>CM039317.1:42289568-42691691 GCA_022316695.1 Camellia oleifera | reverse complement strand
ATATATACCAAACATCAAAACATTGTTACAACTACATAGATCTATGTATATATATACAAATATATCTCATAAATTCTGACAATGATGATTTATCATAAATTTTGAACCAAACATGTAAAATTAATTGTTGAAATTGATAAAAATCTGGAAAAATAAATGGCGAAGATGATAATCTCACCGGTAATGAGAGTTTTCCAGTGTCGACGATGAATTTTCCGGCGAACGAAGGTTGAAATCGGCACACCGAGATGGAGATCTTCACGAAGGTGGAGATCTTCTCTCAGCAAAGCTGTTGAGTCTTTGCCTGGGTAGAAATGAAATGATTTGGCTTACATTTCTGCGTATATAGTGAGGGTAAAAAAGTCTTTTTACTTTATTTCCCAATTCAGGATATATAATCCCACCCCTACCCCATTATTAATAATCCTACAAATTTGTTGGATTAATTATCCATTGGATTAATAATCCTAAACTAAAATGTTAAAACAAACATAGGATAATTGGGCCCACGGATTAATAATCCCAATCCCATACTCTAATCCATCCAATCAAGCATGCCCTTAGAGTACTGATATTAGCACTTACTTTTTTCCTTTTGACCCCCACCTTTTTTTTTTTTAAATTTCAATTTTGCCCTAACACTAATTTTCATTTTTACCCATTTCTATCTTTCCAACCCTAACCTTAACCCTCCACCTCCATCTCCACCTCCACCTCCACCTCCACCTCTACTCCGATCGACAGCCTCCTCTACCAACTCTCTCTCTTTTCTTCATGTTCAGCAGATTTGACCACCTTTCACCTCGCCATCACTTCCTTACAACTGCCATCACCACCATCCTTCCTCTACTACTAACCACAAAACGCAAAACTGCTCTTTTTTTTTTTTTTGCTACTACTGGAGATTCAAATTCTAATCTCATTCTCTTCCTTCTCCTATAATACGTTCTCACAACAACTCCCCAAGCTCTCTTTCGTCTGAAATCTTGGAGCTCAATTTGGGGCACAAACGTCCTAATCACATTCAAATTCGATGCGAACTTCTCGAAAACAACGAACGCAACTAGTGATGGCGTAAGTCAAGAAGAGTAGCGAATTGGAAATTGAACAAAGGTGCTCGAAACAAGGCGTATCGGGAAGCGAGTTCAATGGGAAGAACAGAGCGACCGAGTCGTAGCAAAAGGGAAAAAATGTGCCAAGCTTTGTGTAGTTTGGTGTTGAATATTGATATTGTGTTTTTCACTGTAGCAAGGCTTGAATTTGTGAGAGGAGTTTCTACAGAGGTCTCAATCTTGAGAGAATGGGCTGGGAAAGATCATCGGAATTGTGATGAGCAATGACCACGATGGTGGTTATGTGGTGGCAGCAAGAGAAAGAGATAGGAGGCCTCACAGCAGTGATGGGGGTAGGTCACCGGAAGGGTAGGACTATCGGGCGTTGTTGATAGAGATATGATTAGGATTAGGACTAGGGTTTGTATTTGGTTTAGAGTTAGGGGTATAGTTGGTATTAAGGTAGGGGTTCAAAGAGAAAATGAGAAAATTTATTTTTTTGGATGGGAGGTCAAAGAAGTGGAGGGAGAGGGGGGGGGGGGGGGAGGTAAAAAAGGTGGAGGCAAATAGCCGCCATCATAGATTTGATATATTATTTAAAAATTAAACTTACGGTTACACCTTTATTTATATTATATTATCATCCTCTTTTTTTTTTCTTTTTCTTTTTTTTTTTCTAGAAAAGTAAAATACACAACCTATTATAATCGAATTTGGGATGAATTTTTATATGAGAATCTTTTTATTTGGAATGACTTGAAATATGAGATTCTTCAAATATTCTAAAAAAGATGTGGGATTTTTCAAATATTTCAAAATGAGCATAAAAACTCCTTAGTAAGCCTTGAGTAAATGTATAATTTCAATATGTAATACTCCAATGTAACATTCAAACGTAATACTCCAATGTAGCATTCCAAAAAAAAACTCCTTATTATACTTTTTCTAAAAGTAACACCCTCAAAAAAAGTCCTTATTGTAACACTCCAATATAATACATAAAAAAATTATTAGTGTACTTTTTCCAAATGTAATATTCCAATGTAACACTCCAAAAAAAGGATGTGTGATTCTTCAAATCATTCCAAAAAGAGTACAAAATTCCTTAGTAAACTTTGGGTAAATGTATAATTTCAAACTGTGAGTGTTATGTTTGAAAAAATTACACTAAGTAGTTTTTTTAGTGTTTTTATGTGTTACATTGGAGTGTTACATTTGAGATTACATTGATTAGAGTGTTCTGTTTGGAAAAGGTACACTGAGAAGTTTTTTTTATGTATTACATTGGAGTATGTTACGTTTGCGAAAAGTTTGGAGTGTTACGTTGTTATATTTGGGAAAAGTATACAAAGAAGTTTTTTAATGTGTTACATTAGAGTGTTACATTCTTATTCACAATGTGGGATTTATTCCAAAAGAAGGAAAAATCCAAAACCTCTATAGTGTGGATTGCCCAAATGTGTAATTTCACATTTAGAGAAATCCACTTTTATTCCTAAAAAATTAAACCAAAATGCATAAGTGATTACCCTTTTGTGTAATTTCCATTTTAATGGGATCTTCGGGTTTATAAAAAAAAAAAATTGAGGACTAAACAGTTCACAATATCACATTTTGAGATTTATTAGTATTTCACCCTTTTTTTATTTGGTAATTTAGGGTATTCGAGTCAGCTTACAACCCCTCTCACAGTCTTTTCGCCTTACCCACTCCACTGCTACCTCTCTCATTTCCTTCACCTGTTTGCATATCACCAACTATCGCTACTAGCCCTCGCCACCACCATCCACACCTCTGCCTCCAACTCATTCTAATTACTTAATTAAGATGCTTAATTGATTTATATTAACCCATGGATGAAAATTGATCTTGACTAATTAGAGTTGAATATGGTTAATTTGGATAATTGTGATTCATTGACATCAACATGACTAGTTTTCATGGCAACCTAGGAATAGCAACTAACGAGGAGGCAGAATTATGGGGTGTATATAGAGGTCTGACTATCATCTTCGAGAAAGGCATGAAGAAAGTCATCATCGAATCTGATTTGAAACAGTTGATTAATTTAATCAAAGGAAAGACTTGTCTCAACTTTCCCCAACGAGCTTTGCTTGAAGACACTAAGATAGTGTGGCAAAGTTTTACAATTATGAATTGAGAATAAAGTTGTATTTTAAATTTGTGAATTTTGGAATTATGATTTGAAAGGAAAAAAATTGTTGGTTATGAGTTTTGAATTTTTGATGTGACATATAAATGAGAAAAGTTGTTTAGTTATGAGTTTTGAAAAGAGTTTTTAAAACTTAAATCAAACATATAACTCAAAACTCTATTGAAAATTCTATTAAAAATTCATAACCAAACTCTTTTTAAAATTCAATTCAAAAAATAATTTGTCATTTTGGTATAAAAAAATAATTTCTATATTTAAAAAATATCAAAAACAAATATAATTTTTTCCCCAAATAATAGGAGGCGATTGGCAATTGCAAAAATAATAATAATAATAATAATAAATAAATAAATAAATAATAAAAAAATATCAAAAAGTAGTATTCCGGTCAACCAAGAGGATGTCCGGGCGGACGATCGGGTAGACCAAAAATTTAAAAACTTCCCAGTTTACCAAACATGTTTTCAAAATGTGTTTTGAAATTGATTTGGAATCATGATTTGAAAACCTTGACCAAACATAGCATTCAAATCTGAGGGTGAAAAATTGATTAGAGTTGCACACCAAACACAGTCTAAGTTCCTCATGGAGTGTTGTGATTGCTCTCTCAACCACGTCTGTGTCGAAGGAAATGTATGTGCTGACATTCTTGTCAACATTGATGTAATTAACCATGACCTTTTGGTTGTTTTTGAAGACCCTCCTAATCAACTTACAAGTCTGCTTGTTGCAGACATGGTTAACATTTAATGTGAGAGGCACTAGTTGCCCTCTTGTTCTCAGCTTCTTGTTATTTCAGATTAATCAAAAAAAAAAAAGAATGATTAATAAACATACGTGTGATTAAGCAAATATATGTATGATTGATTATCCATAATCAAGGTGGTTAACATTAATCAGTTAGTCATAAAGGTGCTTGCATAAGTAATTGTGCGCTTAACACTTTTTAAGAGCCTGTTACTATACAAACAAGGGTGTGTGTGGGAGAGATATCTATATTAATTGAGGAAGATCCAAATGACAAGCCCTATACTACTTTGGAAGATAGATTACTAGTTTCCAATGAAAAAAAATGATGTGTTAGTTTGAGTTTCCTAGAGGGAGATATGACACTTTTCCCCTGTGGTGTTGATGCTGTCAACACATACAAACTGGAACATACAATTGGTTTAATCTCATTCTAAGCGTACCAAACTCTTCCCAAGATCTAAATACATCAAAAACTAAGACTCAATGATCATAAAGATGAGGGAATCACCTTCAATCTCAACAACAATCCAAATTGAAGTTTTTCACAACATAACCTACATTTGAATTCATGAATTCCTCATTCAAAAGAATTAAAACTCATATAAATGGATTTATTTTCAAATTTGAGTGAAAAATATATAAAGACTTAGGAGTGAATTTATATCTGGAATCAATTCTAAACTAAGCTTACACAAGTTCCATCAAATTGTTGTTTTCCCTTACTTTCTCTTACTTTATTTTTAATCAAACATCAAAATATGTACCTCACCAATTTAATGTTGAAATGAAGGAAGTTAATGTGATTTTGGGCTCTTTTGGGAAGGGCGTAAAACGCAGGTTGGCGTTTTGGATGAAAACGCGGAAGTCAGGTTTCCTTGCTCATTTGGGAACTGCAGAAAGATTGGTTGAAAAATTACCTAATTATCCTCAATATTTACATTAGGTGAATTTGGATGAAATGTAATTTTTTAAGTTGGGTGGGGGTATTTCAGTCATTTTAGTGTGATGTGACACTATAAATAAATATTAATCCCAAAAAAAAAAAGCAACTTTTTACTAACTTTCCAATTCACTCCAAAAATCTTGATTAAAAGCAAAAAAGCTGATTTTTACCATCTTCCCAAAATACCACTTTGTGGACAAATAATCTAAAACTTCAGTGTCCTTGGGAATGAAGAGGAAAGAGTGCAGATCATCTGCCATAGTTGCCTGCTGTGATCCTTGCAGTGCCCCAAAACGACGTCGTTTTGGGGCCAAAAAAAAAAAAAAAAAAAATTTCAGAGACCAAAATAAGAAATTGATGATGAAGGTTTAGTGGTTTGAAAATGGTAGAGTCGGAAGATCATTCAGTGATGATGGACGAATCCTTCTCTGTCTCTTCTTCAATTTTGGAGGAATCATTGAAAATGGAGATGAAAATGGAGGAATCATAAAATAGTCCTTGAAAATGGAGGAATCATTCAGTGACTTACTTCCTTCATCATCAATTTTCAGAGACCATTTTAAAACAAAGATGAAAATTTTGTAAGAGAATAAAAAAATCAATCCTGGAAGATCATTCAAAAAATTAATTTTCAGAGACCAAAATAAGAAATTTTCCCTTTCAGTTGAAGATACTGTTATTCCAACAAAAGTGTTTCTAGGGTTTAGGAGGAAGCGGCGGAGGAGGTTGGAGACGGAGTCGGAGTGAAGGAGTTGGAAGATGAGGCAACGGCGTCCGACGCAGAGTTGGAGAGTGGCTGCGGGATTGGTTCGGTAGCCTGGGAGCCATTGAACGCCGAGGCCGATGACGAGATGGTGGAGGATGCGGCGGCGATGGCAGAGAGTGGTTCGGAGCCATTTGCGAACGACAGAGGGAGTGGAGGTGACGGTGGTGGCGATTCTAGTTCCGTCGAAGTTGATGATGAAGGTTTGGTGGTTTGAAAATGGTCGAGTCGGAACTTCAGTGATGATGGAGGAATCCTTCTGTCTCTTCTTTCATTCTTTCTTTTGTTTTTGTTTTCGTTTTTTTTTTTTTTTTTTTTTTTTTTTTTTTTTGCCCCAAAACGACGTCGTTTTGGGGCACCGCAGGGATCACGGCAGGCAATTACGGCAGATGATCCGGACTCAAAGAGGAAATGGTTTAAGCTAGTAGATAGGGGGTCTAGGGAGGAGAGGAAACGGGGTCACAGCAGTAGATACGGGGTCTAGGAAGGAGAGGAAGCGAGGTCACTGTTGTGCCTGCTGTGCGCCTGAAATGGCACCGTTTCATATATATATATATATATTTTAGAAGATCAATTTAAACATGGCCAGTACCTTTCTCACTACCATCAACTTCAACAAAAATACCTCCTCTTCCTCTACCGTTCGTAACCATCCTTCAATTACCTCAGACCTGTCACCATTGCTTCGTCGGCGTCTCCACAGTTCAAATTGAACAATGGCAACCGTCGGCTCACCGCCCACTCATTATTGTTGCTCCACACTACTAAAAAAAACACTTTTTGCGACCGCCGCATGCCGTCGCAAATAATAAAAACACAGTCGCAAAAGACTTTTTGCGACGGCCTATGCGACCGCACATGGGGGACGCAAATGTGGGGGTGGCAAATACTTTTTGCGACGGCAAAGCAACGGTCGCAAATTATTTGCGACCGCCTAAATTACTTTTTGCGACAGTTATTTTGCCGTCGCAAAAAAAATAAAAAAATAAAAAACACTTTTAGCGACCATTGTTTTACTGTCGCAAATAATTATTTATTAAAAAAAATCATATATGGGTTTGTTACAATAAAAAATCAATTACAAGCACCAAATAATTTTTTGTAAATGAAAAATAACAAAATTAACAAATTAATTAAATTTATAATAAACATTATTCATTAACCATCCTTAAATACACTACACTAAAAAATTCAAATCCTCAAAAAAAAAAAAAAAAAAAAGAGCAACATAATCTTTGGCTCCTAACATCAACTGTTCGATTAAAACTGGAATATAATTACATCATCTGAAATAATGCATTCTTAGGACAATTTGTTTTCCTCTTTACATGAAAACACGATTATTTCCCCCTTCAAGGAAGTAAATGTAAAAAATAGAGAATACACCACACCAATTACGCAGCACCGCAGAGAGAAGCGAACGCAGAAGTTTGCCAATAAATCATTATTTAACAGCAACTTTTTTTGATAAATATTATTTAACAGCAACTTTTAAGTAAAGACAAAATACATACCCATTCCTGATGCACTAATTGCTCCAAGAGAATCAATAGCTATAGTTCTTGCCCTATGGAAATGAACAACAGATCCTTCTATACGGCCTTCAACAAGGATATCCTCAACTCGGCAAATCTAAAGAAGCAGATGGATAAAGATGTTAAAATGCCTATATAAATAAACACCGAACCCAATCAGTAAACATTTTTTACTAGACAAACACCTGAAGGGTGAAGGATAATGAAGAGTTGACATTGCAATCTTCAGGCGGATGAAGTAGTTCAATGGGGCAACTTTGAAGTTCACAGTTCAGCCTTGGAGTCCTAACATCCATTAAAATATGTATTTAGCTAAATCATTAGAACAGCATCGAACAAGTGTTTTAGATCAAAAGAAACAAAGACAAACTTACACAGCATCAGTTTTTGCATCTTCTAGAGGACCTCGCAGAACAGATCCAAGTCCAAGCTTCATTTAAGGAGAGGAAAAAAGACAAACGAAGGAAAAAAGAGAGATTCATTCAGTACAATACATGGAATTCAATATTAACAAACTAGAAAATATATTATACACATCCTTTCTCTTTTTTTTTTTTAAATTAATAAATAGTATATTGTGCGCATCTTAGATTCTAATTAAGACATTGACAACTCATTAGGATTTGAGCAATTTACAACAATCTGCCACTGCCATAAAAGTCTCTTTCCATGTCATAATAAAACAAAATTAACCAGTGGACAAAAAGAAGTATCAAGCTTACACGACCATCAAATATGAAAGCAAATAATGACTTAATAGTTAAGAAAAGGCACTTCAAACCCCCTAGAGAGTGAAAAGGGCCAATAAGGCGTCTGCATTTGTATTAAATGAAAGCATTGATCAGTTTAAGCCTTAAGATCAGGGCAAGTTACGCATCAGAGAACTGACAACAATTGAAAGATATTGACCTTTAGTTGACTGTAATTACCAAGAAAAATCATTTTAAATAGAAAATAATGTAGAAACTTATAGTGGATGAGCAACTGAGTGAGACAAGTCAAGCTTCCCATACTCAACTTACTTAAACTACAAATCGAAAAATAAGCAAGCACACTAAGATGAAAAACGATGTTAACAAAAATTAAAAAGTAAAAAAGAACAGATCCATAACCACTTACATTGATACGATAGAACAACGACAAAACTAGACGTTGTGCCTCAATACAATCTCCTGGTCCTGATAGGTTTAGCAAACCTTGTCCATGAACTCCAAGTTTGCATTAGAATGTATGATAGATGATTCCTGATAAAGAAAAATAGAAAAGCATGTCATCAATGAGTGCTGATGAGTATCATAATATACACAATGGTCAAGGTTTATCACTGCAGCAACAACTAGATTACTAGCTTCAACCAAAGATTTCTCCACATTTGCATCTCTACCACCATCTATAAGCATTGTTGAATTCCAAATTAAGAACATTTTTACAAACATACGTAGAGCTCCATAAACCTGAAGTTATAAAGCACAGTGATCAGATAGTGCATGATTACCGAATTATGAAATTTAGAAGGGAAGGACACCCAGAAAGAAACCTTAAAAACTATATAAACACTTCAATGGATACTTCAATAAAACATAAAAACTGTAATAGATTTGTCAAACCACCTGATTAAGCACCTAAACTATATAAGATAGTCAACAGAACAAAAACTGCACACAAATCATCATAAGTATGGTTACCCATGAATGAATCCAGAGACTGAATAGGAAAATCTAGAAAGCAGCAGCTTACCTTAATTACAGATTCACTCATTAAGAGCTCCTCTGCCAATAATTCAAATTCTAACAAAGCATAATGTGCCAGCCCAAAGCTCAACACTCCACCACACAAGAGACTAATTTGTCCTTGGACCTAAATAGTTCATCAAAAAGATGGCTAAGTAAGACCCTCATATGCTATTAAAAAAAAAAACACACGCACAGAATTAATATATGTTATGACTGCAAAGTTGTGTCAACAAAAGTAGTAAGACATAGCTGCAACAACATTCATTTGAGAAGCACTGAAGGGTGACATCTTCATGTACACAAAAGGCATCTATAATGCTCCTAAACCTGTCAAGTTCATGTTGTGAATCGTTAAGAACCGGATTTAGAAGATGATACATCAACAAACCAGTCCGTTTCAACTATCTTGTTCAGGTCACAAAACTCTTTCATTGACAAAGAAATAGCATTTTTTGGCTAACACGACAACGTGGCTAGCTTTTTATCACAGGACCAACCAACTGCTAATATTTATAAAGCACATGGTAGGAGCACAAAGGCTTTACAACCAATGTGGGGAGCAAGCGATTGAGAAAAGGTTAGGCAACTAACTACGGTTAATATTTATAAAGGACGTGGTAGGAGCACAAAGGCTTTATAACCGATGTGGGACAGCTAGCGATTGAGAAAAGGTTAGGCAAATTTTTAAATTACAGAAAAGACGGTCACCATATACAATAAGGTAAATTACAAAATCATTAAAACTGCAAGCTAATAATATTTTTTTTCCTGGAAGTATATTAAGCAAGCATCAAGAGGGGATGCCACCCAAATACAAAAGAAAAAAGCTATACCCAAACTGAATTGAAAGTTTAACCAGGAAATCAAAAGAAACAATAAGAATAAGCCAAACAACTTTTGAAACATATTATGCTTACATTTGAATCTGCTATGAAGTTAAAATGCTGAAATAAGATTGCAAACACTAAGAAAACAATCCCAACAACAATACCAAGTGACTCAGGCCTGCAAAACAGAAAAGGACATTAATAAGTAGTGGTCTGTGAAAGATGAAAATGAATGAAAAGATATCATCCATACAGGTCCACAGCTAATCAAATAAAATCACATAAGAACCAAACAAGCTGCTCAGTTGATTTGAAATAAATCATTTATTACCAAAAATTTCAAAATCTGTATAGGCATATGTGCACGATCACAATTTAGACTTATTACATAAAAGTGGAAGAAGCAAATTGCAAAAAATTGACATACAAACTCAACTAAAAATTGTAAAACTAGTTCACTCACATCTAAACTATAGTTCAACAAACTCTTTCAGTGGCATTCATCAATGCCAAAATCAAAATCAAAACCACTAATCAGTTATGACTCTGAGATGATAAAAAATATCAAGCCTTACTTAAGTATTCCAACTTTTCAACATGATTGGTGCATCTTTTATTTTATTTTTTTATATAACAAAAATGAATAGGGCATTTTTAAATGCCCTTCAATGCATCAATCAATTTGTTTCATAGGAGTTAATTCACAATCTGCAATGCCTATGTAACTTAAATGCATAGCATAGTAATGCAAAGTCAACGAAAAAATATTTTAGTGCAAATTTTAGAGATACATCTTGAGTGATTCATAAGAAATCCAAGTCAAGCACATAATTCAAATTAGAAGAAAGATGGGGGAAAGGACAATGCCATATAGCATGCGTAAGTCATTAATTCAAGAAATTGAGGTGTACCTTTCCTGTGAAACTAATTTGTAACTGTCAACCTAGTCAGGGGAGTAACAAGAAAAAGAGTTTAGAACCAAGTTCAATTCATTGTGCATCAGACAGGATATCTTCTCAAGAAGATGAGAATAAGAGGATTGTATGGCAACACTAATTAATCAAGGAGCTTGAAGGTCCAAAAGTTTGAAAAGAAGATTCAGAGATTTATTGAAGATTTTCTTGTACAATTTCATTGTTTGTCTTTCAAAGTTGTGAGAGTATCATGAGATTTTGTGAGTCAACTCAAGAGTGTACGTAGCTTCTCTACATTCTGTATGTTGTTAATATATGTTCATCTTAATCAATTGATAGAACAAAATTTTAATGGGCCTATTCACCTCTGAAATAGCTCCCCTCCATACCACTATTCTCCATACCCTATTATACTCTATTTCATGGGCCCTATTTCGAGACTACAACAATAATCCAAACTATTCATCTCGTAAACCTAGTAATTAAATGAATTTTACAAAATATCAATTTTATCAGATATCACTAGACATATGAATAAATTGCATTTTTTTTTAAATAGATAACTATGAGTTTAAACTTAAATATTTCATTTTATAAAACAAAATATAACTTGTTAATCTATTGATTAATATCCAATGAAATTAATTTTGAAAATGAGTTACTACAAGCACTTCTTGAAGTTAAAAGTTTGTTCAACATAGGATTATGAACTTGATCCATGCTTATATTAGTTAGTGTTGTTAGTCTATATAAGCTTACAGTCTATATAAGCTTACAATTTTGACTAATCATGTATGCTTTGGTTTAGGGAAGAGTAAGAGAAGTATCTTGTCACAATCTTATTAACCATTATTCAAAGAAAGAACCTTTCCACAATTTTATATTTATACCAAATTGATATTGACACTGTCACTCACAATATAAAAAGATACTAGTTAGTAAAGTTTAGTGTTATAAAAATTACCTAATAGACTAAGCAAGAGATACTGGGTGCATGTCCAACTAGGCACATTGGACACAAATCCTGTACTCTTTTAAGTCTTACACGTGTCAAGTGTTCAACACCATTACTTCTTGCATTTAGAAAAGTCGAAAGCAACATAAGAGATAATCAAGCATTATTAAAGGTCAAGCAGGGGACCTTAATTGTGTTCTTCCACACTCTTCCATCCCATAAAATTAAATCCACAATTTAGAATACTAAGAATAATTATATGTTGTGAAAGACATTACCATTGCTTCTTTGAATAGATACTCTTGTAAGTGAATGCAATATTTGAAATCATCGCACTAATGAAACCAGTCCAGTTGAAAGAAAGTTCCATCAGTGATGCCATTAATACGCCTAATATAGAATTTGAGAGGATTATCATCAACAAAAGAATATGTTGCTCAATTTATTTGATCGAGCCCTTGGTTCTTGACATAATCACATAACCGTTTGTAAACAAATTTTATTCAAATGCTTGATAAAAAATCTAATTACATGTACAAATACGTGTGTAATTTATACTGTGATAGGTTACTTGATTAGTTTTATGACAGTATCACTTTTTATTAAAAATAATATACCCAGCAAATCAGGTTTAGAGAAGCGGTAATTTTGATTCAACATGAAGACAAATGAACTAATAGATAGGAACAAAGTCGAACAATTACCAAAAACAACAGGGGCTAAGTCGAACAATTACCAAAAAAGGGCTTAAACACCAGGTTTACGGAGCTACAAAATGCATTTAAACTGAAAATACAAATTGAAATAGCTAGATGCTATCATTCTTACTGCTATTATGTGAATTTTCAGAATGTAAATGTGGGGAAAATTATTACTGTGCTTCACATGTTAACTTTAATATGAAACTAATTTTTTTAAGCTGTAAAAAATTCAAAAAAATAAATAAATAAACAAAACACTAGCTATACTACAAAAAATTTCAATTAAAATTCCAATGCACCTTCATCAGACAAAATATTAAAATAAAACAAGTCTATACAAAATTTAGGCTATAGAAATTTTTTGTTTGAATAGCGTCATAAATTCTTTTTAAAAACTATATGTAATTGTGAGTAACAAAGCCATAGAGAGAGAGAGGAGATTAAAAAGTAAATGAATCAAACCCTAACTTTTGCTCTCTCACAGTATCTCTCCTAAATTCTATGAAATTTGCGAAATTGGCTATGAATCGCTGAACAAAAAATAATCAAATTCAGATGTGTGTAGATAAATATGCATGTATATGTGAGAAGAATTGAAAATAGATAGAAACATTTCAGATGAGAAAAGAAAGAATTGCAAATAATTGAAAACCTAGATTTCCTAAGTCAAATATAGAGAGAAACATAGGTGATAGAGGAGGTTGAGGATTGCAAAATTATTTGTATTCTCACAAGACACCGATGAAATCACCTAATTTGCAATGAAATCACCTGAAAATTCAACAAATTGACAGGTACATTACAAGTTTCTGAATTCAGAAACAATTTAAGAGAGAGAGAGAGAGAGAGAGAGAGAGAGAGAGAGAGAGAGAGAGAGAGAGAGAGAAGAGAGATTGATAAATCGAAGGAGAGAGAGAGAGAGAGAGAGCCATACCTGTGACGACCATGGGTGAGTGCGAGAGAGAGCTGAGGCACAGTGAGAGCTTCCATCATAGAGAGAGAGAGAGAGAGAGAGAGAGAGAGAGAGAGAGAGAGAGAGAGAGTTATGAAATTGAAATTGGGGAAAATTAATTAAAGAAAGCCGTGTTATTTACATCTCTTATAAGTTATGGCTGTTGCTGATATATATATATATATTTTTTTTGTGACAGCTTATTTGACCGTCGCAAAAGAAGTGACGCAAAAAGTCACATTTCTAGTAGTGTCCACCAATATCTCCACAGTTTATATTAAACAATGGAATCCCTACTCCACCTATAACTTGGCTTCACTTGGACAAACAACCACATCTAAGTTTGGTTTTAGAAGATTTCCTTAAGGAGGACGATGCATCGGCTTACCTGAATTCAGATGTGGTAGACGTCAGCATCGTGGAGACGCAGCAGTGACCCCTAGTTGCAGGTGTGATGGTCCATTATAACTTAATTTTTTTTTTTTTTTGGGGAGTTTAGTATTGATATTTTAGTCCGTAGGACTAAGGCCATGATGACTATGGACTTAAATATCAATCCTGGGGCTGGGAGTTGGGGTTGGGAGTCTGACCCCACCCGCATCATTATAATATCAGTAATGCTCCGGAACTCTAAAAAAAGAGCACTAAAATAGCATTAATTTGTCTTTTTCTTCACTTTTTTTTGCCTTCTACTTTTTTTATTTATTTAATGGGTGACAGCTCATTAGAGCTCTCCTTTTTCAGCTCTAATTAGAGCTCCGGAGCATTTTCCTTATAATATATCTTGGGGTAAATTACATTAACAAGTTTTGTAGTTTGACATTTATATTACTTTGGTTATTGATTTTTTAATTGTGATACAATTGATCTTGAATTTTGAATATCATTCTAAATAAGAACAATTTAACACATTGTTGCTCCATTTCAAATGTAAAGTTGTCAATTTGATAAAATATAAACTAATTTGACAAAAATAAATGCCAAAAAATTATTTTAAATTCTTAAAAATTATTTTTACTCACTAAAGATAAAGTTATATAAAATCATAATTTTTTTTAATTTTTTTACCAAATTATTTTTTAGTATGTGTTTGGATGATAATTATGTAATGTGTGGTTGTTTTTGTTGATATTTTTAAATAGTTATCATATACTAAATGGTTGTATTTGTTGTTAACAGATATTTTTGAATAGTTATCATGTGATGAATAGTTATTAAGCTTTTAATATATAATCGATATGTTTAATATATGAAGTATTTTTAATTTTAGATTTTTTGATTTAATTGATTGATTTAATAATGATATCAAAGTTGTTGTCAGGTTTGACTTTCGAAAAAATGAAAACTACTTTAACGAAAATAAATATAAAAAAAAATTATTTAAAAAAAATATTTTTATCTTAACAAAAGATAAAATTATATAAAAGCAATGTATTTTTAATTTTTTTTACCAATTTAATTTTTAGTTTCTTAGAAAATTTTTCTAAACATAGATTCTGAAAATCAAATCAAACAGAATTTTATTACCAAAAATGTTCCAACATTATTCATTAAAAAAAAGAGTATTATATTTCAAACAACATATAAGTTAAGCAATACAAAATAAGTTATATGACGATTTTGCCCTTCAAATGAAGCAATAATGTCTTCAGTTGTCCTTATTTAGAACAATATTTAAAATTTAGATCAAATGTATCACAATTAAAAGGTCAAGGACCAAAATAACATAAACCCCAAACCATAAGAACTGTTAATGTAATTCGCCCTATACCTTATATAAATCATTGGCACAATTTCCGCCCCTCCCCCCCTCCAAAAAAAAAAAAAAAAAAAAAACTCTAAGGTTTAATTCTTATAACAAAATAACCTCAAGTTTTTAACGTTTAATAGAAATACATGGACAACCGTAACATTTTCAATACATCATAGATACCTTTTAGACATTTGAAATTTATATTACAAACATGACATTTGGTTAAATCACAAACATCCCTTAATATTTTGTGAAAAGGTCATAACACTTCTTTTAACTTAAATAAATATATGCGATAATATTAATTAAATGGTTTAATTTGACAAAATAAGAAACTAAAGATTTACTTTGTTACAAGATTTAAAACCTTGAGATTTGTTTTTGTAATTGTCCCAATAATTTTAGAAAAAATTAGAGATAAATCCAATCTAATGAAGGTATAAGACATTAAATTCAGCGAATATTTTTTGTTAGTAAAAAACCCACGTTTTGTAAAATAGTTTGGTGAGAAGTCTTACAAGACATTTTATTTCCAATTTTACCCCTTAATTTTTTTTATCTGTTTGACTTTTCGTTGACTGTTTGACTTTTTGTTGACTATCTGTTCAATTTTTTGTATCTATCTGTTCAAATTGTTTGACTATTTGTTTAATTTTTTCCCTTATCGGTCCAATTTTTCCCTAAATTCTATCTATCTATTCATTTTTTACCTAAATTTGATTCATCTGTTCAATTTTATATCTATATGTTTATTATTTGTTCAATTTTTTTTTCTATCTATTGAAAATTTGTGTTAACTTTTTTTTTTTGGTTTATATATTGCAATCATCATCACCAACATCAATTTTTTTTCTTATCTGTTTAATAAAGTACTCACAAATCTTCAATTTTTCTCTCTATCTGTTGGTATATCTCTCACTCCCCATCTCCTTATATGTTTGAGTATCAGATTTGTGTTTAGATCAGAGAAAAGAGTCTTTCCACCATGGCTGTAACAACAGTTGCCTCTTGAGAGAGGGCTTTCAGTGTTGCCCTGCCACCGCCAACAAAGAACACACTCACGCCTTCAAAAACAAAAACAACAACAACAACATATAATACCAAGCCAAGCCAAGCCAAACCCAACCTAACCCTATCTGGTCATTATCGTCATCATCAACAACACGAAAAAAAAAACACATAAAAATGAATAGATCGCAGATCTACATCATCATCAACAACAAGACAGCAGCGGTGGTTTAGGTAGACTCCGATCTAGATCTAGATCAACCTCCACCACTTCTCTGATTCTTCTTACTCTCTTCATCTCCATGTCTTCAGTACCGACTCTTTCTCTTCAGCATAGATTTGATGGAGAAATGGAAAGAATAAATGAGGTTCAATGAGAGAGAGAGAAGACCAAATCGGAGAGGCGGCGTTGGGGACCGAAATTCTATAGCTTTAAGATGTTGGATCAGATCTCAGCTCCTCCTCAGATAGACCACCGAAATCGACACATCTGAGATATTGGTGGTTCGATGTTGAGTATGGCGATGGCGACGACGAAGAAGTTGAACAAATCTTTGAGACTCTAGTAATGAAGAGAGAGAGAGAGAGAGAGAGAGAGAGAGAGAGAGATAGAGAGAGAGATTGAGATCTTGTTGCTTTGATGACGATCTCATCGCTAAGATCGACGACGATTCGAAAGCCTAACACCGGTGCCCAATGGATCAGAAGCACTAGGGTTGGGATACAGAAGCACTAGGGTTTTTAGAGAGAGAAAACTAGGGTTTGAGAAAGAAAAAGAATGTGTGTTCTGTGTGAGAGAGAGAAGAGAAGAGGAGAGTAGAGTAGAGAAGGTGAGATAGTGTTTTGAAAAATGTATATAATATACATATGGATGTGTAGTTTGGTCATTTTGTATAAACTTATCAAAAATGCCTCCGACCCCCAGTTCAGATTACCCCTAGTGACCCCCAGTTGATGTGGCAAGTCACGTGATATTCATGTGTATATTAGACCCACGCTTCATATTTCAAAATAATCTCCCCCTCAAACACATATCTATCTTCACAACGGTGGTTGCCTCTTCTTCATTCCCTTGACTCCGATAGCGAGACGACGACAACTTCCTTCCCTTCACTGCGACGCTGGCGACAGGTCCTTCCTTTCACTCCGACGCTGGACTCTCGACTCTCTTTGTCTCTCTTTCCCTCTCATCCGACAAAGAATGATTAAAATTTCCTTTCTGTCTCTATGTTGGAGCCCCAACTCTCCGTGTGTGTCTTTCCCTCTCATCTGATAGGTATATCTGCGTATATATATGTGTGTGTGTTGTGTGTATATCGTATATATATATATATATATATATGGGCTTGAGACAATCTGATTTTGGCTCTAGTGCTTTTCACAATTTGACAATCAAATTGAAAGTTGGATTTTTGCCGTTTGATTTGGGACTTGAATTTGGCCTTTTGATTTGAGAATTGTGGTCTTTTCATTTGAAGTTTTACCTTGCCATAAACCTACTCGATGAAATTCCTCACCGAAATGTTTAAATTCTGAGGGGTGCTGGATGAGCTTTACCTTGCCAAATTATGAGTGTCTGAATTTACTTAGAGGTGGATTTACCCAAAATAGGGATTATGAAATTATGAGTGTAAATCCAAACACTCACAATGAACCTCTTGTAAGAAGAAAACCACCTCTAAATTACGAAAACTTGCTCTAAATTATGGAAACCTAATTGATGAAATGCTTGAAAACCTATTTGAAACCCTATTTGATGAAAACCTGTTTGGATTTACCCAAATTATGAGTGTAAATCCAAACACTCACAATGAACCTTTTGCAAGAAGAAAACCACCTCTAAACTATGAAAAATAGGTTCTGCTTCAAAACACTCAACCAAAAGAACAAACCAAAACTTGTTGACTAAAGCGGTTGATAACTTGATACCATCAAAAGACACAATAATAAATATTATAATTAGTTTTGCCATTGATTTCACCCAAAACCCATTCTTTTGATGCATAAAAAGAACGTTTCACTATACGTAACTCCCCTTATAATCAAGTTTGCAAAATCAAAACCAATAGGTTCAAAGTTTCTAAAATCTTCATTATTCAAAGTTTGAAGATATAATACACCCAACTAATATACTTCATCTATTATTGGTATCTCATTATTTGTATCTAAAATTATTGATCCAATGAACGATTTGCCTAAAAACTGTAACTTTTACCATTTTACCATTTGATTTAGATTTAACTCCACTCTTCCACATTGCCAATCAACTCTTTACTAATTAAAGCTGGTTGGTTCCTCACTCCCGCTAGTCCCTCACACCCCATTATTTGTGCTGCAAACAAAGATTATAAGATTTATCAAAATCTTCACTTCCTACCGCACATTCAGGTGAGTAACATGTTCAACATTGTACTAGTTTCCAACTACAACAACTAGAGCTTTTGCAGTCCTCTTCCCTCATGCCATCACAAAAAGAAATCCATCAAGTTTAATATTGCTGACACAGTTATCAACCATGGTTCAATCTCTAACCTTTTCACTTCAATTGTATTTACCACTGTAGACATTAGATTTTTTTTTTCTAAAAAAAAAAAACAAACAAACAAACATGCAAACTCATCCAAATTCTTCTAATAAGCCTTATCACAGTCACCCATAGCCAAAAATTCTGACGCCTTTGATTTTACAAACAAACAAATTCTTTAAATGAAATTAAAAACAAAAACAAATGACATAGATCATGTGGAATTTAATCATAAGTATCTATACTTGCAACATTGCCTTCAATTTTCTCATGTGAACTCAATTGTTGTAGATTAGCAACTTAGACTGTTTAAAGAACTTTCAAAGAATATTGTTGACTACACAAATGTGTGAGCTGATTCCTTTTTCTTTGGTCCTTAGTTTCATTGTTACAAGTGGATTTTTACTGCAAGTTTGTAGACCCTTGTCTATTGTCTCATGCCAGAACTTATTTAATTACTACAGCAGTTTATTACTACAACAGTTTATTAACCTTTATAACTTACTATTTCTCCTTTTTTGCAGATGTCAATGACAGTAGCTCAGATTGGTTGACATACGTCAACAAATATTGTCGTAGATGTAATAAAAAGGCCACTATTCAAATTTTTGAAACCGGTCGAAACAAAAACAAGTTATTATACTCTTGTAATGATTGTGGTGGCTTTGTTGGATGGTACTTGCCTATGAATTCAGAATATAGAGGTCATGAAATTCCAAGAGAATAAGTGCCAACTATCGGCGAACAAGTTCGATATATGACCGAACAACAAAGAGATATGACAGAATAACTTCAAATTCAGAGCGCAAAGATGCAAAAGTTGATATATATATATATATATTGTCTGTGTTGCTTGTAATTGGTGCCTTAACACTTATGAAGATGTAATAATATATATATACATACATATGCAAGATAGAAGTAGAAGTAGACGTAAATGTACAAGTAGAAGGGCAGTGAATACTCTTGTATGGTAGTGTGATGTTTTAGAGGAAGTTATGGTTTGTTGTGTATTGAAACCTAATTATTGTACCTGTTTTGTTGTGAGTGGAATAGAAAATGACTTGTTTAAACTTGTACACTTTTTTGATTACTCATTGAATAGACATTGTTGAATATAGGGAAAATGTTGAATACTCATGGTTGAATACAGGGAAAATGTTGAATACACATGGTTGAATATAAGGAAACTATCGAATAGACATTATTGAATATAGGGAAAATGTTGAATATACATGGTTGAATACCGGGAAACTATTGAATAGACATTATTGAATATATGAAAAATGTTGAATACACATTGTTGAATACAGGGAAAATGATTAAGACACATGGTTGAATATAGGGAAACTATTGAATAGACATTGTTGAGTACAGGGAAACTATTGAATACACATCGAATACACATTGTTCAATATGGAGAAACTATTAAATACACTTTATTCAATATTAGAAAATAAATATTTGTTCAACAATATTTGTTCACATTCACCACACAACAATAGTAAATATTGCTAAGTTCATTACATAACAAATAATAATAATAACACAACTTCATTGATAATTAATAGATAACATGTTTTACAAATTCAAAGTAGGAACATAATAAGTAGCAATCTCAAAAACAAACTGTTTAACTTCAAGAAACTAGTCAAACATGTCCCTAATATACAAGCTTCCCGGTGTGCATGTATTAGAAGCCAATGGGGTTAGAGATGCAGAACCATAAATTTGAGTTAGAGCACTCATCAAACTTACCGGTGTGCCTCTTATAAAGTCAGATTGAGTAAGAGATGTGCCTCCAATACCATTGACCACCTGTGATAATTCAATTAAAAGTACATGTTAGAAGAACAAAATTTGTGAAAACAAGCAATTGATGTGGATTCCTCTTTCGAACATGTACCGGTACATACATAATATTTTGCATACCTACCATATAAGGATAATACGATGTATATGCTATTGCTGTAGCATGAGATTGAGCTTCAACTTCAGCTCCAAAGCGAAGCACCTTAGCAACTTGTATTTGTTCAAGCATGAAACAAGATTGAAATTTATGAATTGCTTTTACATACTTGAATACAGTTTGTAAAAAAAATAATATATACACAATTTACCTTTGCTTTTGTTTATTTTTTTGTTGTTGCCTTGAATTGATTCACTATTTGATCTACTTTGGCAACCTTTCGTTTCATAATTGGACGGCCTCTTCGCCGAGCAACCAAGGAACTAATCACTTTCCTACTAGTAGCTCCTTGTGTAGAACTGGTGCGGATCAGACTTTTTCTGGAACATGGTAAATTACACCCATCACCTGATTCTTCTTTCATGACCCTCTACTTGATTTCATCCAACCCAAGGTCTATAATTTTAGTTTTGCCTTCAGAGCTACCAGTAAGTTGTATAATGACAATCAATTTTTTGTTCATCCTCTCATAGCAACTTGCATTGAAATCATTCCCAAAGCCAGTATATGTGGTTTTGATACATGTGTACTCTCTTTCCAAATCGTTTCTCCAACGTGGAAAAATGTATTTAGTTGGCACCTCATTTATGCACCTTCTCACAAGCACAGCGAGTGAGTGAGTACACATAATGCCTCTAAACTCAAACAACTGACACATACATTGAACTTCACATTCAGTTGAATTAAAATAGACAACAAATTCCACATGCTTCATTTTCTCACAAACTGCCATCGCTTCTTGGACATTATATGTAGAAATTGACCCCTTTTTTTTCAAAAACAAGGGCTGACAGTAAACTAATCTCTTTAACTCTCCTTGAACTTCTTTGAATTTTGCATTGGTGTAGGCTTGCTGAAATTGCTTCTCAAAACCATATATAATTAGGCAATCAAACAATTTGTGTCGAGACTTGAAGTATGCTTCTTCTCTTTGTCTACCTAACTTCTCAAGGCATTGTCATATTGTTCAACAAATTGCTTCAATGTAGTCTTTGGGTTTACACATCCATCAAAAAATACATTCATACTTTCACTTCGTTGTGTAGTTGACATGCCAGTCCAAAAAATGTCTTTAACATAGACAAGTACCCATCAATGTCGCTCATCATATAGTACCCTTAACCACTCATTATCATAAAGATTGAATGTTGTAAGCATCTCTTCCCATTTATTTTCAAATTCAACTCTTGTCAAACAGTCATAGACTACATTTTGCATAGCCAACTTTATGGCTTCATACTGAGCATATCCTTTCAACTTCTCCGGAATTTTCTTCATGATATGCCATAAGCACCATTGATGTCGAGCTTGTGGAAAGACAATTTCTATAGTATTTTGCATAGCTCTGCACTGTTCAGTTATGATAATGTCACGACCCAAACCCGCCCCTATGGGTTTAGTACCGTAACTGGCCAGTAATCCGAGATTACCGAAGGCCTGCTTAACAGTAAGACAGTAAGACAGAGTACAGGGGCATAGCAGAAGCCAAAACAGTAAATAAACAATGTCCAATGAGCTGTGAGTCTGTATGCAAAAAGATTTTTCATACATATATATGTGAATAGTACAGAACAGTACGTACAATATTTACAGTCGATCAGAACAGGGACCTAATCCCTATTAACCAGTGCAGTACAAAAACATTCAGTCGATACAGTAATACAAAACAGATACAGAGACAGACGGGGAAATTAAAACACCCCTAAGCCATAGCTTGGCAGGCTCGGAACCTCGCAGTGAGGCACGGTAGTTGGCTTGACAAAAAGGGGAGTCTAACCCACGCTCCTAGCTCTGGTCTGGTGCCTGAACACCTACATATATATATATATATATATAGTAAGCTAAAGCCTAGTGAATAACATAATGCGTAAAGAGGTTAAGAATGGATGTCCTTACAGTAATGAAAATAGTTCATTGATTCAGTATAACAGTCATTTAGTCATATGTGGTACATCCATTAGCATAGCAGTACAGTAAACAGCAGGTCTTAAAAGATCGAACAGTAAATGATGGCTATCAATCAGTAAACAGTAGTGGTTCTAACAAGGGAACCGACAGAGATCTCTGTACAGAAACAGTAACAGTAAACAGTAGTTGCTAAGGATGCCACAATACAGTTCAGAATGCAGGACATACATTCATTCGATTAACAGTATCAGTTTAGAAAGCAGTTCAGTTAAACAGTCAGAAATATTCATAGTTGAAGATATCTTTACACAATTGTTACTCACAGAGTTCTAGGCTACAGTTAAGCTAGAGCGCGTCCCCAGATGCCAACCCTACACAGTTACAGATTGAATACACACTAAGCGACATAGTAGCGAAAAATAATAACTTAATCCCTAATTTGCCTCGGTGTGGTTCTACATTTATATCTTCATTAAGATGCCTTAAACTAGGCCTAAGAATACCTAGAATGAAATGAGGATGCAAAGATGCACTTTAAAAACATTTTTAGATTTTTCAGAAAACAGGGGTCCCGCTCGAGCGTGTATTTCCCCGTTCGAGCAGATATGCAGATAAAGGTCCACGCTTGAGTGTCACTTACCACGCTCGAGCGGACTGCAAATCATGGCAAAAGTACTGGATTGACAAAATTTACGCTCGACGGGCGCTCGAACTACGCTCGAGCGTGTGACTCAGGTTCCCGCTCGAGCGTTCATTCCTACGCTCGGGCGGACTGTAAAACAGTGCAAAGTACTGGGAGCACGAATTTCCCACTCGAGCGCCACTTTCCCCGCTCGAGTGGGAGTCCAAAATCTGGAATTTCCAGATTTGAACTTCCAAGCTCAAATCAAGTCCAATGTATCAAAATCAATTCCTTTGGGCCCATTTCTGGGAAAACACTTGTAAATATATAGAATAACATGATTCAAAGCTCAATTTGCAAAATCAAGGCCCAAAGGTAGTTTAATTAAATTCAAATTCAAACCAATTTTCATGAACAAGATGAACATGGAACATGCATGAATTTTAAACAACTTTCAAGCTTCAAAACATGCTCTAGTGAGCCAATTCTTTTCAAAACAAGATGAAATCATGGTCTTAAACATAATTATGAGCATGCATGTAACATTTTTCTATGAAAACAACTTAAACTCAACAATACAAACATGCATGCATGGAATGAGCTTCAATTCAACATTATTACACTAAATCTTGACTTGGACCACTAGAGGCTCAGGAATCATGCAAGAATAAGCTTAAAGACACAATTAAGAGGTTGAATCCTTACCTATGGTCCTTTATTACAAGTATGGAAGCTCAATTGCACAAATCCTCTACAATTTCTTCAAGTCACCAAGCAAAACTATCAAGAACAACTCAATTCTCTCACACACTCCCTCTCCTCTCTCTTGGTCGGCTATACACTCAAGAAAAATGGTTGAACAAATGTTTTACAATGCAAGACTAAGTCTCAGACAAAGTTTGGTGTAGTGGCCCACTCAAATGGCAAAGTTGTAATTAAAGCCAACTTATAATTCATCAATATTGATCCAATTTAATCATACCAAAACACATTTTTAATTAAATATGCCATAAAATCATATAAATTATGATTAACACATATCATTAATCAATTTCAGATTCGGCCGCCGATAAGGCCTTCAATTTGCAGTTTAAACATAAAACACAAACAGATAATCAAACAGGCAACAGATAGATATACAATTAAATAGATATACTCAGTCAATTTAGTTTTAGATTTCAGTCAGTCCGTTCAATATTTCAGTTGATTCAATTACTTTATCATAATCAGTCTCGATTTAACAGTAATCAGTAATTAATCGGTAAGCAGTGGTGACGGTTGTTACAGTCTCCCCTCCTTAAAAAGAGTTTAGTCCTCTAAACTCGAGTTACCTTCATTTTGAAAGAAAACAGGATTCAGTGGAAATAGGTCAGGATATCTCTTGGCCATGTCATCTTTCCTTTCCCAAGTGGCATACACGCCACCATGGTTTTGCCAATCAACTTTCACTAACGGGATCTTTTTATCTCTCAACTTTTTGATCCGTCTGTTCACAATTTGGATAGGCCGTTCTTCATAAGTGTAGTCATCAGTTAGCACTACGCGGGTCACCTCAATCACATAGGAAGGATCCCGGAGGTAGTCCCTCAACATAGAAATGTGGAAGACGCTATGCATATGATCCATTTTAGGAGGAAGCGCAACTTGATACGCCATCGGATTGATTTTCTCAATAATCTCATGCGGTCCGACGTATCTCGGCGCCAGCTTGCCCTTGATTCCAAAACGAGTCTGGCCTTTCATCGGTGTCACTTTCACAATAACGTGATCACCCACTTCATACTCTCTGTCTCGTCTTCTGACATCCGCATAACTTTTCTGTCGGCTCTGTGCAGTTTTCAACCTCTGTTGTATCAGTTTCACTTTTTCAGTCATTTCATATACAATTTCGGGCCCAAGCAAAGGCCCATCTCTGACTTCTGCCCAGCAAATCGGAGATCTACATTTTCTGCCATACAATGCCTCAAAAGGCGCCATACCAATACTTGAATGATAACTGTTGTTGTAGGCGAATTTAGCTAAAGGCAAATGGCTTCCCCAGTTTCCCTAAAAATCAAGGACACACATTCTCGATAAATCCTCTATAGTCTGGATGGTCCTTTCTGACTGGCCATCTGTCTGAGGATGATAGGCACTACTCAGTCTTAGTTCAGTACCCAAGGCAGTCTGTAAGCTTTGCCAGAATCTCGATGTAAACTTCGAATCTCTGTTAGAAACAATGGACACAGGCACTCCATGCAATCTAATAATCTCATCAATATAGATCACAGCCAATTTGTTGGCATTATAAATTATTTTGACAGGTAAGAAGTGTGCAGATTTAGTCAGTCTATCAACAATAACCCAAATTGAGACCATACCTTTACTGGAGCAAGACAATCCAATGATAAAATCCACAGTAATATGTTCCCATTTCCACTCCGGTATCAGTAAGGGCTGCAATAAGCCTGTAGGTCGTTGATGTTCGGCTTTGTCTTGTTGGCAATGAAGACATTTTGATACAAAATCAGCAATTTCTTTCTTCATACCTGGCCACCAGAAATTCGATTTCAAGCCTTGCTACATTTTCGTGTTTCCTGGATGGATAGACAGTTTCGAATTGTGGCCCTCTTGCAGAATTCTTCTTTTCAGTTTAGAATCATTCGGTACACACAGTCTTTCCTGAAACTTCAGTACATTATTTTCAAATTTGAACCCCAGTCTTGGTTTAGATTCCCTTTCTTCGATGATCTTCTTCAAGAAGTCATTCTGTTGTTGTTTTTCTTTAATTTCTTCAATCAATGCCGGTTGAGCATAAATAGCAGCTATTCTTCCACCTTGTTCTCGCAAAACAATTTCAATTTCAGATTTTTCAAGGTCACAAAGCAACTCTTTCTGTCTGGTGAGCAAACAGGCTAAATTGCCAATCGATTTCCGGCTTAGTGCATCGGCAACGGTGTTGACTTTTCCCAGATGGTACAAGATCTGTAGGTCGTAGTCTTTAATCAACTCTAGCCATCTCCGCTGTCTCATGTTCAATTCTTTCTGTGTGAAGAAATATTTCAGACTCTTGTGGTCGGTATATACTTCACATGTCACCCCATAAAGATAGTGACGCCATATTTTCAGTGCAAATACTAATGCAGCAAGTTCCAAGTCATGGGTCGGGTAATTCTTTTCATGCGGTCTCAACTGTTGGGAAGCATAGGCAATAACTCTCCCATTCTGCATTAAAACACACCCCAAACCCTTATGAGAGGCATCACTAAAAATGGTAAAACCATCCGTACCTGAGGGCAGGGTAAGAACCGGTGCAGTCACAAGTCGAGTTTTCAACTCTTGGAATGCTGCTTCCCTTTGGTCAGTCCAGTCAAATGATATCCCCTTTTGAGTCAATTGAGTCAACGGTAAGGCAATTTTGGAGAAATCTTTGACAAACCTTCTGTAATATCCAGCTAATCCCAAAAAGCTTCGGACTTCTGTCACATTTGTTGGTCTAGGCCAGTTCACTACTGCTTCAATTTTCTGTGGATCAACTGAAATTCCATCCTTGCTAATAACATGTCCCAAAAACATAACATGATCAAGCCAAAATTCACATTTAGAGAGTTTAGCAAAGAGTTTCTGTTCTCTTAGGGTCTGTAGGGCAAGTCTCAGATGATGTTCATGTTCTTCTCTACTCTTGGAATAAATCAGAATGTCATCTATGAATACAACAATAAAGTCATCGAGGAATGGTTTAATAAAGATTTTGTTCATGAGGTCCATAAATGCAGCAGGTGCATTGGTAACTCCGAAAGGCATAACTAAGAATTCGTAATGTCCATACCACGTTCGAAAAGCAGTTTTGTCAATGTCTTCTGGTCTAACTTTCAACTGATGATATCCGGATCTGAGATCAATCTTAGAGAAAACTTGAGCACCCTGTAACTGATCAAATGAGTCATCAATACGCGGTAAGGGATATTTATTTTTCACAGTTACCTTGTTCAGTTCACGATAGTTAATACAGAGTCTCAGTGAGCTGTCTTTCTTTTTCACAAACAAGACAGGTGCGCCCTACGGTGAAGTACTAGGCCTGATGAACTTTTTGTCTAACAGTTCTTGCAGTTGCACTTTCAATTCTTTCAGTTCAGTTGGAGCCATTCTGTAAGGAGTTTTCGACATAGGCTGTGTACCCGGAATCACATCAATGGTGAACTCAATCTCCCTGTCAATCAAATCCCCTGGCAGATCATCTGGAAAAACATCTGGGAATGCTCTGACTATAGGAATACTGGTCACATCAGTTTTAACATCAGAATGTACAATCAATACAGAACACAGATACCCTTTACACCATTTTCTAATCAGTTTACAAGTTTTCATGGATGAAATCAGGTATGGTGGAGGTACTACTCCAACTCCGTTAAACACAAATTCAGGTAAACCCGGTGGATGGAAAACAACTTGTTTTGTTACACAGTCTATGGTAGCATGATATTTCGTTAACCAGTCCATTCCCAACATTACATCAAAATGATCAATGTTCAGAGGCAGTAAATCAATATACAGATGCATATCCCCAACAATAATTTCACATGCAGGGTACATATAAGCACAAGTTACAGATCCCCCAACAGGTGAAGACACAGCTAACAGATAATTCACTGGTTCTAATGGTCTATTCAATTTTCGCGAAAAAGCATGCGATACATATGAATGTGTAGACCTCGAATCAATCAGTACATATGCATTTTGAGTACAAATAGAGAGGATACCTGACACAACGGTCTCAGTATTTTGTACATCTCCCGGTACTAGGGCGAACACTCGGGCCTGCCTCATAGGCTCTTTCCCGGTAGCCTTGGGGTTCGGTTTTGGTGCAACAGTTGATGCTGCGGTGCTGTCTGCAGCTTTACTATGGCCCAGAGCAGTAGAAGGGCAATCTTTAACCATGTGGCCCACCTTGCCACACCTATAGCAAGCACCAGATATTTTATAACAGACCCCTTTGTGCTTCTTGCCACACTCAGAACAGGGTGGTATGGAATCATTTCCCTGGCTGGAGCTAATTGTTGACCCCGTATTCTGTTTCTTGTCTAATGGATTATTTTTGCCCTTCTTGAACTTAAAACCCTGCCTTTTACCACGCCATTCAGACGCTGATGTTTCAGTCTGTTTCAGTGCCTCGATGTTCGATTCAGCCATCAAAGCTTGGTCGAGAACATTTACATAGTTCGGTAGTTTCAAGACATTAATTCTGTCGAGTATTGCAACATTAAGGCTGCCTTCAAACTTTCTGGCCTTCTTATAGTCGACGTCCACCATGTGTGGTGCATAACGGGCAAGTTCAGTAAATTTTGTCTCATATTCTGCCACTGACATGGTGCCTTGCTTCAGTTGCTCAAATTCAGTCACCTTTCTGTCCCCGACACATTGAGGGCAGTACTTTTCAAAGAAGGCTCCTTTGAATTGAGCCCAAGTCATTACAGTGTTGTCATCATGGATAAGCATCCACCACCTTCTAGCTTCTTCTTGTAAGGTGAAGGTAGCCAACAGTACTTTATGTGCTTCAGAGCATGGAAAAACCTCAAACAACTTTTCTGTCTCAAGAACCCATGCATCAGCTTTTAACGGTTCTAGGCCTCCTTGAAAGGATGGCGGTTTCATCTTGCTGAACTTATGTGTCAGTGCAATTATATCCCCATCATTAACATTCTGTTCCGGCTGTACCGAAGGAGGGGGTGAGGGCTGTTGGTTCTGTTGTTGCTGTTGCCTTAAGGCTTCAGTAAAAAATTCAACAGTTCTTTCCAGTCTGGCCATTTTGTCCTCAGAGGATTCAGTTCCATCAGTAGTATTTGCATTATCCATTTCACTATATGTAACAGAGCAATAATAAACATAGGAAGTTACATACTGTAAACATTTTAACATTTTAACACATATAGTCATATCAGGTCCACACACACTTTTCATGCTCATGCGATGCCCTAATTGCTTTTCTAGGACACCTTATAGCTCATTTGGACACGTGTGTACGGTATAACTCGTGGTAAGTATCGCTCTGATACCACTCTGTCACGACCCAAACCTGCCCCTATGGGTTTAGTACCGTAACTGGCCAATAATCCGAGATTACCGAAGGCCTGCTTAACAGTAAGACAGTAAGATAGAGTACAGGGGCATGGCGGAAGCCAAAGCAGTAAATAAACAATGTCCAATGAGCTGTGAGTCTGTATGCAAAAAGATTTTTCATACATATATATGTGAACAGTACAAAACAATACGTACAATATTTACAGTCGATCAGAACAGGGACCTAATCCCTATTAACCAGTGCAGTACAAAAACATTTAGTCGATACAGTAATACAAAACAGATACAGAGACAGACGGGGAAATTAAAACACCCCTAAGCCATAGCTTGGCAGGCTCGGAACCTCGCAGTGAGGCACGGTAATTGGCTTGACAAAAATGAGAGTCTAACCCACGCTCCTAGCTCTGGTCTGGTGCCTGAACATCTACATATATATATATATATACAGTGAGCTAAAGCCCAGTGAATAACATAATGCGTAAAGAGGTTAAGAATGGATGTCCTTACAGTAATGAAAACAGTTCATTGATTCAGTATAACAGTCATTCAGTCATATGTGGTACATCCATTAGCATAGCAGTACAGTAAACAGTAGGTTTTAAAAGACCGAACAGTAAATGATATCTTCAATCAGTAAACAGTAGTGGTTCCAACAAGGGAACCGGCAGAGATCTCTGTACAGAAACAGTAACAGTAAACAGTAGTTGTTAAGGATGCCACAATACAGTTTAGAATATAGGACATACATTCATTCGATTAACAGTATCAGTTTAGAAAGCAGTTCAGTTAAACAGTCAGAAATATTCATAGTTGAAGATATCTTTACACAATTGTTACTCACAGAGTTCTAGGCTACAGTTAAGCTAGAGCGCGTCCCCAGATGCCAACCCTATACAGTTACAGATTGAATACACACTAAGCGACATAGTAGCGAAAAATAATAACTTAATCCCTAATTTGCCTCGGTGTGGTTCTACATTTATATCTTCATTAAGATGCCTTAAACTAGGCCTAAGAATACCTAGAACGAAATGAGGATGCAAAGATGCACTTTAAAAACATTTTCAGAATTTTCAGAAAACAGGGGTCCCGCTTGAGCGTGTATTTCCCCGTTCGAGCAGATATGCAGATAAAGGTCCCCACTCGAGCGTCACTTACCACGCTCGAGCGGACTGCAAATCATGGCAAAAGTACTGGATGCACAAAATTTACGCTCGATGGGCGCTCGAACTATGCTCGAGCGTGTGACTCAGGTTCCCGCTCGAGCGTTCATTCCTACGCTCGAGCGGACTGTAAAACAGTGCAAAATACTGGGAGCACGAATTTCCCACTCGAGCGCCACTTTCCCCGCTCGAGCGGGAGTCCAAAATCTGGAATTTCTAGATTTGAACTTCCAAGCTCAAATCAAATTCCAATATATCAAAATCAATTCCTTTGGGCCCATTTCCGGGAAAACACTTGTAAATATATAGAATAACATGATTCAAAGCTCAATTTGCAAAATCAAGGCCCAAAGGTAGTTTAATTAAATTCAAATTCAAACCAATTTTCATGAACAAGATGAACATGGAACATGCATGAATTTTAAACAACTTTCAAGCTTCAAAACATGCTGTAGTGAGCCAATTCTTTTCAAAACAAGATGAAATCATGGTCTTAAACATAATTATGAGCATGCATGTAACATTTTTCCATGAAAACAACTTAAACTCAACAATACAAACATGCATGCATGGAATGAGCTTCAATTCAACATTATTACACTAAATCTTGACTTAGATCGCTAGAGGCTCATGAATCATGCAAGAATAAGCTTAAAGACACAATTAAGAGGTTGAATCCTTACCTATGGTCCTCTATTACAAGTATGGAAGCTCAATTGCACAAATCCTCTACAATTTCTTCAAGTCACCAAGCAAAACTATCAAGAACAACTCAATTCCCTCACACACTCCCTCTCCTCTCTCTTGGTCGGCTATACACTCAAGAAAAATGGCTGAACAAATGTTTTACAATGCAAGACTAAGTCTCAGACAAAGTTTGGTGTAGTGGCCCACTCAAATGGCAAAGTTATAATTAAAGCCAACTTATAATTCATCAATATTGATCCAATTTAATCATACCAAAACACATTTTTAATTAAATATGCCATAAAATCATATAAATTATGATTAACACATATCATTAATCAATTTCAGATTCGGCCACCGATAAGGCCTTCAATTTGCAGTTTAAACATAAAACACAAACAGATAATCAAACATGCAACAGATAGATATACAATTAAATAGATATACTCAGTCAATTCAGTTCTAGATTTCAGTCAGTCCGTTCAGTATTTCAGTTGATTCAATTACTTTATCATAATCAGTCTCGATTTAATAGTAATCAGTAATTAATCGGTAAGCAGTGGTGACGGTTGTTACAGTCTCCCCTCCTTAACAAGAGTTTAGTCCTCTAAACTCGAGTTACCTTCATTCTGGAAGAAAATAGGATTCAGTGGAAATAGGTCAGGATATCTCTTGGCCATGTCATCTTTCCTTTCCCAAGTGGCATACATGCCACCGTGGTTTTGCCAATCAACTTTCACTAACGGGATCTTTTTATCTCTCAACTTTTTGATCCGTCTGTTCACAATTTGGATAGGCCGTTCTTCATAAGTGTAGTCATCACTTAGCACTACACGGGTCAGCTCAATCACATAGGAAGGATCCCGGAGGTAGTCCCTCAACATAGAAATGAGGAAGACGCTATGCATATGCTTCATTTCAGGAGGAAGCGCAACTTGATACGCCATCGGATTGATTTTCTCAATAATCTCATACGGTCCGACGTATCTCGGCGCCAGCTTGCCCTTGATTCCAAAACGAGTCTGGCCTTTCATCGGTGTCACTTTCACAATAACGTGATCACCTACTTCATACTCTCTGTCTCGTCTTTTGACATCCGCATAACTTTTCTGTCGGCTCTGTGCAGTTTTTAACCTCTGTTGTATCAGTTTCACTTTTTCAGTCATTTCATATACAATTTCGGGCCCAAGCAAAGGCCCATCTCTGACTTCTGCCCAGCAAATCGGAGATCTACATTTTCTGCCATACAATGCCTCAAAAGGCGCCATACCAATACTTGAATGATAACTGTTGTTGTAAGCGAATTCAGCTAAAGGCAAATGGCTTCCCCAGTTTTCCTGAAAATCAAGGACGCACATTCTCAATAAATCCTCTATAGTCTGGATGGTCCTTTCTGACTGGCCATCTGTTTGAGGATGATAGGCACTACTCAGTCTCAGTTCAGTACCCAATGCAGTCTGTAAGCTTTGCCAGAATCTCGATGTAAACTTCGAATCTCTGTTAGAAACAATAGACACAGGCACTCCATGCAATCTAATAATCTCATCAATATAGATCACAGCCAATTTTTCGGCATTATAAATTGTTTTGACAGGTAAGAAGTGAGCAGATTTATTCAGTCTATCAGCAATAACCCAAATTGAGTCCATACCTTTACTGGAGCGAGGCAATCCAACGTTAAAATCCATAGTAATATGTTCCCATTTCCACTCCGGTATCGGTAAGGACTGCAATAAGCCTGCAGGTCGTTGATGTTCGGCTTTGACTTGTTGGCAATGAAGACATTTTGATACAAAATCAGCAATTTCTTTCTTCATACCCGGCCACCAGAAATTCGATTTCAAGCCTTGCTACATTTTTGTGTTTCCTGGATGGATAGACAGTTTCGAATTGTGGCCCTCTTGCAGAATTCTTCTTTTCAGTTTAGAATCATTCGGTACACACAGTCTTTCCTGAAACTTCAGTACATTATTTTCAAATTTGAACCCCAGTCTTGGTTTAGATTCCCTTTCTTCGATGATCTTCTTCAAGAAGTCATTCTGTTGTTGTTTTTCTTTAATTTCTTCAATCAATGCCGGTTGAGCATAAATAGCAGCTATTCTTCCACCTTGTTCTCGCAAAACAATTTCAATTTCAGATTTTTCAAGGTCACAAAGCAACTCTTTCTGTCTGGTGAGCAAACAGGCTAAATTGCCAATCGATTTCCGGCTTAGTGCATCGGCAACGGTGTTGACTTTTCCCAGATGGTACAAGATATGTAGGTCGTAGTCTTTAATCAACTCTAGCCATCTCCGCTGTCTCATGTTCAATTTTTTCTGTGTGAAGAAATATTTCAGACTCTTGTGGTCGGTATATACTTCACATGTCACCCCATAAAGATAGTGACGCCATATTTTCAGTGCAAATACCAATGCAGCAAGTTCCAAGTCATGGGTCGGGTAGTTCTTTTCATGCGGTCTCAACTGTCGGGAAGCATAGGCAATAACTCTCCCATTCTGCATTAAAACACACCCCAAACCCTTATGAGAGGCATCACTAAAAATGGTAAAACCATCCGTACCTGAGGGCAGGGTAAGAACCGGTGCAGTCACAAGTCGAGTTTTCAACTCTTGGAATGCTGCTTCCCTTTGGTCAGTCCAGTCAAATGATATCCCCTTTTGAGGCAATTGAGTCAACGGTAAGGCAATTTTGGAGAAATCTTTGACAAACCTTCTGTAATATCCAGCTAATCCCAAAAAGCTTCGGACTTCTGTCACATTTGTTGGTCTAGGCCAATTCACTACTGCTTCAATTTTCTGTGGATCAACTGAAATTCCATCCTTGCTAATAACATGTCCCAAAAACATAACATGATCAAGCCAAAATTCACATTTAGAGAGTTTAGCAAAGAGTTTCTGTTCTCTTAGGGTCTGTAGGGCAAGTCTCAGATGATGTTCATGTTCTTCTCTACTCTTGGAATAAATCAGAATGTCATCTATGAATACAACAATAAAGTCATCGAGGAATGGTTTAATAAAGATTCTGTTCATGAGGTCCATAAATGCAGCAGATGCATTGGTAACTCCGAAAGGCATAACTAAGAATTCGTAATGTCCATACCACGTTCGAAAAGCAGTTTTGTCAATGTCTTCTGGTCTAACTTTCAACTGATGATATCCGGATCTGAGATCAATCTTAGAGAAAACTTGAGCACCCTGTAACTGATCAAATAAGTCATCAATACGCGGTAAGGGATATTTATTTTTCACAGTTACCTTGTTCAGTTCACGATAGTTAATACAGAGTCTCAGTGAGCTGTCTTTCTTTTTCACAAACAAGACAGGTGCGCCCCACGGTGAAGTACTAGGCCTGATGAACTTTTTGTCTAACAGTTCTTGCAGTTGCACTTTCAATTCTTTCAGTTCAGTTGGAGCCATTCTGTAAGGAGTTTTCGACATAGGCTGTGTACCCGGAATCACATCAATGGTGAACTCAATCTCCCTGTCAATCAAATCCCCTGGCAGATCATCTGGAAAAACATCTGGGAATGCTCTGACTATAGGAATACTGGTCACATCAGTTTTAACATCAGTATGTACAATCAATACAGAATACAGATACCCTTTACACCATTTTCTAATCAGTTTACAAGTTTTCATGGATGAAATCAGGTATGGTGGAGGTACTACTCCAACTCCGTTAAACACAAATTTAGGTAAACCCGGTGGATGGAAAACAACTTGTTTTGTTACACAGTCTATGGTAGCATGATATTTCGTTAACCAGTCCATTCCCAACATTACATCAAAATGATCAATGTTCAGAGGCAGTAAATCAATATACAGATGCATATCCCCAACAATAATTTCACATGCAGGGTACATATAAGCACAAGTTACAGATCCCCCAATAGGTGAAGACACAGCTAACAGATAATTCACTGGTTCTAATGGTCTATTCAATTTTCGCGAAAAAGCATGCGATACATATGAATGTGTAGACCTCGAATCAATCAGTACATATGCATTTTGAGTACAAATAGAGAGGATACCTGACACAACGGTCTCAGTATTTTGTAGATCTCCCGGTACTAGGGCGAACACTCGGGCCTGCCTCATAGGCTCTTTCCCGGTAGCCTTGGGGTTCGGTTTTGGTGCAACAGTTGATGCTGCGGTGCTGTCTGCAGCTTTACTATGGCCCAGAGCAGTAGAAGGGCAATCTTTAACCATGTGGCCCACCTTGCCACACCTATAGCAAGCACCAGATATTTTATAACAGACCCCTTTGTGCTTCTTGCCACACTCAGAACAGGGTGGTATGGAATCATTTCCCTGGCTGGAGCTAATTGTTGACCCCGTATTCTGTTTCTTGTCTAATGGATTATTTTTGCCCTTCTTGAACTTAAAACCCTGCCTTTTACCACGCCATTCAGACGCTGATGTTTCAGTCTGTTTCAGTGCCTCGATGTTCGATTCAGCCATCAAAGCTTGGTCGAGAACATTTACATAGTTCGGTAGTTTCAAGACATTAATTCTGTCGAGTATTGCAACATTAAGGCTGCCTTCAAACTTTCTGGCCTTCTTATAGTCGACGTCCACCATGTGTGGTGCATAACGGGCAAGTTCAGTAAATTTTGTCTCATATTCTGCCACTGACATGGTGCCTTGCTTCAGTTGCTCAAATTCAGTCACCTTTCTGTCCCCGACACATTGAGGGCAGTACTTTTCAAAGAAGGCTCCTTTGAATTGAGCCCAAGTCATTACAGTGTTGTCATCACGGATAAGCATCCACCACCTTCTAGCTTCTTCTTGTAAGGTGAAGGTAGCCAACAGTACTTTATGTGCTTTAGAGCACGGAAAAACCTCAAACAACTTTTCTGTCTCAAGAACCCATGCTTCAGCTTTTAACGGTTCCAGGCCTCCTTGAAAGGATGGCGGTTTCATCTTGCTGAACTTATGTGTCAGTGCAATTGTATCCCCATCATTAACATTCTGTTCCGGCTATACCGAAGGAGGAGGTGGGGGCTGTTGGTTCTGTTGTTGCTGTTGCCTTAAGGCTTCAGTAAATAATTCAACAGTTTTTTCCAGTCCGGCCATTCTAGCCTCAGATGATTCAGTTCCATCAGTAGTATTTGCATTATCCATTTCACTATATGTAGCAGAGCAATAATAAACATAGGAAGTTACATACTGTAAACATTTTAACATTTTAACACATATAGTCATATCAGGTCCACACACACTTTTCATGCTCATGCGATGCCCTAATTGCTTTTCTAGGACACCTTATAGCTCATTTGGACACGTGTGTGCGGTATAACTCGTGGTAAGTATCGCTCTGATACCACTTTATCACGACCCAAACCCGCCCCTATGGGTTTAGTACCGTAACTGGCCAGTAATCCGAGATTACCGAAGGCCTGCTTAACAGTAAGACAGTAAGACAGAGTACAGGGGCATGGCGGAAGCCAAAGCAGTAAATAAACAATGTCCAATGAGCTGTGAGTCTGTATGCAAAAAGATTTTTCATACATATATATATGTGAACAGTACAAAACAGTACGTACAATATTTACAGTCGATCAGAACAAGGACCTAATCCCTATTAACCAGTGCAGTACAAAAACATTCAGTCGATACAGTAATACAAAACAGATACAGAGACAGACGGGGAAATTAAAACACCCCTAAGCCATAGCTTGGCAGGCTCAGAACCTCGCAGTGAGGCACGGTAGTTGGCTTGACAAAAAGAGGAGTCCAACGCACGCTCCTAGCTCTGGTCTGGTGCCTGAACACCTACATATATATATAAATAGTAAGCTAAAGCCTAGTGAATAACATAATGCGTAAAGAGGTTAAGAATGGATGTCCTTACAGTAATGAAAATAGTTCATTGATTCAGTATAACAGTCATTCAGTCATATGTGGTACATCCATTAGCATAGCAGTATAGTAAACAGTAGGTCTTAAAAGACCGAACAGTAAATGATGACCATCAATCAGTAAACAGTAGTGGTTCCAACAAGGGAACCGACAGAGATCTCTGTACAGAAACAGTAACAGTAAACAGTAGTTGCTAAGGATGCCACAATACAGTTCAGAATATAGGACATATATTCATTCGATTAACAGTATCAGTTTAGAAAGCAGTTCAGTTAAACAGTCAGAAATATTCATAGTTGAACATATCTTTACACAATTGTTACTCACAGAGTTCTGGGCTACAGTTAAGCTAGAGCGCGTCCCCAGATGCCAACCCTACACAGTTACAGATTGAACACACACTAAGCGACACAGTTGGAAAAAATAATAACTTAATCCCTAAATTGCCTCGGTGTGGTTCTACATCTATATCTTCATTAAAATGCCTTAAACTAGGCCTAAGAATGCCTAGAATGAAATGAGGATGCAAAGATGCACTTTAAAAACATTTTCAGATTTTTTAGAAAACAGGGGTCCCGCTCGAGCGTGTATTTCCCCGCTCGAGCGGATTTGTAGATAAAGGTCCCCGCTCGAGCGTCACTTACCATGCTCGAGCGGACTGCAAATCATGGCAAAAGTACTGGATGCACGAAATTTACGCTCGATAGGCGCTCGAACTACGCTCGAGTGTGTGACTCAGGTTCCCGCTCGAGCGTTCTTTCCTACGCTCGAGTAGATTGTAAAACAGTGCAAAGTACTGGGAGCACGAATTTCCCGCTCGAGCGCCACTTTCCCCGCTCGAGCTGGAGTCCAAAATCTGGAATTTCTAGATTTGAACTTCCAAGCTCAAATCAAGTTCCAATGTATCAAAATCAATTCCTTTGGGCCCATTTCTGGGAAAACACTTGTAAATATATAGAATAACATGATTCAAAGCTCAATTTGAAAAATCAAGGCCCAAAGGTAGTTTAATTAAATTCAAATTCAAACCAATTTTCATGAACAAAATGAACATGGAACATGCATGAATTTTAAACAACTTTCGAGCTTTAAAACATGCTCTAGTGAGCCAATTCTTTTCAAAACAAGATGAAATCATGGTCTTTAAACATAATTATGAGCATGCATGTCACATTTTGCCATGAAAAGAACTTAAACTCAACAATACAAACATGCATGCATGGAATGAACTTCAATTCAACATTATTACACTAAATCTTGACTTAGATCACTAGAGGCTCATGAATCATGCAAGAATAAGCTTAAAGACACAATTAAGAGGTTGAATCCTTACCTATGGTCCTCTATTACAAGTATGGAAGCTCAATTGCACAAATCCTCTACAATTTCTTCAAGTCACGAAGCAAAACTATCAAGAACAACTCAATTCTCTCACACTCTCTGTAGACACCCCATTTTTGACCGACCTTAAGACTCAGACGTCACCGATTGAGCGCTTGGTGATGTTGCATATTGTGCTCGTCCTGAGGTTGCGGAGTCCCGGCTGCGAGCCTTGCCTCCGGACTTCCGGACTCTTTTGTGCTTTGCCTCGGTTTGCGAACTAGGCCCTGTTTTCTCTGTTTTCTCTTCCCAAAGGGAGGGAGAGGTCTCGTAGACCATCTCTCAGTGGCCATAGGCTACGTTTTGTGGTCGTAGGCCATTTTTCCTGTTTGGAGCCCGGTTTCCGATTTTTCAGAGCTGTCGGCCGTGTGCCTCGGTTCGGGACAGCTTAACCACCTCTGTTTGCTCCATTTTTTGGCAAACACCTTGTTTCCTCCCTTTTGAGGGACACTATGGTCCGAGAGACCAACTTCGTGGTTGAGCACCACTCCCGGTGCCTAACAGCCCACTTTCGGGGCCCCGAACTGCGTATTTCGACTCCCAAACCTTCATTCTACATTTTTGGGCTATGACCCAAACTTGAGATAGTCATATTTTGAACTTCTTTTCATGTTTTATTAAGGACCTCTTGATGTTTGACATCTCCATCTATCACTTGCTTCTTTACCCCTCTATTTTCCCCTTTTCTTGCACGATAGTTTAGGCCTACTTGTATTTATTTTCGTGGATTAATGTAAACTAGAAAGTGTCTTATTTTGATCTTCTCTTGAACTTTGTTGAAGGACTCTTGGCCATTTGGGACCCGCAGCTATCACTTGCCCCTTTAGCTCACCTTTTGGCCATTTTGGGAGGAATTTTGAATCCGAATTTCCCCCCCTTTTTTCCCCCTCTTTTCCATCCCTTTTTGTCTATAAAACCAGAGCTCCAGCTGCATTTTTATGGGTTAGAAAGACTTTGGTTTGAGTCTCATATATACAATCTCTCTCTCTATATTTCAAGCACCAAAACCCTAAAAGTCCTACACCATTTCTTCACCACCACCTAGCACCACCACCACCACTCCATTCCAGCAGCTTGGAGGACCTTCTCAGAGGCTAGAAGTGGTGTATTTTGGACCAAGAGGCTGCTAAAGTTTGGTTCTTCAAGGGTGAGTCTCGTTTTTCTCTTTTTTGCTCTTTTCTTGGTCTATATCTTAGCCCTTCTTGCTTATACATTTGAGCTCCGACTAAAACTGAAAGTATCATTTTTTTTAGCCCTATTTCATCTTTAATTAAGGGTCTCTCACTGTTTGAGACCCCCTTTTGGTACTTGCCTCTTTAGCCCTCTTTGTGCCATGTTTTTGCATGATATTTTTAGCCTATGTGTAGTCTGTTTTGAGCTCTAATGTAAACTGTGAATAGGCTTATTTTGAGCCCTTATTTAACATTGAAGAAGGGCTCATCCTTGTTTGGGACCTCCATGTGTCACTTGCCATTGAACCCCTCTTTGGTCCCCATTTTTGCATGATTTATTAGCCTATTGAGCTTCTGTTTTTGGACCTTGGTCCAAACTGAAAGTGGCCATATTTTGACCCTCTTGCCATGTTTCATTAAGGGTATTTTCCTGTTTGAGGCATGTTTTGTATACTTTGTGTTATAACCCCTTTCGGGCCCTATCTTGCATGACATTTTGAGCATATTTGTATATTGTTTTGGGGGTTTCCATAAACTGTAAGTGGTCATATTTTAGACCCCTATTCAACATTTTAGAAGGGTCTTTTTCTGTTTGAGCTTTACATCTACCACTTGCTTCATTGCCTCCCTTGCGGAGCCATTTTTGTATGCTAATTTAGCCCTACTTGTGCTCACTGTTTGGCCTCACTCTAAACTGTAAAAATACTTTTCTCAGGGCTTCCTTGCTTCTGTATTTTCATTTCATGTTCAAATTATGTGTGCATTATATAGCTATAGGCCATTTTATGCACTAAAATCCATGTTTCGGGACTCGTTCCATGCATCGGGTTTCATTTCACCGGGTTTCAGGGCTGTTTTGAATCATTTATTACCTCCAATTTTTGCATTATAGTATGCCATATTCCATGTTTCGCCATGTCTTGTTAGAGTCGCATTCCGTGCCGTAGGTTCGGTTCTCGATTTGCGTGCACGCATGCACGCATCTCGAGTTGTCTCATTTTCATCATTATGGCCTCCTATGCGAGTGTGGCCGAGGTCCACTTGTGTTGGTGTAAGCCCATATTGCATTGTGTATGCCATTTCATTCCATAGCATTGCGTATGCTAGGGTGTATGTTAGTGCATTGTGTATGCCATGTTTCCTCGTGCATCGTGTATGCCATTTCATAGCCTTTCGCATGTTAGGTTGTATCTTAGTCGCATTTCATGCATATCATGCATATTGCATCGTGTTCGGGATAGGAGTTAGCCCGGGCACGGGAAACGAGGTACGTTCCGTACTCCGAGTGACGGAACGTGTCTCAATTTCCCAGTCACCGACACTCCGGATTATCCATGATGGAGTTAGGTTTTGTTGCGTTTTCATGTGCATTCATTTCATATTGAGTTGTGCAATTCGACTCCTCGGCCATCATGCATCGAGATGCGTGATTGGTGGTACGATGATCGAGACATGCATACATTTGTAAAAATATATTGCCATGCCCCTTTCCTGCTCTCTGTTGCAGCAAAATGAAGAATCAGCAACTTTTCAGAGCTTGGCACGCATTTCAAGAATAGGTGCAAACAGAGGCTAATTAGGGCATCGTCATGGATTTTCGCACAAAGGCAACCCGAACATGCATCATTCATCATCCAGAATGGAATCAAGGCAGTCCCTGGCTTGCATGCCAGTTTATTTGTTTTCTTAGTTAATTTGTTAATTAATTAGGAATTTGTACATATTTGGACTGTAATATTTATTTGGACTGTACTATTCTTTTATTCGAGACTGTATATTTATTTGGACCCTCTGCGCGAGGGCATAATTGTAATAAGTGTGCGTGAGTGTGATGTATGTCTTCCAACCCCACGTCTTTCTTCCCTTTTATTTACCTGCTTATGATGGTTAGATTAGGGCATATTTCAATTAGCATACAGTATGACAGCACGTTTGCATCATTCATCTGTTTTGCACGCACCGGGCTCGGCGCATCATACAAACTGCATTTGTATTTCAATTCCAAGTTGAATACATGTTAGCTGTAGCATTCCATATGCCATGTTTAGAATAGCCGAGCTTGCTATAGTTTGCATCTTTGCATGTGTTGCATTAGGCAATTCTGTGTATCTAGGATCATGCATGGATTTCTAATGAGCTTCTGTTTTGGCTTGGAGTACTCGGTGAGTTTTTATGCTTTAGCATCCTTGCATGCGTGTGAGTGACTGCCATGAATAGCATGCTTACCATGAGGCTATGTGCTTATGTGATATAACTGCCTTGAATGCCTGTGGGTGGAGGTTGGGTTACTTGGAGTGGGACAATTCATCAAATGTTTGTTTTAAGCCCACTAGATAGTGGCAAAATCATGTTTTCTAAGCCCATCCGAGGGTGGCAAATCCACGTCTTAGCCTACCTACGGGTAGCACCATCAAACCATTTTCAAACAAACAAACATGAAATGTTTTGTTCCAATTCAGGCGACTCAGTCTATACTTGTATGCTGTGCACATCACATAGTAAATCTAGGCTAATAACCGGAATAAGAACACACAATGTTTTCAAAAATAGATATCATGGTTAGTAGAGGCCGGTCTTTGACCGGGCGAGCGGGGGTGCTCACGAAGTGACCTTCCCCAATCGTACCCAAGTTCCCGAGCCGAGGCAACTTTGGTGATGACGAACACGTGGCCTTTGGCACCGAGTCAGGGTTTCCTAAATTTCCCAAAAATAAAATATTTAGGTGGCGACTCTGTATCTGGAAAAGCAGTCCATGTTTGGCACTTCTTTCAAAAAATCTGTTTTCAAAACGATTTGCCGGATTTGGACTCTTTGGTTCAAGATTAAGAATCGTGACATTTGAGTCCTTCGAACTGTAGTAGACCCGCAAGCGAACCAGAACGGGGGGGAGTCGCACCCTCCCCGGGATGCGTTCGGGGACGTCTACACTCTCCCTCTCCTCTCTCTTGGTCGGCTATACACTCAAGAAAAATGGCTGAACAAATGTTTTACAATGCAAGACTAAGTCTTAGACAAAGTTTGGTGTAATGGCCCACTCAAATGGCAAAGTTGTGATTAAAGCCAACTTATAATTCATCAATATTGATCCAATTTAATCATGCCAAAACACATTTTTAATTAAATATGCCATAAGATCATATAATTTATGATTAACACATATCATTAATCAATTTCAGATTCGGTCGCCGATAAGGCCTTCAATTTGCAGTTTAAACATAAAACACAAACAGATAATCAAACAGGCAACATATGGATATACAATTAAATAGATATACTCAGTCAATTTAGTTCCAGATTTTAGTCAGTTCATTCAGTATTTCAGTTGATTCAATTACTTTATCATAATCCGTCTCGATTTAACAGTAATCAGTAATTAATCGGTAAGCAGTGGTGAGGGTTGTTACAGATAACTTTTGGAGAATGATTTGATATGCAACTTAACCATGACTTGAATAGCCAAACTAATGTGTCAGTGTCTTCACTAGATAACAATAAACAATCAAGCAAAATGGACTGTCTATGGTGATTAACACTTACAAATGGAGCAAATGGCATGTCATATTTGTTCATCAAATAAGTTGTGTCAAATGAAACAAAACCTCCCAATGCTTCATAAGTCGCCCGACTCCTTGCATCAACCTAAAACAAGTTTCTAATGCGAAACTCCTCGTCAACATCAATCATATAAAAGAATCTCTCACTATGTGCTTGCATCCTCATAAAATAACTTTGAAGTGATTCGGCATCACCTTCCCCAAGCCTCAATCTTCTAGCTCTCTCAATGTAATTCCTTGCATCTCGCTCATCAAATGTCAAAGACTTGTATCCCCCCACTTGAACAACCATTGAATGAAAGTTCCTAGATACCCCAATCCCTATTTGATCATCAATTTCTAATCTTCTCTTCACAGGAGTAAGGATTTTCTTGTTCATTGCAAAATGATGTGAGTCGGTGGAAATCAAATCATGATTATGGTTAAGGTTAACTATGGTTAGTTTATATCTCCCATCCTTTTGTACACTACCTCGTACCCTTACTTTGCAACCAATTTTTGTGGACAAAGATGGCTTTAGAGAGTTGACTTCTGATTTCTTTTTTCTCTCTCCCACTCGAGAACATTCAATTGCAAAGTTTTTTAATTGCTCATCATCTCCAAAATGTTGTGCTCTATGAGTTATAGAAAATCCAACATGCTTAGCATATTTGCCGTAAAATGTGTACAATTCTTCCCTTGAGCTAAAACACATACCCTTCTAAGGTTCTTTAACTTCTTCACCCTCATTTACTGAAGGATTGTCACCAACATTTGAATCAACCTTTATTCTTCCACTTTGTATAATGAAATAACAATTAAATGATTTCAGAATGATTATATAACACAATGCCCAAACAAACACATTGAATCAGTTCCCTAACACAATGCCCAAATTGAGGACAAATACTGATTTCAACAAATATTAAAAAATGGAACTGAGTTGAACAAATATTATGTGACTACCCCCAAAGTGTATGAACAAATATCAGCAAATTGAGATTATGTGACTATCCCCAACCCGAAGTGACCATATTCAAATTTGAGATTATGTAACTATCCCCAATCCCTTATCACATAATATTTGTTCAAATTGATTTTTAGGGAATGTCCAAATTGAGTCACTTGGGGTTGGGAATAGTCATATAGATCCATCATACAGAATTTGAGGAAGTTTCTTGACATGAGAACATAAAAAATTGAATTAAATGAAGAATATATTAACCTTTAACCCACTGAAAGTATGTGAAGAATTAACAAAGACCCATCAAATGAAGTCCTAAGACTTTGAAGGACCAAAAACAGTTCCATAATCATATATGGAATTGATTTTTTAGGGAAATCTTATAGGAAGTTAATCAAACTGATTTTTTACCTCATAAACTGCTATAGGAAGTTATGTTTTGTTTAACTACTATAGCTGATTTCTTACTTGGAGAACTGGGGGAAAAGGTTTACCTCATAAACTATCGATCCACAATACGTGCGAGACAGAGATAAAGACGGAGAGCGAGACACAGACACGCAGTCGAAGATTGAAGACAGCGACAGACAGAGATGCAGCCGAAGATTACATCTACCTCATACGCAAGATCATTTGGATTGTGTATGTGGGAAAAGCCAGCGTTTGGGTGGACAAAATTGAATATCGATGGATCTGTAGGTCAAGATAATGTTAACTTTGGTGATTTGCTTTGCGATTACAATGGTCGTCGTCAACGGCGGAGAGCTACGGTGGAGGAGGAGGATACCGAAGAGCTATGGCGGCGACAGTGAAGACAGACGAGAGAAGATGATTTTGGGTTTGGGCTCCCACTCTATCAATCTTTTGTTTTTGTTTTTGTTTTTGTTTTTTTTTTTTCTTTTGTTTTTGTTTTTGTTTTTTTTCTCACAGCTGCGTACGTGTACACACCTTTCTTCCACATCAGCTGCCAACTCACTGAGGGTCCTAGGGGTCATGTTCCACTGGGGGGTCTGTAGTGGAACTGTAAACTTATTATGAACCTAATAATTTTGTGTTGGACTTTTGGACAAAAGAAATTTGAATTTGGACTGTTGGACAAAACATTCATAATTTTATATGTATTTATATATAAAAATACACATAAATAATTTAGTTAATATTATCACATATATTTATTAAAGTTAAAAGAAGTGTCTGATCTTTTTGCAAAATGTTCAGAGGTGTTCGTGTATTTTTGCTAAATGGTAAGAGGGTTCGTGATTTAACTAAATGTCAGAAAGTGTTTGTTATATAAATTTCAAATGTCTAAGAGATACATGTGATATATTAAAAATGTCAAGGGTGTTCCTATATTCCTATTAAACATTAATAAATGTTAGTATACTCTTTTTATTTTGGTTTAATAGATTGACTCTAAATAATAAATAAAAAGATTATAATATTTTGATTGGGAACAAAAAAAAAAAAAAATTACTTTGCTAAAAATTAAACAATATTATTTTTCTAAATGCAAGCAATATAGATTGAAAAGATAACTTATAAAAAATAAAAAATAAAAAGCAAACAAGATTGTGACCAAAAAAAGTTTTATTCAAACAGCACCACTTCTAAGAACCGGGAACAGTGAGAACAGAATTAAAAAAAGAAAAGGAAAAAAAGTCGAAACGGCGCCGTTGAAGGCACAGCAAGAGGCACCGCGGGAAAGGTCAAAGGAGTAATCCCCCAACCTTAAAGAATGAGGTCTCACCGGATTATTTTTGTTCCTCATCCAACAGTTAAAAACAATTATATATTTTTATTTTATTTTAATCAAATATAATAATTCACTTATTATATCCAATCAGTTATCCCTTCTATATTATCTTATGGGAAATTTTAATATACACACCTTTAAAAGGGGATTGGGAGTGGGTGCTATGACAGCACCCATATTGTCACACGCTGTATGGGTTATTTTGACCATATTTTAATAATTTAAACCGTCATATTATAAGATTTGTTAAGTATATTACTCTTATAAAAAATGAAATTAATCGAATAGAAATATTCACATGATCAAGATGAATAATAACCCTAAATAATTATTAAAATCATACTAACTGTTTATTTTTTTAAACATAAACGTAGTCTTGTTATAAGTTACAAATGTCTAATTAACTTGAATTTTTTCATAGATGATCTACTCAACGAACCCTACACTATGAACATTTCAGATCATTAAAATAAATTCAGGACATGCCTTTATGGGCTCACAACACGGTGCTATGCCAATAAGGCACATCACCAATCTCATTCCCCTTGAAAGGGGTGCATCATATTTACTCTTAATTATGTCATTTTTTTATTTAGTTATGATCAATTTTTTATTTTAATTATAATATTATTTTAATTATAATTAATGAGATCTTTAGTTATACCTTATATTGGCCCTGTTTGTTACTGCTTATTTTTAGCTTTCAGCTTAATTTAAGCTGTTTTGATATGTTTGGTTTAGCTTATGCTTATAGCTTATAGCTTTATGGAAATCAGAAATCAGTTTATTCTTTAAGTGGGGCAGGATATGTTTTAAGAATAAGCTGGAAATCAGCTTAAGCTGAAAGTTATAAGCTATAAGCTGTTTGGGCATAAGCTATAAGCAGTTTCCCACAGCTCTACCAAACAGGGCCATTGTGTGTTTAGTTATGACAAATTTTTTTTAGTTATGATTCAAAAAATATAAATTTATACTATTTTTTTAGTTATAAGGAACATAGGGCATGCTTGTTTGACCTGATAGAGCATGAGATTGAGATTATTAATCCGTGGGTCCAATAATTTTGTGTTTGTTTTGAAATTTTGTTTCAAGATTATTAATCTAATGGATAATTAATCTAACAAATTTGAGGAATTATTAGTAATGGGATAGGGGTGAGATTATATATCATGAGCTAGGAATAAAATAAAAATCTTCTTTTACCCTTGACTAAAAATTAAGGGGGATGCACCAATAAATCCCAAATTAATAACTTATGCACTGTTTAGTCCTAAAAGTTTTCTTATAGACTGAAAGGTCCCATTACAATGTTAATATCATCAGATACAATGTTAATAACATCAGAGTCATGTTACAAACATTAGATTTCAAACATCTAATGTTCATCAAATTTCAATAATGTTTGAAAATATAAGATGAAAAACATATAATGTTCATCAAATTTCAATAAATTTTGAAATTATAGAATGAAACATCAGATCATTTACATCATGCTGATGTAAAAATGGGACTAAATGGAGCATAAGAAAACTTTTAGGACTAAATGGTTCAACGTTTCAAAAACTAGGACTTATGGGTAAATTTTCCAAAAATTTAAAACACTTATTATTTTTATATAATTTTATATTTAAAAGGATAAAAATAATTTTTAAAAATTTCAAAATATTTTTTGATATTTATTTTATCAAATTAGTTTATATTTTAAAAAAAAAATTAAAAACAAACCAAACATGGCCTTTTTATTTTGCTTTTATTTATTTATTTATAATTTTTTTTTAAAACCACGCTTATGATGAAATTTTGATAAAGTAAAAATTGTGAAGAAATATTGATGGAGGGTAAGATTGGAAAAAAAGATAAATATAGTTATAATCCTACATTCATATGTTTTCTTATCCAATGCAAATCAAACAATAGACAAGAGGATAATTTATCCTACTAATCAAATTGGATAATGAATATCACACTACTTTGATGAGTTTATTAATATATTCACTATTAGTCTTGTGAATCAAACATGGCCATATAGTACACAACCTTTGAATGGGTGTACCATAATGTTTCCCTCATCTTATAGAGAGCCAATTGGGATCATTCAAGTCAACTGCCATGTTGAGCAGATCTTTCAACATCATTTATTCTAAATTAAATTGAATTCTGCAGTAACAGAAAGTTAAAAAAACTGATAAGTTTTTAGGAAGATCATTTCACTCCTGTTTGTTTTGTTTTTGCTTTTATGCGTGGTTGTTTTGGTCTTTGATTATTTTCTGGGAATTTCCACTTCATGGATGTTCCCTTCTTTCTTGCTATCTTTCTCCTCCCTTATCTTCTTCTTCTTCACTCGTTCTCAGCCCAAGAAGACAACAAAATCCAGATTACTTGTCCCAAGTCCTTCGACTGCAAACCATTTGTGGGTGTTGATTTTTGACCACATAACCAAAAGGGGAACTCAGCTGGAGAGCACCCGCAGAATAGATTAAACCTAATAACCTGCACAAGAAGATGAGAATCCAACGGTGGTTCGTTTACCCAAGGCACTCCGACGATCAAGTCAGTAATCAATATCTCTAAAAAATAGGAAATTGTGCTTAAACTCACAAGAAAGAACTTATCTCAGACCCACGAGGGTGTCTTGCTTTTATAACCAACAGTGACCTGACTCCTTTAGAAGCCTTACTTCAGTGGACTCAGGCTCAATGTTCATTATAGACTCTAGGCTAGATAGGGATAAACTCTTCATGAGCCTTATCCTTATCCTAACTGAGGCCCTCCCCTATTCTAGGACTCTTGTCCCTTATCTGCTTAACTCGGATTTCGATATCTTCGCAGACAACCTTGGCCTAGCCGAGATCTCGGCACGTGATTAGGCCACGTGGCACCTCAGCTGATACTTCGGCGTCACCTTTGCCACGTGCTGTAATTCAAAAAATGTGTCCACAACTGCCCCCTAGGTTCTATTACCTCGGCAACTTAAGGTGATAGAACCTACTTCGTTCGTCCATATAGCATGTCGGCTAATAATCCATTCATCTCTCTGACCAAGATTATGACTTGTCGGTTTCAAGTAACCAAGACTCTTCTGTCCATCCTATCAAGGACCAAGAACCAAGAACCAAGCTCTTTGAGAATCTCAACCGAGATCGCTCCTCTAGCCGAGGTTATGGCCTTATTACTTTAAGAATTTCAAGGGTTCATAGTTGCGTATGAGCTGTCACGCATGGTTTTTTCAACCGTTTCCTCTACGAGTCCCTTCCTTATTAGTTCATACCTGACATGCGCTATCAGGTCGTGTCATTTTTGCCTACGCCGCCCCATGTGTATTCATTTCATTTTGCCACCTTTTCAGTTTTTAACAAAACTCTCTCTCTCTCTCTCTCTCTCCCCCATTCGTCTTCTCACTTTGCAATTTCTCTGTCTATGCTCAAATTCTCTCTCTTTGAACCACCATTTTCAAGCTCTCAAGCTCCGCAATTACTTTTCCCATCACCGCCGATGAAGCATTTTCTGTTTTGCTTCACTTATCATCATTGTCTAACCTCGGCGAACCTCACATCGCTGCCCTCAATCTCGTCCCCAATCAGTGAGTTCATAACTTCTTTCAATTCCAGTCGTTCATTGTTCTATTTTCAAATTTTCCATATGTCTATACTGTATCCGTTGCCATTGAAACTGGTTTCATAGTTGTACTTTGTTTATATTTTCTTGTTCTAGTAATCATTTTCTTGTTCTTGTCTATGTTGTGCTTCAAAGTTTATTGCCGAAATGCCAATTGTATTTGCCTATGATTTTGGCACATTTACCTTTCACACACTCACTCAGTGTTTTGTGGATTTGTAATTTTCCAAGTTCTTTGATTGTTACTTCTTATCATTGTGTTAGCCTGTGATTCTGGCACATTTATCTTTCACAGACTGGATTCTAGCACATTTACCTTTGATCTTCTAAGTACCCTCACCCCAGTGCTTACTAGGGTTAGCCAAGGTCTTCAGACCCATACCAATCACTTTACTTTGAAACCCAGCACTAAATACTTTAAGCCGATATCATGGGAATATTCAGGTGGAGGGTAGACACCCTGGCCAAATTAGAGAACTTCCGTAAGGAGTTTTCCATCCCAACCGACATTCAAATCAGGTTGGATGGGAAGGAAGACTCCATTATGCCTGATGGAGACTCCATGCCCTTCCCCGTAGTTGCGTTCATTGAGTGTGGACTTCGATTTTCCCTAGACATTCTTTTCTAAGAAGTCTTCCACTACTACAAACTCAACCTGATGCAACTAGCCATCAACTCATATAGGGTTATTAACAGCATAATCGAATTGGCACGCCGAGAAGAAGCTATGATTACACTACCCGACATTCAATTTTGTTACACCATGTGTGGCCTTAAGTCTGACAAAGGCCACATATACTACTTCAAGCCGAGATCTACCGCCTTCAAACTTATAGCCGACCTTCCTAACTCTAACAAAGGTGTTGGAGATGGCTACCTGATTGTCTCGGGCAATTGGGAGTTCGCGCCTGATGACGATTTCCATCTCTTTCCTCTGCGCCGATCGGTTTTTAAAGAGGATGAGGGTAAGCACTGAGTATAAGTATAGCTTCTATGTTTCTGTTAAGTCTTGTCAGTTTATTTCTCTTGTCTGTGCTAATGTTAGATTTTTGCTCTTATAGCTCTTCCTCAGCCAGCAAAAGGATTTCGGCAGTCGTACATTCCCAGTCAAGATTTGAAGAAGCTCTTAGATCTCTCAATCCAAAGATGCAAGGCCCCATTGTTGCTTAACTATATTCTGACATACAAGTCGTCTTTGGCTGATATTCTAAAACGAAGTAAGACTCCTCCTTCTACCACAACTCCACCAACCACTTCATCACTAAAGCTAGATCAATCCTCCACCTCAAATCTAATGGAGCGCCCATCCACTTTTGCCCCCCAGTTGATTCCTCCTTCTCAATGTCGTCGCCGATGTCGAGCTCCTCCAAATGTTCCTGCTGGCAGAACTCGCAGTAGAAAACCTTAAGATCTTGAGTTCTCAGCGACCGACCCATCAAACCCACCTATTGCCTTGCCAGCAATTCATTTCAAGACCAAGGTTACCATCGTTGCAACAACTGACGAGATAGGCCGCAAACCAGCCGTTGTTGAAGACCTTCTTGCCAACATCCCTGTAGTTGTAACGGTCCAGTCCTCTTCCTCTCCATCCCAAACCAAACCCAAGCCAAACAGACTCAAGAAGGCCAAGGCCAAGGCCACAGTGACCCAGGTTCCTTCTGAATCTAAGAAAGATCCTAAGGACTCTGTACCTATATCAATGCTGGCCTAATCCAAGAAGAGGCCAGCCGAGGCCACTGATTCTGATGTCCCACCTTCAAAGAAGCCGAGGTCTGATTGCCTAGAGGGTAGTAGCAGTTTTTCCCGCGATCAGACCTGGGCGTCCAAGGTCATGGTTGGGAACCGTCCTTTGACAACCGCTGACAGCGCGATTGAGAGTGTCGAAGTTGGCGCCGCTCTGTCAACGGCCATGCTCCTCCCTGTAGACATGAATCATATGGCCGATCTCCACAAGTATGAGAATTTCGACCTAATGATGCAGCACTTTGTCTTGGTAAGTTTCCTATTGTTTTCTTTAAAGCTTTCAAATACTTAGCCAAACTTTGCTAATCTATTTCATTCTTTGCAGGCCATTCAGCATGCGCACTCATATGCGGTCAAGATTGACATGATGAGGACGAAGTTGGTGAAAAAAACTCAAGAAGCTTCCAAGCTCCTGTCCTCATTGAACCATGTCAAGGGTAGTAACTGAAATCTACTAGATTAAGCTAAGGTTGCCAAGGCTGCGCAAGGCCAAGCCGAGGCCAAAGCCAAAGCTGCTGAGGCTGCTGCCGAAGCTGCCAAGGCCAATGTTAAAGCTGCTAAGGCCAATGTTGAGGCTACCAAGGCCAGGGTGGCAAAGTTAGAAACCAAGCTCAAGGAGGTCATCGACTTAAAGGAGGCAAAGGTCAAGGCAGCCGATGAGAAGACCTTTAAGGAGGGCCAAGCTACCATTCGTGATCAATACAAAGAACAAGTCAATCTGGCTTACAACTGAGGTTATTACCTCGGCTGGATGGTGACGCTTAAAAAACTATCTATCCTCATGGATTCCCCTCTAAGAGACATTGGCCAGCTCAGCGTGCCCTTCCCCTTCTCTTCAAAGGACTTTGAGGATGAAGCCGAGGAGGAAGACGCCGAGGTTGATGACACTGATAAAGAAGAGAAGGCTGCTGTTAGGGCGAAGTCTCCCACTCTAAATGAGCAAATCTTAGACTTGACTCAGGATGAAGAGGACGAGGTCTCCAAGAGTGCCTTTCCTAAGAAGACAACATTCGAGGTCGAGGTCCACAAAGTTGAGAAAAGCCTTGATGACACACTTTTGGAAATTGATGCCGAGATCCAGGCGGATAAAATTGTCCAACTGGCTACCAAGGCTGAAACAACGCCGATTGCCAAGGCAAGATAGTCTGAGGATAATGTTGGAAACTTTTGTACTTAGGATATTTTCCTTTTTTCTTTGAACTTTTTCTGCTTTCATTACTTGTAATCTTTTTATTTTGTGAACAATGCTTGTTTTTCTTTGGTCGATATGCCCTCTGCCATAATCCAAAACTTTATTTTTCAATACAAGTCACTCTCTCTCTCTCTCTCTCTCTCTCTCTCTCTCTCTCTCTTTCTCTCTAAGTGTTGAATGGATGCTCTCTCTCCCTCTCTGTTTCTAAGTGTTAAATGGATGCTTGTTTCCTTAAGTTTTATCTATCTTTACTATCTTTATACACTTCCATACTTAGAATATTTTTGCAATCCTTCCAATTTCACCTGAACTATGTAATGACTTCGGGTTAGAACACATCTAACATGTATTATTTCGGATACACTTCATCTCGGGTGTGCCCTTAGTTGGTCACCTCGGACAAACTTGCCTCGGAGTTCACTGTTTGCTGTGATCTCGGCAGATTGGTACTTTATAAAAATTCTTTAAGCATCTTGTAACAGTGTTACTTCTTTTACTTTTGCTTGCTGTCCTTAATCAATACTTCATTCTTTTAACCCTTCTAAGTTTTGACAAACTGTTTGGTTATCTCGGATAACAAATACCTCGGGTATTCCCAAATCTGGTTACCCGGATGACTCCAACTTGTAAATCGTTGTCAAAAATTTCAACAAATGTCAAGCCTATTCCACATTCCTGCTTTCTACCCCCCTAATGTGAACCTAAGTACCACTTATGTTCACATTAAGCATGCAAGCCCAAATCTAGCCGGGGTCTGATTCAAACAAAGATTAGCCGAGGTTTTCTACCTCAATTCCTCTGTTAATCTAACTAGATTAAACTTAGTTCAACTCTATCATATAACAAGTATAATTCGACTCTACCATATGATAAGTCTAAGTTATTCATCATGTTTCAATCGGAAACATCGCCAACTTAGTTCAACTCTATCATATGGAAAGTATAATTCAACTATACCATATGATAAGTCTAAGTTATTTGTCATGTTTTAATCGGAAACATCGTCATAAGACTGTTCAGTCCTATCGCACAAGTTTCAACAATTTATTTATAAAAATAAAATCGAACTAGTATTTTATTAAAACTTCGGCTAATGACATAAATCTCAAAAAAAAAAAAAAAAAAAAAAAAAAAAACTAATGATAGAAAAACTTTAGATTGCAAGTGTTCCAGGGTCTTGGCAACTCTTTGCCATCAATGTCTTCAAGTCCATATGCCCCATTGCCGACAATCGAGATGATTCTATAAGGCCTCTCCCAGTTTGGGCCAAGTTTGCCCTCCCTAGGATCCTTCTTGTTGCCGATAATTTTCCTCAGGACTAGGTCCCCAACCTTGAACTTTTTTGGGTTGACTTTCTTGTTGTAAGCCCTAATAAGCTGTTATCGGTATGCCCCTAGCCGGATTACTGTTCTGTCTCTTCTCTTTTCCAACAAATCTAGATCTCGGGCTAGGAATGCCTCGTTGGTCCCATTCTCCACTTCCCGGGTTCTAACTCCTAGGATGCTAACCTCTAGTGGGATGACTACTTCAGTGCCATAAGCCATGGAAAAATGAGATTCCCCTGTTGATCTTCTCAGCGTAGTTCGATATTCCCACAGAACATTAAGCAATTCTTCCACCCACTTGCCCTTGGTCGTGTCTAGTCTCCTTTTGATCCCATCCAAAATGGTCTTGTTGGTTGCTCCTGCCTAACCATTACTCTGGGAAAAACTAGGAGTAGAGTAATAGTTTTTCATCTTATATTTTACACAAAAGCTCTTAATCAGCTTATTGTCAAACTGAGTTCCATTGTCTGCTATAATGTCCTTGGGATCCCGAATATAGTTATTATGTTCTTCTAGATGAAGTTCTTTATATCGATATCTCGAATCTTAGCGAGAGGTTCAATCTCTACCCATTTGGTGAAGTAGTCTGTGGCTACCAACAAAAACTTTCTCTGTCCAGTTGCTTGGGGTAATGGTCCTACCAGGTCCATGCCTCACTGGGAGAACGGCTAAGGACTGGACACTAGGTTCAGATCTGCTGCTGGTTGATATATCAAAGGTACAAACCTTGGACACTTCTCACACTTTCTGACATAGGCTTCAGCATCCTTTTGCATGTATGGCCACCAGCATCCCTGGGAGATGGCTTTATGGGCAAGTGACCTGCCCCCTGCATGGCTTCCACAAACTCCTTCATGAATCTCATATAAAAAGTCCTCTACCTGTAAGGGATGCACATACCTCAAAAGGGGCCCAGTAAAGGACCTTCTGTAGAGATGGCCTTCTGTAGTCAGGCTGAACCTGGCCGACTTCAATTTGGTCATGTGCACCTCTTTTCAGTTATCTGCCAGCTTACCATCCCTGAGGAACATCACTATTGCATCCATCTAACTTGGACCTATTTCCACACACATCGCTTCGTACTCTGTGATCAGGGGCCCCACACTGGGGTCTGACAAATAATCAACCATTATTGTCCTTACCTCACCTGATTTCATTGCACTAGCCAGGTCGATCAAGGCATCGGCATGACTATTGTCTTCTCAGCTAACTTGTTGTAGCCGGCAATTTTCAAATAGTGTTAGCAGCTTGACAACCTATTTGACATACGCTATCATTCGTTCATCTCGAGCTGTATACTCACCCGTTGCTTGATTCATAATAAGCTGGGTGTCACAGAAGACTACCACCTCATCAGTTTCCATGGCTGCGGCTAGTTTTAGTCCTGCAATCAGCGCCTCATACTCCGCCTCGTTGTTGGAGGCCTTGAATTCCAAGCGAATAGATTGCTTAATCATTTGCCCATCTGGCGATACCAATACCACTCATGCCCCTGCCCCTGCCCCTGTCTTTGCTCCTTGACGGTTTGAATTTCCATCAACAAACAGGCGGAAGGAGTTGCCGATGTAGATATCGTAGGGTTTTGGTTTCTCTTCCTTCTTCTGTGTTGTTGGTGTGGGGTTTTTTAGCCCCAGTTAGGTTTCCTCTGGTTCTCGTGGACAACCTAAGCCACGGCTCACCAGAGCCCGATGTGGGATGGCACCAGGGGTAAAATCGGCCACAAAGTTGGCTAGAACCTGGTCTTTGATTGCTGTTCTAGGCCTGAATTCCAAGTCATATTGGCCCAGCACTACTGCCCATCTGGCTATTTTGCCTGTCAGATCTCCATGCTGCAACAAGGACTTCAGGAGCTGCTTAGTCAGTACCACAATCTTGTGGGCTTGGAGGTAGTGATTCAACTTTTTAGAAGCCATCATTAGGGCTAATGTCAGTTTTTCTAGGGGCAAGTACCTAGTTTCTGCACTTGTTAGAGTTTTACTTACATAGTATACTGCATTTTGTTCTCCCTCCTCTTCTTGGATTACTACCGTGTTTACTGTGTGTTCTGAAATTGCCAAGTATAGAAACAATTCTTAGATTTGACAGAACTGGAGCTGTTGTCCGGTACTTTTTCAAGTCGGCCAAGGCGACTTCACACACTCTGTCCACAAAAAATCTGTGACCTTCTTTAACAAACTAAAAAATAGTTTACACTTATATGAACTTCGACTAATGAACTTGTTCAAGGCTGCTGCCTTGCCAGTCAAAATCTGGACCTACTTAGCAGTCATCAGGCTCTTTAAGTCAAGAATGGCATGGATTTGATCTGGGCTTGCCTTAATGCCCCTTTTGGTGACCACGTATCCCAGGAACTTAGCAGACCTGACTCCAAATGCACATTTCAAAGCATTGAGTCGGAGCCGATATGCTCTTAGGATGTCAAAAACTGCCTTTAAATTGACCAGATGGCTTCCAGGCTCCTTGGTCTTCACGACCATGTCATCAATGTAGACTTCTATTGTCTTCCTAATCAGATGTTTAAACATCTTGGTCAATAACCGCTGGTAGGTTGCTCCTGCATTTTTTAACCCAAAAGGCATCACTCTGCAACAATAGAGTCCTTTTGGGGTGATAAATGGCGTCATCTCTTCATCTGGGGCATACATTGCTATCTGGTGGTATCCTCTGTATGCATCTAGGAAACTCATCCGTCCATGCCTTGAAGTGGCATCTACTAACTGGTCAATTTTAGGCAGTAGGAAACTATCTTTGGGGCAAGCCTTATTCAGGCTGGTGAAGTCCACACAGACCCTTCCCTTGTCGTTCTTCTTTTTCACTACCACTGTGTTGGACAACCAGGTTAGATAGCATACTTCTCGAATGGCCTAGGTTTTCAGCAGCTTGTCCATTTCCTCTTCAACTGCTTCTATATGTAGTAATGTCAGCCTCCTTACCTGCTGGATGACAAGTTTTGCCAACCTGTCTACATTGAGCCTATGGCAAGTGAGCTCGGGGTTAACACCATCCATCTCATATGGTGTCTAGGCAAACACTTCTATGTTTGCTCGCAAGAAAGCCTCTAACTCTCTTTCTTCCTCTTCAGCTAAACCTAAGCCGAGAAGGAAGAAGCGCTCTCCATCACTTTCCTGGACCAGAATCTTCTTCAAACCTTCCTCACTCTTGTCAGCTAGCTCTTTGCCGACGTCATCCAGGACCTCCATGTCCTCGTCTTAAATTTCTACTGTTTTTGTTTCTCACATGTTGCAGGTGAATTTCATTGCTGCCATGGAGCAACTTGTTGCCTGCACCTGATCCCCTCTGACCTCCTCAATCCCATGTTCAGTTGGGAATCGTAACAGCTAGTACAATGTTGAGGGAACAACCCTTATTGTATGTAACCATGGTTTATCCAAGATAACATTGTAAGGAGAGGGGTGTCAATTACCATGAACTCCATGCTTTCCTTTTTCGTGCCTGCCTGTACCCCTAAATTCGTGGCTCCTAGAGGCCACGTCGGTGTTCCATTGGACCCAACCATCGAACTGTTGGACTGTTCCAAATCATCTGGGTGAAGGCCAAGTTCCTTATAACATCTAACATACATGATGTCACAAGAACTGCCTTGATCAACCAGTATGCACCTTACTTGGCACTCCCCAATCTTCAGCATTATCACCAAGGCATCATTGTGTAGATGCTGCACCATATCCAGGTTTGCCTCAGTAAAAGAGACCATTGGTGCCTGGTACTTATTGGTCCTAGGCTTCTTTTGCTGGACTTGTAACATGCCCCGCCGGGGGGGGGGGGGGGGACCCGTGCACGTTAAACAGTTCGGACCCTCGATATAGTGACCCCAGTCTTTTCCCTTTTGATTATTGTATTCGGGCTTATGTTCTGCAGAATTCGTTGTTATCAGATTGTTGTTGTCATCCTTTAATTCTATTTGATCGAGTTTTAGGATGTGTTGGGCGTGTTTCGAACAGTTGGGTTGAGCCTTGGTCTAGATGTTGGTTGCCCAGTTTTTAGCCTTTACGCTCGAGCGGACATTCCTACGCTCGAGCGGTGTTTACACTCTTCCAGCATTTTTGGTCCCTGCAAAACTTCTGCAGGTGAGAGTTCTACGCTCGAGCGGGTTTTTGTACGCTTGAGCGGTTTGAGCTCGAGCGGTATTGTTGACGCTCGAGCGGGTAGTGTGTTCGTCGCGTGGGTTCTGGAAGGGGGGAATCTACGCTCGAGCTGTTATCATTGCGCTCGAGCGGACCTTGTTTTTTGTTCTTTACGCTCGAGCGGTGTGTTTCACGCTCGAGCGGGCTTGTCCAGTTTAAATACGCAGCAGCGTGTTTTAAAACAGTTTTTCAGCCCCTTTCAGTTTATGAAACCCTAGGTTACGAGTTCTCTCTCTTCCAATTCATCTTCTCTCTTAGGATTGATCTATTTAGAGTGTGTATCTACCCTAGTTTCTTCATTAAAAAGGTAGAGGAGAGTGAGGGTTACATTTTAATCTGAGAAATTGTTGGTTTGGAGCACTTTGGAGTTTCGGGCATCATCTTCATCTTCTTCTGTTGAGTTATTTCTTCGAGGTAGGGATTTCCTAATCCATTTATATGCTTTAATCCTTAGTGTTGGTATTTTGGTATGTGGGGGGGAGTAGTTTGGTAATTTTGGGAGAAACCTTAGGGTTTTGGCTTAGATTAATTTGTATAATTAATTTAAAGGAAAAATGTGGAAGTGGGTTTAATTCATGAAGTTTGGGAAATTATGAGATTAATGATATAGTTGGGTAGTTTGAATACTTACCTATGAGAATGTTGAGTTTACATTCATTGTTGTATTTATTTCTTGTTTAGAAATAACTGTTTTGGGCTATCGGTGGAGGATAGTCGTGATTGTTGTAGACCTTGCATGTGGCTTAGGTATAACTGGAATTACGTCACTTATGTTGACTGTTGAATTAATACAGAACATTACTTGTATTGATTATGTGTTGTATATGGCAATTGTGCGTTTCATTGCATATGCATGTTGTTTGGAGGAGATAGGGGATGAACTCCACGGTTTAGGGGAAGATAGGGGATGTACCTCTAAACCGGATTTGTTGGGAGGAGATAGGGGATGGACTCCAGTAGCATCACTCATATGTGTGCTTATTGATAATAGTAATATTGCTATTTGTTGTTGATATGGTACATCATTATAATGTGTATCAGTTGGAAGTATGGAAGTGTTGTGGTTTGAGCTTTAGTCTCATGTATTTTTCTGACATCTGGATCACTATTATAGTTGGTCAGGTTCTGAGCCATAATGATATGATTGGAAAGTTGAATAAATTGATTATCTCGTGTTAACCACGTATCGAATGCTAATGCTTTAGTTAATTCCTATACTTGGTTTAGTATTTTTCTACTGGGCTGTGGCTCACCCTATATGGGAACATCATTTCCAGGTTCAGGTGGTTCATTACCTCCAAAGACTTAGCTTGTGAGGATTTGGACTCGAAGACTTGTCTTTATTTAATTGTTTTTATTTGATACATGTAAACATTCAAGCCTAGGGCTTTATTTGTATTGAGTTAGACTCTTATTTCTTTGTGTCCAAGTGTTGGCTTGGCAAGATGTAAGCCTGTAGGGCATTTATTTTGATGTTACATGTAATGTTTTTATTTAGAAATACTCTGTTGGATAATAGAATGTTTCGTTTTCTATTATTAATGCATGTTAATCTTATATATGATGGGTTTTTTTTTGAGGGCGTTACAACTTGGTATCAGAGCGAGGTTTGAATACTTTGGGTACGTGGGAAGTGATTAGTATCACAATGGGTTCGTCTCGTTTGATAGAGACTTAGTGTAATGTTATGTGCTTGAATGATAACATGTTTATGTGACTATGTGGGTATGGAATGTAGTTTCTAGGATGTTGATTGGATCCTTGAGTCTCTGAAAGTCTTGTTGGAAAGGCACCTGATCAATGTTGTTTCCAACCGGAACTTTAGTGACGCCTCGGGACTATCATTATCCAGAAATGAAATTCGTAGGTGCTTATGTGATTATGTGCTTACGTGGAATGAATTATTGTTGTCCAATGTATTAGGACGCGAGTGTTTAGCTTCGGCACGTTTATTGATGTGCTAACGTCTTTGTTTCCTTTATTAGGATGTCAGGACGAGGATGAGGACGTGGTAGGCGTGGTAGGCCGGGTAGGCAGGAGGTGCCTGTGCCAGAGGAGATTCCGGCAGTTCAGGAGGGAGTTGGCCAGGCCAATGTGGCCGAGCCAGTAGGTAAGCAGGCTTTGGGCGCTTTGGCCCAAGAGATAACAGGGGCTTTTAGGGAGTCAGTGGGTATTCTTAGGGCTCAGAATCAGGCTCAGGTTGTTGTGGCAGATGCAGGACCTTTTTTTCTAAAGAGGGAGTTCTTCCGGTCTAATCCGGATGAATTTTTGGGTGATCCGAAAGAGCCGCTTAAGGCAGACGAATGGCTCGAACAGACAACGAAAACGTTTGAGATGCTAGGCATCGAAGACGAGGCACTGAAGGTGACCTTAGCATCTTTTCAGCTGAAAGGGGATGCGGGTCAATGGTGGAAGTTCACCAAGGGTCGTATTGGAGGTACTTGGAAGGCTTTTGTTGACGCTTTTCAGGAGAAGTACCTGTCTCCAGCTGTTCAGGAGAAGTTGAGGGATCAGTTCTGCCATCTTGAGCAGAACAGTTTATCAGTGGCCGAGTTTGAGGCTGCATTCACTAGTTTGTCCAGGTTTGCACCTGAGTTGGTGGCGACCGAGGAACGCCGTTGCATTGAGTTTGAGAAGAAGTTGAGGCGTGGCCTCATGCTGAGAGTTGTCGGGTCTATGACTAGGGATTTTGGGCGATTGGTTGATGCAGCAGCCCATACCGAGACTATGATGCAGGAAGAGGGGGAAAGGCAGAAAGGCTCCAAGAGGAGTCAGGATGGCCAGAGTGAGGGCAGAAGACAGAGGGGTTTCACTCCTCAACAGCCTCAGAGTAGTTTTTCTAGGTCTACTTTTCCAGTGCCGAGTGCTAGTTCTGGGAAAGGCAGTCAGGGAGACATTACCTGTTTCAAGTGTGGTCAGCTGGGCCACAAGTCTCCAGTTTGTCCTCAGAGGGGAGGAGTTCAGAGAGCAGCATCTTCTTCGGCTCGATCTCAGAGCCAGAGTCAGGGCAGAGGCCAGCCGCTCTCTTGTTTTTAGTGCGGTCAGCCGGGGCACATGAAGAGGTTTTGCCCACAGTTGGGTGGCACATCTGGTGCATCTGGTTTGAGGCAGACTCAGAGTCAGCTGCCTGCTCAATCAGTTCAGGCCTCGAGGGCCAATCAGGGGGCTTCATCGTTCCAGTCTGTGCAGCAGTCTTATGCTCCGAGGGGTGAGCAGGTTGATCAGAGGTCGTCTGGGCGCGTGTATGCTGTTACCGCGCAGGATCCTGTACCGGCTCCATCTGTTGTGAGAGGTACCTTCTTGTTTTGCAATTCAGTTGCTAGTGTTTTGATCGATACGGGTGCATCTCACTCTTTCGTGTCTGCTGCATTTGCATCCATTTTGGAGTTGGAGTTAGCTCAGTTAGCATCTCCTATTTGTGTAGTGTCACCTCTTGGGGGTGAGTTGATTTTGAAACAAGGTGTTAGGGGTTGTGATATAGAGGTCGATGATCATAGAATCCCTTTTTCTTTTGTGGTTATGCCCATGAAGGGCTTTGATGTTATTTTGGGTATGAACTGGTTATCGTCATACCGGGCATTTATTGATTGCTACCGTCAGAGGGTCACTTGTTGTACTATTAACGGAGAACGTTTCCATTTTCTGGGGGACAGGGTTGGTAGTGTTTTGCCACCGGGGTATGATCCGCGAGGGCGGAGTGAGCTTAGTGGTCTACTTGCTAGCTTTGAGAGTAGTGAGTGTGATGAGACCCAGATTGTATTGCCGAGGGTGGTTTGTGAGTATTTGGACGTTTTTCCCGAGGATCTTGTTAGTTTGCCACCTCATCGAGAGATTGAGTTCTCTATTGATTTAGTGCCCGGCACGGTGCCGATTTCTATTGCACCTTATCGTTTTGCCCCAGCTGAGTTGGTTGAGTTGAAAGTTCAACTCTAGGAGTTGCTAGATAAGGGCTATATTCGTCCTAGTGTTTCGCCGTGGGGAGCACCGGCCCTCTTTGCTAAGAAGAAAGGTGGTGCTTTGAGATTGTGTATCGATTACCGGAAATTGAATCGGGCTACGGTTAAGAATAAGTATCCTATGCCCCGTATAGATGATTTGTTTGACCAGTTGAAGGGTTCCCGTTGTTTCTCTAAGATAGACTTGAGATCGGGTTACCATCAGTTGAGAGTCAGGGAGGAGGATATTCCAAAGACGGCATTCCGTACGCGGTATGGCCACTATGAGTTTCTGGTGATGCCGTTTGGGCTCACCAATGCACCGGCAGTGTTTATGGATTTGATGAACCGGATCTTCTGGGAATTCTTAGATCGTTTTGTAGTCGTTTTCGTAGATGACATTCTTATCTATTCACCTTCGGAGGAGGAACATGAGGAGCACTTGAGAGTGGTGCTTGAGTTACTTAGAGCCCATAAGCTTTATGCTAAGTTTGGGAAGTGTGAGTTTTGGCTGGAAGAGGTGAAGTTCTTGGGCCATGTAGTTTCTGGGAAAGGGGTGTCTGTTGATACATCCAAGACTGAGGCAGTGCAAGATTGGGCACAGCCTAAGAGTGTGTTTGAGATCCGCAGTTTTCTGGGATTAGCTGGGTATTATCGTCGGTTTGTGAAGGATTTCTCCAGGTTAGCTTCACCGTTGACTAGATTGACTCGGAAGGGAGTCAAATTTGTATGGAGTGAGACTTGTGAAAAGTCGTTTCAGGAGTTGAAGGTTAGATTGACCACCGCTCCGGTCTTGATTATTCCGGAGAGAGGGTTGGGTTATGCAGTTTACTGTGACGCCTCACGAGAGGGTCTGGGTTGTGTGTTGATGCAAGAGGGGAAAGTGGTTGCCTATGGCTCACGTCAGTTGAAAATTCATGGGAAAAATTACCCTACGCACGACTTAGAGTTAGCAGCTGTAATATTTGCCTTGAAGATTTGGAGGCATTATCTGTATGGTGAGAAATTTGAGGTATTCTCCGATCATAAGAGTCTGAAATATCTGTTCACACAGAAAGACTTGAACTTGAGGCAGAGGAGGTGGATGGAGTTCATTGAGGATTATGACTTTGAGTTGCACTATCATCCGGGAAAGGCCAATGTTGTGGCCGATGCCCTTAGCAGGAAATCTGTTGGTGACGTAGCTAGTATAGCCATCCGAGAGTGGGAGATGTTGGGTGCACTTGGGGAGTTTGATTTGCTTCTGGGTGAATCCGTTGAGGCTGCGGCCTTGTTTTCTGTTGTTGCGCAGCCTAGGCTTGTGACTCGAGTGTTAGAGGCTCAGAGGGGTGATCTTGAGGTAGAATCTCTCCGAGAGAAGATTTCCAGTGGGAAGGTTGAAAAGGGTTTAGCGGTGTATCCCGACCTGAGTGTGAGATACCGAGACCGTCTGTTTGTGCCGGAGTCTTGCCGAGAGGAGGTACTCCGAGAGTTTCATCATTCGCGCCTTGCGGTGCATCCGGGAGGCACTAAGATGTATCGGGATTTGGGTCGCCAGTTTTGGTGGCGGGGTATGAAGAGAGATGTGGCAGCTTTCGTATCTAGGTGCCTTACTTGTCAGCAAGTGAAGGCCGAACATCAAAGGCCAGCGGGTTTGTTGCAACCCTTGCCTATTGCCGAGTGGAAGTGGGAGCATGTCACTATGGACTTCATTGTGGGCCTTCCGAGGACTCAGCGGGGTAGTGATGCTATTTGGGTGGTTGTAGACCGGTTGACGAAGTCAGCGCACTTCATTCCTATGCGTGTTAGAGATTCGGTAGATCATCTTGCCGACTTATATATCCGGGACATAGTAAGGTTGCACGGGGTCCCAGTGACGATCGTCTCGGATAGAGATCCTCGTTTTACTGCCAGGTTGTGGTAGAGTTTGCAGAGTGCTTTAAGCACTAAGCTGACCTTTAGCACGGCTTATCATCCTCAGACTGATGGGCAGTCCGAGCGTACTATTCAGATCCTTGAGGATATGCTTCGGGGTTGTGTTCTCGACTTTAGTGGGTCGTGGGAGAGGCACTTGCCATTAGTGGAGTTTGCCTACAACAACAGTTTTCAGTCTAGTATCGGTATGGCACCGTTTGAGGCTTTGTATGGCCGACCGTGTAGGTCTCCAGTTTGTTGGGCCGAGGTGGGTGATGCACCTTTGTTGGGTCCGGAGTTGGTGAGGGAAACGACGGAGAAAGTTGAGCTTATCCGTAGGAGGCTTGTTACAGCACAGAGTCGTCAGAAATCTTATGCCGACCGTAGGAGGAGACCTTTGGTGTTTGAGGTGGGTGATCGTGTCTTTTTGAAGATATCACCTAAGCGGGGCTTGATGAGGTTTGGAAAGAGTGGGAAGTTGTCCCCTCGGTTTATTGGTCCTTTTGAGATCCTTGAGAGAATTGGTGAGGCTGCCTATCGTTTAGCTTTGCCACCGCAGTTGTCCGGAGTTCATGACGTGTTTCATGTGAGTATGCTTCGGAAGTATGAGCCGGATCCATCACATGTGTTGGATTGGACCGACTTAGTTGTTGACGAGGATGTTTCGTATGAGGAGAGACCAATACGAGTCTTGGATAGGCGGGATCAAGTTTTGCGAGGCAAAACCATTCCTTTGGTGAAAGTTTTATGGAAGCACCACGGGGTGGAGGAAGCCACTTGGGAACGTGAATTGGAAGTCCGTGAGAAATATCCGGACATGTTTAGTGATTAGAAATCTTATATATAGATTTTTGTAATATTGTTGAACTTGAGAATTTTATATATGTCTTAAGTTGGAAAATATTGTGAATGTTTTGGATTTAATGTTAGCATTTTGAACTTGCCTTGTTATGGAAGTGGAATAAAACATTTATATATTGAATGTGTTGTTTATATCATGAGATTGAATATGATATGGAATTTGTTAACATTGAAGGGAATAATGCATAATATTGATGCAGGTTGCAATATATGTTGGTTTATACATATTGTGAGATGCCTCTTGATAAGAGATGAAGTGACCAATATTGGTCAAGTTGTTGATTATTGTTTTATATATCATTGGGAATTGAGAAAAACTTGTTTTTACAAACTCATGCTTAATTTCGGGGACGAAATTCTTTTAAGGGGGGGAGGTTATAGCGACCCCGGTCTTTTCCCTTTTGATTATTGTATTCGGGCTTATGTTCTGTAGAATTCGTTGTTATCAGATTGTTGTTGTCATCCTTTAATTCTATTTGATCGAGTTTTAGGATGTGTTGGGCGTGTTTCGAACAGTTGGGTTGAGCCTTGGTCTAGATGTTGGTTGCCCAGTTTTTAGCCTTTACGCTCGAGCGGACATTCCTACGCTCGAGCGGTGTTTACACTCTTCCAGCATTTTTGGTCCCTGCAAAACTTCTGCAGGTGAGAGTTCTACGCTCGAGCGGGTTTTTGTACGCTCGAGCGGTATTGTTGACGCTTAAGCGGGTAGTGTTTTCGTCGCGTGGGTTTTGGAAGGGGGGAATCTACGCTCGAGCTGTTATCATTGCGCTCGAGCGGACCTTGTTTTTTGTTCTTTACGCTCGAGCGGTGTGTTTCACGCTCGAGCGGGCTTGTCCAGTTTAAATACGCAGCAGCGTGTTTTAAAACAGTTTTTCAGCCCCTTTCAGTTTATAAAACCCTAGGTTACGAGTTCTCTCTCTTCCAATTCATCTTCTCTCTTAGGATTGATCTATTTAGAGTGTGTATCTACCCTAGTTTCTTCATTAAAAAGGTAGAGGAGAGTGAGGGTTACATTTTAATCTGAGAAATTGTTGGTTTGGAGCACTTTGGAGTTTCGGGCATCATCTTCATCTTCTTCTGTTGAGTTATTTCTTTGAGGTAGGGATTTCCTACTCCATTTATATGCTTTAATCCTTAGTGTTGGTATTTTGGTATGTGGGGGGGAGTAGTTTGGTAATTTTGGGAGAAACCTTAGGGTTTTGGCTTAGATTAATTTGTATAATTAATTTAAAGGAAAAATGTGGAAGTGGGTTTAATTCATGAAGTTTGGGAAATTATGAGATTAATGATATAGTTGGGTAGTTTGAATACTTACCTATGAGAATGTTGAGTTTACATTCATTGTTGTATTTATTTCTTGTTTAGAAATAACTGTTTTGGGCTATCGGTGGAGGATAGTCGTGATTGTTGTAGACCTTGCATGTGGCTTAGGTATAACTGGAATTACGTCACTTATGTTGACTGTTGAATTAATACAGAACATTACTTGTATTGATTATGTGTTGTATATGGCAATTGTGCGTTTCATTGCATATGCATGTTGTTTGGAGAAGATAGGGGATGAACTCCACGGTTTAGGGGAAGATAGGGGATGTACCTCTAAACCGGATTTGTTGGGAGGAGATAGGGGATGGACTCCAGTAGCATCACTCATATGTGTGCTTATTGATAATAGTAATATTGCTATTTGTTGTTGATATGGTACATCATTATAATGTGTATCAGTTGGAAGTATGGAAGTGTTGTGGTTTGAGCTTTAGTCTCATGTATTTTTCTGACATCTGGATCACTATTATAGTTGGCTAGGTTATGAGCCATAATGATATGATTGGAAAGTTGAATAAATTGATTATCTCGTGTTAACCACGTATCGAATGCTAATGCTTTAGTTAATTCCTATACTTGGTTAAGTATTTTTCTACTGGGCTGTGGCTCACCCTATATGGGAACATCATTTTCAGGTTCAGGTGGTTCATTACCTCCAAGGACTTAGCTTGTGCGGATTTAGACTCGAAGACTTATCTTTATTTAATTGTTTTTATTTGATACATGTAAACATTCAAGCCTAGGGCTTTATTTGTATTGAGTTAGACTCTTATTTCTTTGTGTCCAAGTGTTGGCTTGGCAAGATGTAAGCCCGTAGGGCATTTATTTTGATGTTACATGTAATGTTTTTATTTAGAAATACTCTGTTGGATAATAGAATGTTTCGTTTTCTATTATTAATGCATGTTAATCTTATATATGATGGGTTTTTTTTTTAGGGCGTTACACTCGAGATCTCTTTGATTTAGTCTTACTAGTGCAATGTGTAACATATATGAGAGTCCAGATTTGGCAACTTTTATTGAAAATCCATTTTATTGCAAAACCTTTGTCAAAAATGGACTGCGTCATCAGATCTCAGAGTCGCCACCTAATATTTTGGGAAATTAGGAAACCCATGATTCATGCCAAGGCCACTGTTTGTCGTAACCAAAGATACTTGGCTCGGAACCTTAGGTATGAGAGGGGAAGGTCATTTATTGAGCACCCCCGCTCACCCGATCAAAAGATCGGCCTTTACTAACCATGATATGAATTTTATTTTCTTTATATGTTCATGTTCTAATTATTTAATAAATTCTACAATTTATTATGTGAAGCATACAAGTATAGACTCTGTCATCCACTTTGGAATGATTTGATTTCATGTAGTTTTGAAAGAGTTTCGAAGATGTACAACCCAAATATATTGAGTTTACAAACATGAAAATCAACATCATTCCAAATTAAACGACACAACCTCCATCCACTAGCATTCATAGAGTTATATCACATAAGCAAATAGTCTCATGGTAGAATCCTAGACATAATAAGAAAAACACACACAAACGGGATGCTAAAGCATAAAAACTTACATGTTTGGCGTCCCACGAACAAGCTACAAAACAAAGTTAGTAAAATATGCATGATTTTATATACAAAATCCTAATGCAATTCACTCATGGGATGCAACTAAATATTCGACTTCTAAAATATGATATGTGAATCATCTCAAGAACATGAGGTAGTGCACATAATCACATATGAATTGATTAAATCCACAAATTGAAACTTAGCCGAATCAAGATACATGAAACATGGATGCAAAGCATAATTATGATAAAAATAAATATGATGTTTATGTACAAATAAAGAAAGCAAATAAAAGAACGGGATAGAAAGAAGCGGAGCGGGGAATAATTACAACATTTTAAAGAATAATTACAAACTAAATTAGAGAGGGATGAGGAGAATATTACATCAAAATAAAACTCTCGCAAAACACTCAAAATAAAAAAATAGATAAAATAAAGCTTCATGTTCGTTAGAATCGTCGGCGGAAATTGGTCAACATTGGGAGACAACGCCGTCTTGTCCAAAAGAAGCTAACCGGCTGGCCATAGGCCTAGCAAAACCTGTCTTATTGCGAAACCAAGAAAAAGGAACAAACAAAAAATATGTAGGTGGCTCAACTAACCACTACCGGTTAGATTAAAAATAAGAAAACAAATATAAAATAAAAAAGTGTAAACTTACAACAAAACTAACATGAACTTAAAACAAGAAAACAAATATAAGGTAGAACATGTAAGATTACAACAAAACTAATATGAGACTAATATAAGAAAAATATAAACTAGGAAATGCAAGATTACAACATAATTATTATGAAACTAAAATAAGAAAACAAAAATAAGATAGAACATGCAAGATTACAACAAAACTAACATGAAAATATATATATATATATATATTTTGAGGTAGAACATGCAAGATTACAACAAAACTAATATGAGACTAAGACCAAAAAAAAAAAAAAAAAAGCTATGAAATACAAGATTACAACACAATTACTATGAAACTAAAACAAAATTGAAAATATAAGATAGAACATGCAAGATTACAACAAAACTAACATGAAATTAAAGCAAGTGAATAAAAATAAATAAATAATTAATTAATTATGAGCTAAATAAACCACTTAGTTTACAATGACACACTATAAAATATAAAGTAAGAAAATAAATATGAGATAAATGAACCACTTGAATTATAACAAAACACTATGAAATAAGAAATAAGAAAATAAATACGAGATATAAAATATATGAAAATGAAAGACTAGAAATTCACCTTCCAAAGAAAGATTGAACTTCTTGATTTCCAAACTTCCTCTTGATCACCCTCAAGTTTAGGAAGTGTGTTCTCAATCCTCAATTTGAAACGAGAATGGAACTTTGGGTATGTATGGTGGAAAAGTGGCTAACTCTCTTATTTTTTTCTCATTTTCAACAACACTCACTCTTTTCTGTGATCAATCACTACTGAAATTTAGCCATTTCAGAATTTGTGGAGGAGTTTTGGGTATAGGAAAGATGGAATTTCAGTTTGTATAGAAGGTATGAGGTGTTTATGGAAGATCAGAATGTTTTTGGCTCAAAAATTCAATTTTTCTCTCTTTTTTCACCATTTTCTCACTCTTTTCTCTTCAATTTTGTGGTCTTCCTTCTCTCTTACAATATGATCATTTTATATAGGCAATGAGGGAGAGCAAAGGTCAAAAAGAAGGTGGGAGACAAGGTGGGAGATAAGAATGTGATAGGAGGGCAAATTTTGAAGGTGGTTGCATGGGATACTCTTTTATGGATGCAAACAAAACCTCTTTTTGACAATGGGGGATGATTAGGTATAATGGAGGATGAGTGGGTGCACTTGAATGGATCATAAAATGGGTCAATGGGGTGTCCCAACTGAACCAAAACCAAGAAAAATGGGGCTGCTGCTGTTTTGGGCCGAGTCAACAAAATCTATTTTTTAAGCCTAACTTCAAATAGGCATATCTCCCTTATCTGGACTTGGTTTTAGATGGTTCTTGGGTCTAAATTGAAGCCCCCAGAAGTCTACTTTTTAATAGTGGTGGCCTCACATTTAAATTCCAAGTGTACAAAGAGATATGCCTACTTAGTGAAGGCTGTTCATTTCTCTTGGGTCAGGTCAACAAAATCTGCTCTCGAGCCCAACTTCAAATGGGCATATCTCCCTTATCTGGACTTGGTTTTAGGTGGTTCGTGGGTCTAAATTGAAGCCCCAAAAGTCTACTTTCCAATGGTGGTGGCCTAACATTTAAATTCCAAGTGTACAAAGAGATATGCCTAATTTAGTGAAGGCTATTCATTTCCTTTCCATTTATTTTTACTTTGTCCTTACTTGGTTTATTGAAAAGTGCAATATTTTAATTGAAATGGGAGTCTCGAAACATCGTAGAAACATTTGGAAAAATATTTTGAAAAGAGGGTTTTAAGGTCTAAAATAGTTTGGCCAAAAATGTGTGAAGGTTAGGATTAAAGTTCAAATTCCATTTTTCTTGTCGAGGACTGCTGGAGAACACATTCTGATTGTTATCATTGGGTAATCAAAAGAAAGCGCCTAAGTCTTAGGGCCCGTCAAAATAGGGTGTCTACAGGACCTGATACACATGCTGCAGATGCCTCACTCTCTGAGTCTCCCTATACAACTTATTCTCATTGCCCTTCGAATGAATCACATTGATCACCCGAGGTCCATCTACTTACTGTGGTGGTGGTGGTAGATGTGGTGCTGTCGGTGCCTGGGGCAGCCTTGCCTGCTCTTTCCTTGTTCTAGCCTCATTTACTAGGTCTCTCAAAATTACCCTGTCTGACTAAATCCTCCAAGTGCGTCTTCAGAGCCCTGTACCCCTGAGTCAGGTTCCTATCCTCATTATGGTAAGCACAGTGCTTCCTAAGGCTCCTTCTTATAAACTCGCCAGGGACCTTCTCCGACGCTCTGTAATACGGTTGGTTTCTGATGCTTTCTAGAACTTTGTAGACTGGGATTCTGAATACAGTGGTGACTACCTATGCAGCCCTCAACCCTATTTCCTGCCTGTTGAAACCAGTGTTACCTTGGCCTCACTTCGGTGAGCCATTTATGTTCTCCTGCTTTGGTGCCTTTGCTCCGTGCATGTCTTCCTCTACTCTGGCATATTTCTCAATGCTTGCCATGAGCTCCTTCATACTCTTTGGTAGAGCTTTTGCAAGTGACTTTCGAAGCGGGCATTCATCCTCCAAGCCATTTTTGAAAGATACGACCACCAGCTCCTAGTTGCATGCTGGTATTCGGTTGAACACCTTATAATACCATTTGGCATAAGCCTTGAGGCTTTCACCTTTGCCAATATTCAAAGCCAGCATGGAGTCTACCCTTAGTGGCTACAACTTATTTGCTACAAACTTGGTCACAAATATCTCGACCAGGCTTTTCTAACTCTTCACAGTTCTTTTCGGTAACTTGTGAAACCAATCTAATGCGATTTCTCCAAAGGATGAAGGGAACATCTTGCACAACAACTGCTCATTCTCGTTATACAAAGCCAATGAATTTAAATATAAGCCGATATGAAAGTTCAGATCAAATTTACCGTCATAAACCTAGAACCTTGGCATATGGAATTTCTTTGGGGCCTTAAATCTATCCAACTCCAATGAGAACGGCGTTTTCAGCTTGATGGAGGATGTTACCTTAGCGTGGAGTCACTTCTTCTGGAGGCAGTCCCTCAGATCCTCCTTCGTTCGGCTGGGAGCTCGGTTATCAACAAATTTCAACCTTTTTGGTGCACTGCTCTTGGCGTCATTGTGTGTCCTTTTGGACTTCTCTTCATTCGTCGTATCAAAGCACAGTTATTTCCCCTAGATGTTTTGAGGTTCTTTGGCATAGGTTCCCTTGGTTCGTGGTGTCCTCTATGACTCACCTCTCACCGACTCTACTCGTCCGACATCATTTGAGCACTCTTTTTCCTTGCCATGCTGCAGGACTGTTGGGATTGTTTTTTGCCCCTCTTTCTGGGTACCAGTCTTGGCTGCTGGTACTGGCGTGTCCTGCAATGGGAACAGTGGTTACATGACATTATTCTGCATCATGAAGTTGATAACCGACTGTAGGTCTACCAACTTGTTTGCCATCCCTTCTATCTCGCCGTCCTTCCTCAGGCATCTTTCCTTCAATACCTGGAGGTCGCTCTCGTTGCAATACTCATCTTAGCCAGCATTCTTCAGGGCATGCCCTTCTTTGCTAACGTCTTTCTCCCCAAGATTCGAATCCTGTGCTTTCTCATTACGATTTTCTTTTCCGACGCTAAGATATCTATTTTCACAACTCTCACTGTTAATGTCATCCCCAACCTTTTCTTCATGTTTGTCATTTTATCTATTCTTCTTAAGTTCCCACAGACGGCGCCAAATTGTGGGTGTTGATTTTTGACCACACAACCAAAGGGGGAACTCAGCTAGAAAGCACCGGCATAATAGATTAAACCTAATAACCTACACAAGAAGATGAGAATCCGGCGGTGGTTCGTCCACCCAGGGGCACTCCGATGATCAAGTCAGTAATCAATATCTCTCAAAGATAGCAAACTATGCTTAAACTCACAAGAAAGAATTTACCTCAGACCCATGATAGTGCCTTACTTTTATAACCAGCAGTGACTTGACTCCTTTAGGTGCCCCACTTCAGTGGACTCAAGCTCACTGCTCATCCTAGACTCTTGACTAGATAGGGATAAACTCTTCATGAGCCTTATCCTTATCCTAACTGAGACCCTCTCCTGTTATAGGATTCTTGTCTCTTATCTGCTTAACTCGGATTCCAATACCACCGCAGATAACCTCGGCCTAGCCGAGATCATCTCAGCTCGGGACTAGGCCACGTGACACCTCGGTTGATACTTTGGCGTCACCTTTGCCACGTGCTGTCATTCAAAAAATATATCCCCACATCATTCTATCATCCACTAAACTTTCCATTCTCCAATTCTACGTATCCCTAATGTGGGTTGTGCATGGTAATTTGTGATGAACCACCTTCAAAAATCCTACTGGAAAAAGAAGGAAAGTCGTATAATGTAGTAGCAATAGAAGAAAACTTTTTCCAAATCCGTGACCAATTTCTTCAAACCTAATTAGAAAATCAATTCCGATTTGAGCACTTAATCAGCAGCTTTAAAAGCAGCACTAACGAGCTCGTAGCCAAGAAGGCAAGATGAAGAAGAATTGTATATACAGTGCGTGTGTTTCACGCATTGTGTAAAAAAAAAAAAAAAAATTAGAAATCCCCCTCTCAAATGTAAAATAGAGGTATTAATGTTCCCTTTTCAAGATTTATTCCAGCTCTACCAACTATAGATCTCTCATTCGCCGTCTCTCTCCTTCACCGTTTGGCGTCTTCTCCCTCCTCCACCGTCTGGTGTTCTTCGTCTCTGTCTTCTTCTCCCTCTCTGTCTTCCCTTTGTCGCTCTGAATCTGTAAATCTGTCCTCCGCCATCACTCTCCTCCACCGTCCGATGTCTTCTCCTTTCTCCATCGTCCGGCGTCTTCCTCCGACTTGGACTTCCACACTTCTCTAGGTCAGTTTGTCTCTCTATTTTATGTCCTTGTTTGTTTCAATGTTCTTATAGATACAATAGGATTTTTAGTACTCTAGAGCTCATTCTCTTTTTTAATATCAAAACTCATTATTTTGAGAATGATTTTTCAATCTGTTTTATACCATACTCAATATGCTATTATGTTTATCAATCTGTTATTTTATTTTGCAATTTGTTTGGAAAGTCAACATGTTATTATGTTATTCATTCTGTTTGGAAACTCATTCTGTTTTTCAATATGTTTTTTGTTTTGGAAATTGTAATCAAATTTCAATACCAAAGCTTGCATCATGAATTGATTTTTAAAAGGAAAAAAAATATATTGAAAGGGTATTCTAGAGCTATTTTTTAATACCAAAAAAATTGTTTTTCAAAAGCAAAACTCATTTTGTTTTTGAAACTTGCATTGTTGATGAAGAAACAAAGATATCATATGGACTGTAAATGGTTGATGAATATTGGACTGTAATTTGGACTATAATTTTTGAATGAGCAGAAATGGAGATTGATTCAAATAGTGGTGATAATCCTTTATTAAATGAGAGTGAAGAAGTTAAGGAACCTAATAGGGGTGTGTGTTTTAGCTCAAAGCAAGAAGTGTACATATTTTATGCCAAATATGCTAAACATGTTGGATTTTCCATAGCTTATAAAACACAAGTTTGTGGCGATGATGGGGAATTAAGATATTTTGGGATTGAGTGTTCTCGATCGGGAAATAGAACCAAAAAATCAGAAGTAAACCCTCTAAAGCCATCTCTGTCCACAAAAATTGGTTGCAAAGCAAGGGTACGAGCGACCTTACAAAAGGATGAGAGATTTATGTTAATCACAGTTAACCTTGACCATAATCATGACTTGATTGCCACCGACTCACGTCATTTTGCAATGAATAAAAAAATTCTTACTCCTATGAAGAGAAGATTAGAAATTAATAATCAAGTAGGGATTGGGATGTCTAGGAATCATAACTCAATGGTTGTTGAAGCTGCGAGTTATGAGTCATTAACATTTGATAAGTGAGATGTAAGGAATTATATTGATAGAGCTAGAAGATTGAGGCTTGGAGAAGGAGATTCCGATGCACTTCAAAAATATTTTTTGAGGATGCACGCACAAAATTCGAATTTCTATTATATGATTGATGTTGATACTGACTTTCGCATTAGAAACTTGTTTTGGGCAGATGCAATGAGTTAGGTGGCTTCTGAAGAATTTGGAGATGTTGTTTTATCTGATACAACTTATCTCACTAACAAATATGATATGCCATTGCTCCGTTTGTAAGAGTTAACCACTGTGGACAATCGATTTTGCTTGGTTGTGGGTTGTTATCTAGTGAAGACACTGACACATTTGTTTGGTTATTCAAAGCATGGTTAAAGTACATGTCAGATTATCCTCCAAAAGCTATAATTACTGATCAATGCAAAGCTATGCAAAATGCTATAGAAATTGTCTTCCAAAATACTCGACATCGATGGTGTTTATGGCATATAATGAAGAAAATTCTGGAGAAATTGAAAGGCTATTCCCAATATGAATCCATGAAGTTGGCTTTGCAAAATGCAGTGTATGACACTTTCACAAAAGATGAATTTGAGATGAGATGGAAAGAGATGATTGCAGAATTTAATCTTTATGAGAAACAGTGGTTGGGTAGCGACATCGATGGGTTTCTGTCTATGTGAAAGACATTTTTTGGACTGGCATGTCAACTACACAACGAAGTGACAGCATGAATGCATTTTTTGATAGATATGTCAACCCAACGACTACATTAAAGCAATTTGTTGAACAATATGAAAATGCCTTGAGAAGTAAGGTAAAGAAAGAGAAGAAAGCTGACTTCAAGTCTCGACACAAAGTGTTTAATTGCCTAATTGTGTATGGTTTTGAGAAGCAATTTCAGGATGCCTACACCAATGCAAAATTCAAAGAAGTGCAGGCAGAGATGAAGAGACTACTTTATTGTTAGTTGTGCCTTGTGAAAGAGGAGGGTTCAATTTGCACATATTTTGTGAAGAAAGTCGTGGTACTTTTTGGGAAGATAAAGCATGTGGACGTTATTGTGTATTATAATTTGATTGAATTTGATATTCAATGTATGTGTCGATTGCTTCAATTTAGGGGCATCATGTGTGCTCACTCACTCATTGTGCTCACTGCAAGATACGTAAATGAGGTTCCAAATAAATTCATTCTACCACGATGGAGAAAAGATTTGGATATAGGGTACACATGCATCAAAACCACATACACTGGCTTTGGGAATGATTCAAACGTAAAGGTCTATGATAAGATGAACAAAAAATTGATTGGCATTGTACAAGTAGCTCGGAAGTTTGAAGGCAAAATCAGAATTATCGACCGTGGGTTGGATGAAATCGAGGCAAGAGTGATGAAAGATGATGAGGGTGGTGGGAGTAATGTACCAACTTCTACTAGTAATGTACCACCTATTACTAGTAATGTATCATCTTCCCCGATTGAGAGCATTAATAGAAAAACAATCAGTAATACAAAGTTGCTTAGTCCTTTGGTTGCTCGCCGAAAAGGTTGGTTAGTTACCAAACGAAAGGTCGCCAAAGAGATTAAATAGTCAATCGGTCGAAAGCAAGCAAAATAAAACATAACAAATCAAAGGTAAATTTCATGGTATTCTCTATTTATTTTTAAATATTGTATCATTTATGTCTATTGAACTTATCATCTATCTCTATTCATTAATCTTGATTAATATAGGGTACTAAGGTGCTTGGAGCTCAAGCTCAAGTTCAATCTCAACCTCAACCTAGTGCACGTAGAGAGTTTTATCCTTGTATGGTTGGCATGGAAAATAGTATGTATAGGTCGGTACGTGTACATAATATTTTATTTTTCAATAATGTATATTAAACTGTTTTTTTCATGTCATTGTAATTGAATAGGGACAAATGGTAAATGTGATTGGAGGCACACCGGGAAGTGTGGACATTATGAGAAGACAAAGTTTAATGACTGCTCCAACTCATATTTATGGAGTTGACACATCTCGTACCCCATCAGAATGTATTAAAGGCACACCGGGAGTTATTAACATGATGAGAACTCAACAATCCATGAGTGCTACGAATCAAATTTATAGAGTCGTATCGTTTTCTTTTGTTGACTTCAATGTACAAATGGACCGAAATGAGTCATGTTTTCATTAGTTGGAAACCTGCAATTTTAATGCATTTTATGTGACTGAACTTGGAATTTATTTTGTGGTAGGAGTAATTTAATGCATCTTTCTTTGTTACTTGATGGAGCTTAGTTTCTATGATTTATAGAAATTTGATGCTACTTTGCTGTTATATTTGCTGTCTAGCTCTATACAGATGTGGATGGATTGGTCTTCTTTGGGAATGTTTTATGTTGCAAGATCGGACTTGGAGCTAGAGTGGTATGTGTTGGTTTATTTTTGTTGTGCTTTTGATTTGGATTTGTGAAGGTGCTGTTAAAAATCTGTGTTCAAAATTTGATAAAAACCAGTGTTCAAAAATCAGTGTTAAAAATCTATTTTAGTGCTATTAAAAATATGTTAAAAATCTGATTTGAAAGAATCTGTGTTCAAAATCCATGTTGAAAATATCTGTTCAGAAAATCTGTGTTTAAAATATCTGTTTAGAAAATCTGTGTTGAAAAATCGGTGTTTAAAAATTTGTGTTCAAAATATCTTTTCAGAAATCTGTGTTCAAAAAATTTGTGTTGAAAATCCGTGTTAAAAAATATGTGTTCAAAAATCTGTGTGCAAAATCTGTGTTAACAATCTGTGTTCAAAAATCTGTTCAAAATTTGTGTTCAAAATTTGAAAGATCCAATCAGAATCTGTGTTCAAACAGACAAACAGATAATCTGTGTTCCAATTAGTGGATTTTTCATCTCATTCTTCATATTTGTAAATTATGCTAATTAATTCTGAAAACAAAACAAACAATTCACATATTACATCTTCATACTTCTCAAAAATAACTGTAATATATCATAAATCTTTATACATATCATCTATTTCAACTTCTAACTTGCATATAAATTATTATATCTTCACAACTAATACAACACCAATTACAAGGAAGATGAAGATCTCATAAATATAACACCAACTTTGATTTATGTCTGTCTGTAATTTTTTCATTTGCGCGCTCTGAAATTGAAGCTGTTCGCTTTGAAATCGAAGTTGTTTGGTGACAGTTGGTTTATTGTCCATTTGCACTTGTCCTCCATCTTTACATTGTGAATATGTAGGCAAGCACCATCCAATAAAACCATTGCAATCATGACAATAATAAAATAACTTGTTTTTGTTTCGCTTCGTCCTAGAAATTCGAATAGTTGCTTTTTTTTTTTTTTGACATTTAGGACAATTTTTGTTGCAATATGTCAATTGATCTGAGGTACTGTCATTAACACTTAAAGTTAACATCTATAAAAATATTAAGCCAAATTTTACTAATTTAGACAACCTACTCTTCTTCAAAACAAAACTTGATTCCTTTATTGGCATAGGTTAAATAAATCAAGGCACATAGAAAGCACTACCACCAATGTTTATGATGTCAATCTCATAGTTTTCCAACTAAAATTTCAAATGCAAATCTAAATTTATTTGCAAGCTTTGTAAATATCTTCAATTTTTAAAAACCTATAACTATCCTAAGATCCAAAGCATAGCTTGTAAGATTTCAATAGAAATATAAACTTGAAGAAATGAACATGGTGTTGCACAACACAAGGACTAATCAAAAGATTAACATGGTTGGTATAACCAAACCAGTGAAAAACAAAAGTTATACCATAGTATCCTCATTCACTATATAAACAAGACAACAAATTCACATAGTTCAAACAGTTAATGTGTAGGCCTCAAAATATTTTCTTTATTTCCTCTTTCTATTTATTTTTTAATCTTCTTCCTTTGTTTTCCTTCGAGGGAGGTTTTGTTTATAAAATTGTTGAGAAAACAGAAAGTTGGGTAAGTGAGTTTGCAAATGTGCAACAGAGGAGTAGAGCAGATACAATTCATTTCTTTTTCAAGACAACATAGTTATTAGGTCCATAGTGTCACGACCCGCTCCCCATACCTACGGTTTAAGCATCGTGATGGCCAGTAACTGAAATTACTTCCGGCCAATTCTTAAACAAATTAATAAACGCAAGCGAAAGAAATATTTAAGTAAGGGTACCAAAATAATCATTGGAGCTTCTATTTTTATTACAAAATTTATCGACCAAAAATGCCGATCTTTACATATAAAAATATCATAAAAGTGTTGCGTGTATCTATTCCGCAACCCGACTTCCAAAAGCTATTTCTGAATTGCATTATTTCTTGAAAATTGGTAAACAACTATAAGCACATGGCAGAGTGAGAAATATTATACCAAGAGTATAAGAGATACGAAATAACCATTGATAGTTAGTCAGGCAAAAACATTTACATAACTCAGTTTGGTAAATAAATCATTTACGTAGCAGAACTGAAATACAGAAATTATGTACATAAATAACCATAACCACGGTACAGAACAGAACAGAGGTCACAGAAATGACAGTCGGAACAGAGGTACGGATTCAAGAGGTGGCTTGTACGGATTCTAGAGGTGGCTCCCACAATAGTGTAGCACTTAGCTCCGCACAGCACTTTGGTCTGCACAGAACAGAGGTACGGATTCAAGAGGTGGCTTGTACGGATTCTAGAGGTGGCTCCCACAATAGTGTAGCACTTAGCTCCGCACAGCACTTTGCTCCGCATAGAACAGAGGTCAATGGATCAGAGGGCCACAAAGTAACCAAACAGAGGCCAATGGTTATTTAAGTCCCCTAAAACATGGGACTCCCGTGGTGGTACTTACAAAACATAATTGTTTATAAGGTCATAATCAAATATTCTTTAAAATATAACCAAACATATCCATGGATTTCCTTTTAAGCAAATATGGTTCAGAAATAAAACCATGTAACTGAAACCTTTATAAAACATAACTTTTATGAATGTACTAATAAAACATAACTTGTATAAAATAGATTTTGGTAAGTCAAAACATATGTAAAATATATTTTGGTGACTCAAGATATAATATAACTCACCTTAACTTTAATACCTCACTCTTTCTTTCTATTATCAAAGATCCTTTCACATTCCACTATTTTTTTTTTTTCTTTCTTCTTCTCTCTCTCTCTCTCTCTTTCTTTCTTTCTTTCTTTCTTTTTTCCTTTTTTTCCTTTACAGGTTTGATCAACTCCCCTATTTATAAGGAGGAAAATCCAATATGTAGCCAACACGTGGCCAGCCGAATCACCCTCCTGATCTGCTTCATAACTTCATCAGATTTGTTTATTATGAGCCTAGATTCATATTTATCTTATATTTAAGATAATTATATTTTGGTTTAACTTTTTAATATAACTATATAAATTATTTTATTTCTAATTAAATTATACTTTATCTTATACTAACAGAAAATTAATTATTTATTTTAATACCACATCTATTATTATTATTTTGACCCCTAAACTTTTAATAGTTAAACCACGTAACTGAAACGTTTATAAAACATAACTTTTATTAATATACTAATAAAACATAACTTGTATGAAACAGATTTTGACAAGTCAAAACATAAGTAAAATATATTTTGGTGACTCAAGGTATAATATAATTCACCTTAACTTTAATATCTCACTCTTTCTTTCTATTATCAAAGACCCTTTCGTATTCCACTATTTTCTTTCTTTCTTTCTCTCTTTCTTTCTTTCTCTCCTTTCTTTTTTCTTTCCTTTCTTTCCTTCACAAGTTTGATCAACTCCCCTATTTATAAGGAGGAAAATCCAATATGTAGCCAACACGTGGCCAGTCGAATCACCCTCCTAATCTGCTTCATAACTTCATCAGATTTGTTTATTATGAGCCTAGATTCATATTTATCTTATATTTAAGATAATTATATTTTGGTTTAACTTTTTAATATAACTATATAAATAATTTAATTTCTAATTAAATTATACTTTATCTTATACTAATAGAAATTAATTATTTATTTTAATACCACACCTATTATTATTATTATTATTACTATTTTGACCCCTAAACTTTTAATAATTATATTATTTTACAAAATTACGCATAATAATATATAATAAATTATATATTTTCCGAACTGAGATTAAATAATATTAGTATAAATTCTATAGAATAATTAAAAATCTAAGTTGTTACATATTGGATAAGTGAGTTTCATGGGAAAGATATTTCTTCTATTATAAACTAAGCATGTTGGATATACTTTAGAAAGTAGGTTGTTAAATTAAAGACTAAATGTGCAATAGAGGAGCAGAGCAGATACAATTCATTTATCTCTCAAGACAACATAGTTGTTAGGTCCATTGGGTAACTGAGTTTCATGAGAAAGATATTTCTTCTATTATAAACTAAGCATGTTGGATATACTTTAGAAGTTAGACTGTTAAATTAAAAATTACATGTGAAAGGAAAGAAAACCCAATATTTAATCATACTACTCCAGAGCCAAACTCTCTTTTGACATAGAGCAGTATGGAGCCAACCTTCTTTCAACCAACTCTAACATGTAGAATTCATTATCTTTGATTTTCAATGAGGAAATGAGTTGCAAAGAGTACTGGACCACCATATAAATTGGAAAACATAACCTAGCTAACGTATGGTTTATTGATGTACCAAAAGTAGCTAGTACAAGCAGTGAGTTAAACCACCCATCTTTATTTATTTATTTTAATTTTTTTAATGTGGCTGTGAATGCTACAAGCCATGGATCGAACTTGCTTTTTTTTTTTTTTTTTCCTTTCTTATTTATTTATTTATTTTTATGAGGAATAGACTGCTTTCAAAATTCATGTCAAAGTGGTTTATTAACAATTCAAACAATTTAAACAATTCAAACAATTTAATTAGCAATTATGTAGCAGTATAACCAACACAAAAAGTCAAGTAAAACTATGAAAATTGCCATTTGAGAAGTTTGAATACCATACTTAACAACAACAACAAATCATCATTTTTTCGTTTCATTAAAAAAAAAAAAAAAAAAAAACCCTAATTCAAGAAACCAGTTCGTATGGTGATTTAGAAATTGAACTCAAACATGTATTCAAACCCTAAATCAATTTGTAAATTACATATACACAGACACGTGCGCGCGCGCGCGCACACACACACACACAAGCCTTAACCCTAAATCAATTTGTAGTTATATACCTCTAGGTTGGAATCGCTAGTTTGGGTTTGAGACAGAGAGTCAATTGGGTTGGTCGGAGAGATAGAGAGTTGAGAGAAGACAGATCTGTCAAGAAAAGACAAAGAGTCGAGAGAAGCGAGTCCTTTGGGACTGAGAAGCGAGAAACGAGAAGCGAGTCCAGCGATCATTGTGAGTGAGGATGGAGGGAGGCTCGGTTGGATCCAGACTCGATCGTCGCCGAGCTTGGAGAGCTGTGCTCGTCAGGGAGCTTTAGGTCGAAGAGAGAGAAAGAGAGTGAAAACTCTAAAAATGAACTCTGAAAATGATTTTGAATTTTGAAATCAATAAGAAAGAGAGAGAAAAGGGCGAGTTAACAACCGTCTTTGCCACGTCGGCGCCACGTCATTAGAGGTCTATTAGTGGTCTTCAATTAGAGGTCTGAAGCATTTTTGTTAGAAAATAGAAATTGCCATGTCTTCAAGAATTTGAGTTTTCCCAATACTTCTATTTCATTTACAATCTATCCATATCTCACCTTCAAATGCAACAAAAATTTTGATCTTGTTTTCCCCAAAGAAGATCATTTCAGGGATTTTCATAATTACACAAACTGCAAAGACTACGGTTTGTACTATAAATATCCATATGATCAGTTATCATTTCTTGCTTGTCTTCCACCTAGCTGCTTAGTAATTCAGTTGCCCGTGAATTCATCAAACATGAATCCTAATGTCCGTGACCCATTCAATCTGTTAACCGATACCTTCTCTCTCATATTGCACATGTCTAAGGATTGTCAGAAGTGCTACCAGGGAGGAGGTCAATGTCAAAATGACAACCAGAAATTTCACTGTGCAACCAATGAAGGTATTGACATAACTACAAATTAATGACCTGCCATTATGCCTAGTATTGTTTGTTTAGCAACATTTCGCAACCTAAATTTAGAGTTTAGATTTTCATATAAGCTTCGATTTTCAATTTTCATGGTTTTCATTTGCTGATTTTAGTCAATCAAAACCTATGAAGCATGAGTATTTTGAAAAATATGCCGCACCCATACTGGGTACCTATCGGCGTATGGTACCTTGTATGATACTTCTGCATATGTATTGGGTACACGAAACATGTACCCAAATTTTTTTCTTAGTTTTTGGCGTATTCAGACGTACCTAGTATATATTCAAGCCGTACCGTATCTCAGTTGAAACAATATTTTCTTCTACTACGGAGATAAAACTCTTTTCACTAGACTTCTTATTTATTTTTAATTTTATACTTAGTATGATTTTAAAATTAAACTATGGTTTGTAAGTTATTTAATATATTGACATTAAATTTTGATTTATACCTTTAAGGGTTGTTTGTGATGAACTATATAAGTGCACTTTTTGACTTTTTGACTAAAAAAATAGAGAAAAAAAAAAAGATGTATGTTTGAAATAACTTTTTGACTTTTTACGAAAAAATGTGTATTAAAATATTGTATCAACTAACAAAATTACCTTCCTACCCTTTTGACTTTTTGACATGCTTTTCGTGTTGTACTACTTTCCATGTGTCAGTGCACTATGTTGCACTGTTGGAGGGGTATTTATTTCTTTTTATCCTCTGTCTATTCAATTTTTTGTTTCCTACCTAAACATGTGAATAGTGTTATCTTTTTTGCTTTTTCAATGACTTTTTGACTTTTTTAACTATTTTAGGAAATGCCAAACAACTACTAAATGTTAATTATAGGTTGGAGCTTAACAAATTAAACCATTTAATTATTTTTTTCATTACTCTAAATTAAAAATATATATTTTTTTATAAGCATACCAAGCCGTACCTATATCCTACTTTTTTTGGATTTTACCATATCGATGCACCTGTATCGTATCAGTATCAATACTTATACTCATACCCGTGCTTCATAGATCATACCAGTATCAATACTTATCCTCGTACCCATGCTTCATAGATCAAAACGTACCCTTTTCTATATCATAGTTTGTTTTTGTGTCAACACTATTTTAAGTTTTTGAGAAATACATAGCTGTTGGGGTTTGGTTGGGGAATGAATTTAGCTAATAATTCAGAAATTCTGATTGCTTGAGGTATTCAAATTTCTTGATAAATTCATGTAAGAATACTGAGGTCTCGTTTGGGAATAGGCTTTTTAGTAACTTTTTAGTTTTTTGCCTAAAATATGATGTAAAAAAATTAGTATGTTTAGGATGACTTTTTAGTTTTTTACGAAAAAATATGCAAAAAGTAATGAGAAAAATAAATCTTTAACTTTTTAGTATAAATTGTTAATTTTTTGATTTTTTTAATTTTTAAGCTAAAAAGGTTGCTTTCTAAACGAGGCCTGAGACGGGGTTTTAAAAGTCCATAATGGGTCAAGTCCATGTAGTGCTGGGTCGTGAGGAAGATGAGTAGGAAACAACTTTGGAATTTCTGCATAAGTGTACTATTGTTTCTGAATTAATCCAAAAACCCTATCCAAAAATCTTCAATCTTGCCTCTCAATTAGAAACTAGTGGTCAGGCAAATATGTTTGCAACTATATTAAAAAATAATAATCACAATTTGCATTTTTTAAATTATTATAATAAATTAAAAAAAAATTCATCAAGAAAATTAAGTTTAAAACTATATTGAAATGGAATACACCTGAACCTCAAGAAAAAGTGAAAAAAGATAAAGTAAAATAAGAAAAAATATTGAAACACTGCGTTCTTCAAATAAATTAGCTGAGTGAAGTTATTTGTCAACTTATTTTATTTACTTTTCTTCTCAGGTATCAAAATTCTAGGCAAGCAAACACTTAAAAAAAAAAAAAACTATTCATCTTTGTTCTATAATTTTTTTTTTTGGGGGGGGGGGGGGGGGGATAGATTAGCTATAGTTTCTTTGTTGTGGACCCATTTTGGGCCATCTTAGTAATTTGAATCATTTATTTTGTAAGTTCACAAGAATATTATTCATACAAAAAATCAGGTTGATCAAACATCAGTAGTTTTATGATTGGATTATAAAATCATGAAAAAAAAAATTAACATCTTATTCTTAAAATCATATTTGCCATCCATTTTTTTTGACCTCCACAATCTCCACAGACACACGTCAGCCAGAGATAGGAGGAAAAAACAAAAACCAAAACAAAAACAAAAAGTTGGCCAATTACAATGTATTGGGGGTGGTGGGAGTTCCTGGAGTCCCAACCTTTTTCCTTACAGATAAATCGTGCATACTTTATTCTCATCGACAATACAGTTTGTTTGCTATAGGCCCATATTGGACCCACCTCACCGTTTATTTTGTACAGTTTATTGAGAATATTATCTTTAACAAAAAATTTTTTTTAAATGTTTGATTAATTTATTTTATTATTATTACTATTTTTTTTCAAAGATGATTTTTTTAATAGATCCTATAAGATAAACAATTTAAATTATCAAAATTGACCAAGTTGGCTCATAGTGAGCTAATAGCACTATCTGATCCAAAAGCCAACTCCTTTTTAAGTGTAGTTTCCATTCTTTTTAAATGTCTAATTGATGTTTTTCTCCTTGACAATAATTTCAAACGTAAGCAATATAATATAATAATGGCTCCCTTAGGATTCCTTTTTTATATTGCTATTGCTACCAATATAATATAATTTTTCATCTAAATACATTTAGAAACTAATTTATTTATGTAATTTTTTAATTTTTTAATGTTAAATATTATTATATTTTAAATACAAGAAAATATGAATAAAATAAGAAAAATCAGTACATGTTCATATTTATTTGTATTTAGTAAATTTTTTACAAATATTTTACTTTTTAATTATGTCAAGTATTATATATGTAATATGAAGAAATTTCACTATCACTAATCACTAAGAATGAAAAAATATAAAATGCAAATCAATCAAAAATATGAAAAACTCAAAATTAAAAAATAGCTTTCAAAAATTAAATCAAAAAAAGTGGTTGTTATTTAAAATTTTGACAGTATATGTGGATTATTAAAGTACCATGCAAAATATACAATTATAAAATTCTAAACATTCTCATCATCATCATCATCATCATCATCCACCAAAACCAACTCCTTCTCCTCCTTCCTCTGCTTCTGTCCAGTTCGCCCCTGCCGATTCCGTACGGTTCTCCCCCTCCTCTTATTGTTCCCTTCCTCTGCTTCTTCGCGTTGTTCTTCGATCGCAGCAATCGGTTGGTTCTTCTTCTTTGAAGGTCGGCCTCTGCGCACTCCGCTACGCAGTTGAGGCATATCTGTCGATCATCCATCAATAATTTGATTATCCCACACTAACCCTCGTGAAACTTCCAGAATTCCACCGACGATAATCGATTTTCGATCGGTTTAGAAGAGGTGAGCAAGGGCAAATTGGGGATCAGATATATATATACACACGCAGAGTGATATATATATTAGGGTTTGAATTGTGAAATTTTCAGAGATCTGTGGATGGAAATGAAAAATAATGGCGTCAAAATATATTCAGATAGACAGAAAGATATAAGAAATTAGACCGCACCAGGAACATCGGCGACTCGGAGAGTCTCTTCAATCATGTGAATCTGAGCGGACCGATGTTCTTGAAGCTGAAAGCTTCGAGCCTGCTATTAATGGCTGCGGTGGTCCCTGAGCAGCTCCTTCGCCATTGGAATGAAAGCAACAGAGGGAAAGCCAACGGAGTGAGAAACAAAAAAGTGAGGCTCCTTAACCCCGTCGCTCGACGCCATCATCGGCCGTGCTCACAGTCGCGAGAGAGAGAGAGAGAGAGAGAGATGGGGATTTTTGGTTCAAAAATTAGGGATTTGAGATTTGGGGATTTTTTTGGGGGAGGGGGACGAGCGGGAATTAGATGTCGTGTTTTTTTTTTTTTTTTTTCGCCACATCAAGCACAACTGGCTCAAATGAAAATTCAAGGTACGCTTTGATAACATTTATATTTTTAATTTATGTTTATAAAAGTTTTATAAATTAATTTTTATTTATTTTAAAAAAAATATATAAATTACAAATGCATTTGAACAAAATATTTTTAAAAAATTAAAATTATAAATTAAAAAATATATTTATCCAAGTCTAAAATATTTATATTTATTTTTTTTATTATTTATGACAATGAGACCATGCACATTTTAATTGAAAAAAAATTAATTGAAAAAATTTTATTTGAAAAAAAATATTTGAAAAAATAATTAATTAAAAAAAATTGTTAGTCAAATTTTTAGATTTTTGTTTAAAAAGCAACGTAAACTCATTTTTTTGAGAGAGATAAGTGAAAGAGAGGGAAAAGATAGATGAGCGAGAGAGACTAAGAGAAAGATCCATTTCATTTTTGAATTTTTTCTTTTTCAACAACAATGGGCTCAGAGAAAAATATGAGTGTGAATGAGAGAAATGAACGATTGAAAGAGAAGAGAGATGAGGGAGAGAGAGAAATAAAAATAAAAATAAAAAAGAGAAACAAGATGAGCGAGAGAGAGAGAAAGACAGTAAAAAGAGATGAACAAGAGATATAAAGAGAGAATGAGAGAGAAAAAAGATAAGCAAGAGAGATGAGAGAGCTAGAGAGAATAGTGATGAGTGAGAGAGATAGAGAGACACGCACACACAGAGAAAAAAAGAAGAGAGAAACAAGATGAGCGAGAGATAGACAAAAAGAGAGAGAGAGAGAGAAACAGCAAAAAGAGATGAACAAGAGATATAGAGAGAGATATAGAAAGAGAAAGAAAGAGAGAGAAGAAAAATGAGCTAGAGAGATATGGAGCAGAGAGAGATGAGAGAGCTAGGGAGAAGAGTGATGAGTGAGAGAGAAAGAGAGAGAGGCCCATTTCATTTTTTGACTTTTTTCTCTTTCGACAAGTGATTAAAAGAAATGAGAGATGAACGATTGAAAGAAGAGAGAGAGAGAGAAAGAGAAAAAAGAGATCGATGATCGAGAGGGAGATCGATAAATCAATAAGAGGGGATGGAGAGAGTGAGCAACGCAAGCACAGTATGGGATAAAGAAAAAGAGAGAAAGAGAAAGACACAGATAGAAAGACAAAGAGTGATGAGTAGGGGTAATGGAAAAAAAAATTATTTTTTATTTTTTTTAGTTACTAAGGTTGAAAATTTATTTATTTCATATTTATTTTAATGATTTTTTTTTTTTTTTTTTTGTAGAAGGATAATATTTTAATGAAAAATATTTTCCATTAAAAATAAAGTTAATTTTTTTTTGTCAATGAAAAATATTTTTCTACGGCCCCCTTTTTTTTTGGTTACTAAAATAAGAGTGGCAAAGAAGGAGTGGCAGTAGTGGTGAATGTGGTGGACAAAGGGTGGTGGTGATGGCGAAGGAGATTAGTGGTGAAGTTGTAGTAGTGGTAGAGGAGATGGAGTGGCGGTGGTGGATGAGAGGTAATGGTAGTAATAGTTGCAGTAGTGGTAGTGGTGGTAGTGGAGTGGTGGCGATGGTGGATAAGACGTAATGGTAGTAGTAGTGGCGGTAGTGGTGGTGGTCATAGTTCCACCCATTGATTTAAGTATGATGTTTATTTTGAGTTTTCAAATCATAATTCTACATCCATTTTTCAAAACTCAATTCAAAATATAATCATTACTTTTCAAAACTCATAACCAAACACATAATTCAAAACTCTTTTCAGAACTTAATTAAAAATATATATATATATATAATCACATTTAATTAAAAAGTGTGGTTAATATATATATATATATATATATAATCACACTTAATTAAAAAGTGACATAAAAAATAAATATGATCACACTCAATTAAATTAAGTATAATTAAAATATTAATCTAATTTTTTTTTATCACACTTCTAATAAAAGTGAGATATTTTCATTTATAAAAGTGTGATCTTTAACTGTTTTTATAGTAGTGATATAATCACACTTTAATTAGAAGGTGTGATTAAAAAATATATAAATAATCACACTTTAATTAGAATGTGTGATTAAAAAATATATATATAATCACACTTACTTAAAAAGTGTGATTAAAAAGTAGTAGTGTATATATAATCACACTTTAATTAAAAAGGTGTGATTAAAAAATATATAAATAATCACACTTTAATTAGAATGTGTGATTAAAAAATATATATATAATCACACTTACTTAAAAAGTGTGATTAAAAAGTAGTAGTGTATATATAATCACACTTTAATTAAAAAGGTGTGATTAAAAAATATATAAATAATCACACTTTAATTAGAATGTGTGATTAAAAAATATATATATAATCACACTTACTTAAAAAGTGTGATTAAAAGTAGTAGAGTATATATAATCACACTTTAATTAAAAGGTGTGATTAAAAAATATATAAACAATCACACTTTAATTAGAATGTGTGATTAAAAAATATTTATATAATCACACTTGTTTAAAAAGTGTGATTAAAAAGTAGTAGTGTATATATAATCACACTTTTAATTAGAAAGTGTGATTAAAATATATATATATATAATCACACTTAATTGAAAAGTGACATAAAAAATAAATATTATCACACTCAATCAAATTAAGTGTGATTAAAATATCAATCTAATTTTTTTTATCACACTTCCAATAAAAGTGAGATCTTTTTTTTTTGTCAAAGTGTGATCTTTAACTATTTTTGTAGTAGTGAAAGTGTATAAAAATAGCTTGTGAATTCCTGAGATGCAATATGAAATTGGATACGTCTCCCTCTATGTAGATTCAAATAGATGCATGTAACTCTAAGATTTAATCCAAAATATTCACAACATTTTTGTGTAGATTCGAACAAATGAATACAACTCTAAGATTCAAATCCAAAATATTCACAGCGATTTAATCTATGATAGACATGATGGACAGTTATAAATAATATGTATAGCAGTATGGAAGTAGATAGAGGAAATAAGAATAATTTTATAGTTCAATCATCAATTCAAAAACTAGGGAGACGGGTTTTGGAAGGAGAAGAATAGGAAATTGATCGTTTTTTAGTGTTAAATAAATAAATAAATGTTAATTTTAATGTTAAAAAGAAGAAGAAAATATAGTTAGTTTATATTGGCCCCTTCATTACTTTTGTGCATGATGTAGTGGTTGGATTTAAATCCAAAACCTTTGAAAGGGTACTTTCAGGTACGTAAAAAGTAGAAAACTTAGACTTTTAAAATAGTAGTAGATATATATTAGTAAAATACTATCTTCAATTTTTTTTTTTTTTTTTTTTTTTTTTTTTTTTTTTTTTGTATTTATACAAAATTTGCCTACATTAGAAATAATCAAATTACTAATTTTTTACCCATGTTCTGTTTGAAATCACTTAAAATATTAGGTGATAAATTATTTGAGAATATTGTATTAATGATTGAATCGATATAATTATAATATTGTATTTCTTGAGCATTTTCATATGATTTTTATAGTTGACATAAATCATAGTTATTGAGGCATATGTAATCATAATTATTGAGATAAATTTTGGACATTTTCAATGAGTAACATTATTAATTTATTCAAACTTTTTTTATAACTTAGCTGATTCAATGTAAAATTTGATCAATTTCAATCTATCAAAAAGAAAAAGAAAAAAGGATACTCTGGCCAGAGTTCCATGTATGAAATTGTTGGGTCAATAGGCCCAAGCTTCAATAATTTTTTGGCCCAAATTACATCTATCTGTCCAAAGTTTACCTATTTGTTTATTTGTTCAAATATCATCTACCTGTCTAACTATGTATGTTCAAATCACCACCAGCAGCTTCCGGCCATTGCTGGCAGCTTTCAGTGACTTTTCAACGCATATCTTTGTCATAAAAAAAGATTAAACTTGGGACTAAATAACATATGGTCCTATAGAAACGAACTTTTCACCAATTAACCCAAAAGAAATTACTTCTCCATAGACAATTGTAACCAGTATAGCTAATACTATTCTATAAACAATCCATACAATTGGGGTGTGTTTGGTAACGTTTACGCTTTCAGTTTATATTTACAAAAATTTTATAAACTGGTTTTTGTTTATTTTTAGAAAAACATTAACTACAAATGCGTTTGATAATTGACAAAATGGTTTAAAAAATTTTAAAATATAAAAAAGAGTGAGAAATGGCAAATGGTGGTAAGTGGCGGCGGAAAACGGTGGTGGAAAGTGGTGACAGTGGGTGGTGGGTGGTGGGTAGTTGGTGGTGTTGGGTGGTGGCAGGTGGATGGTGGGTGGTGGTGGTGGGTGGTATTGGTAGGTGGGTGGCGGATGGCGGGTGGTGGTGGGTGGGTGGGTGACGGTGGCGAGTGGCGGGTGGTAGGGAATGGGTGGTAATAGTGGTGGTGGTGGGTGGTGAGTGGTGGTGGCAGGTGAGTGGTGGGTGGTGGTAGGTAGGTGGCGTGTGAGTGGTAGTGGTGGGTAGGTGGCGGGTGGTGGGTGGTGGGGATGGGTGGGTGGGTGATGGTGGCGGGTGATGGGTGGTAGCGAGTGGGTGGTGGTGGCAGGTGGGTGGCGGATGGTGGGTGGTGGTGGGTGGTGATGGTGAGTGGGTGGGTGGGTGTGAGTGGGTGATGGTGGCGGGTGGTGGGTGGTAGTGGCAGGTGGGTGGCGGATGGCAGGTGGTGGTGGGTGGTGACAGGTGGGTGGTAGGTGGTGGTGGGTGGGTGGGTGACGGTGGTGGGTGGTAGGTGGTAGCGAGTGGGTGGTAGTGGTGGGTGGTGGGTGGTGGTGGCAGGTGGATGGTGGGTGATGGTGATGGTGGTGGTGGTGGTGGTGGGTGGGTGGTGGTGGCAAATGGGTGGTGAGTGGTGGTGGCAAGTAGGTGGCGGGCGGTGGATGGTAGTGGCGGATGGATGACAGATGGGTGGTGGTGGTGGTGGCGGCGATGGCGAGGGGTGGGTGGTGGTGGCGAGTGGATGGCAGGTGGGTGCTGGCTGGTGGCTGGTGGGTGGGTGGTGGTGGCGGAAGACGGTGGTGGAAGATGGTGGCTGCTGGTGGCTAGTGTTGGGTGGTAAAAAAAAAAAAAAAGTCTGAAAACTCAAAATGAAAACACATTTTTTGTGTTTTCATTTTTTGGCCAAATTTATAAACTAAGACCACTGATTTATAAATCAAAAATTTTACCAAACAAGTTTTTATTTGAATTTTTAAAATTTTTGTAAATATAAACAGAAAACTAAAAACGTAAGTGTTACCAAACGACACATTGGCAAACGGCCATCCATTATTTTGGAATAATTCATCACTTCAATTGTTTAAAAAAAAAATGGTAAAACTTCATTTTAAAAATACTATTACTATAATGTAGTGTTGATTCACTAAAATAAAATTGTAGGAATTGAAATGCTCATTTGGTAGCATAGAAGGATTATTTCCTTAAAATGGTAAACTATGATACAGTGAGGTGGGCGTTCTAACCAATAAGAGAAAGTGTTGATGAGTGAATGAAATAGGACTCAAAAATCAAAATAAGGAAAGTGAGAAACAAACTCTTGCATTTGGAGTCTTTGCAGGACCGAACATTCCAAGGAAGGAAGACATAGAGAGAGCCAATTGGGATCATTCAAGTCAACTGCCGTGTTGAGCAGATCTTTCAACATCATCTATTCTAAATTATATTGAATTCTGCACCAACACAAAGTTCAAAAAACTGATGAGTTTTTAGGAAGATCATTTCATTCCTGTTTGTTTTGTTTTTGCTTTTGTGTGGTTGTTTTGGTTTTTGATTATTTTCTGGCAATTTCCATTTCAACGGATGTTCCCTTCTTTCTTGCTCTCTTTGTCCTCTCTCATCATCTTCTTCTTCACTCCTCGGCCCAAGAAGACAACCAAATCCAGATTATTTGTCCCAAATCCTTCGACTGCAAACCATTCCGTCAACCACTAAGCTTTCCATTCTCCAATTCTACGTATTCCCAATGTGGGTTGTGCACCGTAACTTGTGATGAACCGAATCAACCTCCAAAAGTTCGACTGGGAAATCAAGGACCGTGGTACAATGTCATACCGTGGTACCATGTCGTAATAGAACAAAGCATATCCAAAAACGAATATCAGGTCCAAATCCATGACCAAATTCTCCATGGCCATTTAGAAAGTCGAAATTGCAATGCCTTCACGGATTTGAATTTTCCTGACTACTCTTATATTTCATTTACAATCAATCCAAGTCTCACCTTCTTCAAATGCAACAGAAGTTCTTCAAATGCAACCCATTTAGAAGATTGTTTCAAGGGTTTTCACACTTACACAAAATGTAAAGACTACAATTTGTACTATAAATTTCCAGACGATCCACTCTCCTCACCCGCCTGTCATCCCCCTAGCTGCTCAGTAATTCAACTGCCCCTGAATTCATCAAACATGAATGATGCTGCCAGTGACCCATTCAATCTGTTAGCCACAACCTTCTTTCTCGATTTGCTCGTGTCCGAGGATTGTCAGAAGTGTTACCAGGGAGGAGGCCAATGTCAAAATGACAACCAGAAATTTCGCTGTGCAACCAATGAAGGTATTGACATAACTACAAATTAATGACCTGCCGTTATGCCTAGTATTGTTTGTTTAGCAATATTTCACAACCTGAATTCAGAGTTTAGATTTTCATGTAAGCTTCGTTTTTCAATTTTAAAGGTTTTCATTTGCTGATTTCAGTCAATCAAAACGTACCCATTTCTATATCATAGTTTGTTTTTGTGTTGTTAGGGAAAATCGATGAATCCCCACAAGTAAATCAATCAATGGGAATATAAACTAATGCGGAAAAATTAAATCAAAGGCAACACAAGAATTTTTACGTGGTTCCCTCAATGTGAGGTACGTCCACGGGATCGAAATCCGATTCCACTATCAACCAAATAGGTTCCAAACGATTACAAACGAGACACTAATGGTCTCACAAAACCACCCTTAGGTGAATTCCAAATAATCACAAATAAACAAGAGGAAAGACCTCACCAAACAGAAGAATCAAAATCTTCAGAACCAGAGTTGAAGAAGACTCAAAATAACGAACCAAATCAACTTCACCAAACCAGCCAAAACGACGAAGCAGAGAAGCAAACCAAAAGCACCAATCCTTAAATTGACCAAGTCAACTTCACCAAATCAATTAATTGTTCCACAAAGCAAATCCCACAAATTAATTGATCAAAACAAGTGCTGCTCCCCTTTTTTTTTTCTTTTTTTTTTTTCACGGCACACATAAAAAACAATATATATATATTGTGAATCTAGGGTTTTGTAATCAAACCCTAATTGTATCCAAATTGGATTGGGTCTCCACAAATATAATATATAAAAATATATTATACTAAACCAAGCCCAATTAAAACTCTTTTCCAAAACCAATTGGGTCCCACACTCCAATAAGGAGGTATACCCAACAATTCTCCCCCTACCGACTTAGGTGGAGATATCAACCATACCCGCCAAAGTTCGACACTTTAAATGTTTGTCCTTCGACAAAGTCTTAGTCAGCATATCTGAAATATTATCATCTGTGTGAACCTTTTCGAGTTGTAACAATTTCGAATCTAACACATCACGAATCCAATGGTATCTCACATCAATGTGTTTCGATCTCGAATGAAAGGTAGAATTTTTACTCAAGTGAATAGCACTTTGACTATCACAATAAAGCATATACCTTTCTTGCTTCAAACCCAACTCTTGCAAAAATTTCTTCAACCATAACTCTTCTTTGCAAGCTTCTGTAATGGCAATAAATTCAGCTTCGGTAGTTGAGAGAGCAACACATTTTTGTAATTTAGATTGACATGCCACAGCTCCCCTTGCAAAAGTCATCAAATACCCCGAAGTAGATTTCCTAGAATCAACATCACTAGCCATGTCAGAATCTGTGAACCTATCAAGCATCGGTTTACCATCCCCAAAACACAAACACACCTTCGAAGTCCCTCGAAGATATCTTAGAATCCATTTTACCGCTGCCCAATGTTCTTTACCCGGATTAGAGAGAAACCGACTCACCACACCAACGGCGTGAGCAATATCCGGCCTTGTACAAACCATGGCGTACATCAAAGAACCAACTGCTGAAGCATAAGGAACTTTCAACATCTCTTCTTTGTCTTTCTCACTTGTAGGACATTGATTCGAACTAAGTTTGAAGTGACCTGCAAGTGGACAACCAACCGGCTTTGCTTTATCCATGTTGAATCTCTCAAGAACTTTCTCAATGTAGCTCTCTTGAGACAACCAAATCAGTCCCTCTTTGCGATCACGAACAATTTTCATACCAAGTATTTGCTTTGCCGGTCCCAAATCTTTCATAGCAAAAGATTTACTCAACTCCAATTTCAACCTGTTAATCATGGTAGAATCTTGACCCACAATTAACATGTCATCAACATAAAGCAAAAGAATAATAAATTTGCCATTCGGGAAATTTTTCACAAACACACAATGGTCCGAAGTGGTTTTAGAAAAGCCATTATTCATCATGAAAGAGTCAAATTTTTTGTACCATTGCCGCGGAGCTTGCTTAAGGCCATACAAACTTTTCTTCAATTTGCAAACAAATTTCTCTTTCCCTTTCTCCACAAAACCTTCTGGTTGCTCCATGTAAATTTCTTCTTCAAGATCACCATGAAGAAATGCGGTCTTCACATCAAGTTGCTCAACTTCAAGGTTCATACTTGCAGCCATGCCAAGTACAACCCGAATAGAAGACATCTTCACAACCGGCGAAAAAATCTCGTCAAAGTCAATGTCTTTCTTTTGCCCAAAGCCTTTCACTACAAGACGTGCTTTGTACCTCAGATTCTTCTTATCATTCTTTAATTTGAAAACCCACTTATTTTTCAGAATTTTCCTCCCTTTAGGCAACTTCACTAAATCATAAGTGTGATTTTCAAGTAAGGAATTCATCTCCTCTTCGATAGCCTTTTTCCAATCATCTTTCTTTGCATGCTCAATTGCTTCTTGGTAGCTCTCCGACTCCCTTTGATCAGAAATCAACACAAATTCATTGGGAGGATACTTTCTTGAAGGTTGTCGGTCCCTTGTAGATTTCCTCAACTCAAGTTGTGGTGGCGGTTCTTGAGTTGGATACTCTTCCTCAATTTCTGGCTCAACTTCATTAGGATTAGCATCATCCTCCACATCTTCAATAGGTGGCTGCACATCTCCCCCATTTTCATCATCAACTGGAGATGAAGGAGATGGATCCATGTCAATGAGATCACTAGTTTTTGGCTCCGGTTGATCACCTTTACCAAAGTCTTCAATTGTTTGGTCTTCAAGAAACACAACATCACGGCTTCGAATGACTTTCTTGTCGACCAGATCCCATAATCTATACCCGAATTCATCACGCCTATAGCCAAGAAAAATACATTGTCTTGACTTACAATCAAGCTTGGACCTCTCATCCTTTGGAATGTGAACAAAAGCTCGGCAACTAAACACTCTCAAGTGCTCATAAGACACATCTTTGCCAGTCCAAACTCTTTCAGGAACATCACCATTCAAAGGATTGCAAGGAGATAAATTGATCAAGTCAACCACTGTACTCATTGCCTCACCCCAAAAGGATCTTGGCAATTTAGCTTGTGAAAGCAAACACCTTGTTCTTTCCACAATGGTGCGGTTCATCCTCTCGGCAACGCCATTTTGTTGAGGAGTCTTCTTAACTGTCTTTTGATGCCGAATACCTTGGCTGCGACAATACTCATCAAATGGCCCAATGTATTCACCACCGTTATCTGTTCGGATGCACTTCAATTTCTGTCCTGTTTCTCTTTCAACCATGGCCTGAAAATGCTTAAATACTTCTAGAACTTGATCTTTAGTTTTTAGTAGATAAGCCCAAACTTTCCTTGAATAATCATCAATGAAAGTAACAAAATAAAGTGCACCACCATGTGTTCTAACTTTTAAAGGACCACAAACATCCGAATGAATTAACTCCAACACATTTTCTTTTCTAGAAGTCACATTTTTATGAAAAGAAACTATATGTTGTTTACCCGCCAAACAATGAACACAAGTTTTAAGATGTGTACCTTTCAAACCGGGTAGAAGCTCTTTCTTGAACAAAACTTGTAGGCCCTTTTCACTCATGTGCCCAAGTCGCCTGTGCCACAATTCAGTAGAAGTATCATCTTCAAGTGCATTGACAACACCTTTACAAATTTTTCCTTGCATCGAATAAAGTGTATGAGTCTTCTTGCACTTAGCCACCACCAAAGAACCCTTTGTGAGCTTCCATATTTCATCACCAAATTTGTTGTTGAAGCCTTCATCATCTAGCTTCCCAGTAGAGATCAAATTGAGGCGAATATCGAGAACATGCCTTACATCTTTAAGCAACAACTTGCAGCCCAAATTTGTTTCCAAGCAAACATCACCCATGCCAATAATCTTGGACAAACCTTCATTACCCATTCTAACAGAACCATAATTTCCTGCAGTGTAGGTAGTGAAGAAATCAACTCGAAAAGTCACATGAAAAGAAGCACCGGAATCAATCACCCAACTGCTCTCTTGGCCCACAAAATTGATACAATCATCTTCACAAACGACCATGATATCATCGGTAGTAATTGCTGTTGTGTCTTCTTGCTTCTTATCCACACTTTTGTCACGCCTTTTCTCCTTGTTCTTGAGCTTTCGGCATTCCCGCTTCATGTGCCCTTTCTCATGACAATAATGGCACTCAATGTCTTTCTTTGAAAAAGAACCATCTCTTGACTTGTCACGGCTTTGATCACGACCATGAGGAGTCTTACTCCTCCCCCTTGTTTTACTTCGGCCTCTCACAACAAATGCTTCCGAATGAGAGGTACCGGCTGATTTTCTTCTAGTTTCTTCATTCAACAAGCTACTAGTGACTTGACCCATAGTGACAACTCCATCGGGCGCCGAATTACTAACTGTCACAACCAAAGTCTCCAAACTTTCGGGTAAGGAACTAAGTAGCATCAAAGCCTGCAACTCATCATCAAAAATAATTTTCATAGAAGCAAGTTGGTTAACAATACTCTTTATTTCATTCAGATGTTCCGGAATAGGGCTGCCCTCTTTATATTTTAAATTAACCAACTTACGAAACAGAAAGGCTTTATTTGTTGCTGATTTTCTATCATAAAGACTCTCTAATTTTTTCCATAAATCATGTGCTGAAGTTTCAGTAGCAACATGATGAAACACACTGTCATCAATCCATTGACGGATAACACCAACGGCTTTTCGATTAAGCCTCTTCCACTCATCATCTTTCATATCAGCAGGTTTACCACTCTCACCCTCAATGGGTCCATACAAGTCTTTACAAAATAATAGGTCCTTCATTTTAGTTTTCCAAGTTACCCAATTGCTTCCATTGAAGCTAGACATACGACCCACATTCCCCTCCATTGATTTACACAAATAAATAAATCCAAATAAACCGTAAGCTCTGATACCAGTTGTTAGGGAAAATCGATGAATCCCCACAAGTAAATCAATCAATGGGAATATAAACTAATGCGGAAAAATTAAATCAAAGGCAACACAAGAATTTTTACGTGGTTCCCTCAATGTGAGGTACGTCCACGGGATCGAAATCCGATTCCACTATCAACCAAATAGGTTCCAAACGATTGCAAACGAGACACTAATGGTCTCACAAAACCACCCTTAGGTGAATTCCAAATAATCACAAATAAACAAGAGGAAAGACCTCACCAAACAGAAGAATCAAAATCTTCAGAACCAGAGTTGAAGAAGACCCAAAATAACGAACCAAATTAACTTCACCAAACCAGCCGAAACGACGAAGCAGAGAAGCAAACCAAAAGCACCAATCCTTAAATTGACCAAGTCAACTTCACCAAATCAATTAATTGTTCCACAAAGCAAATCCCACAAATTAATTGATCAAAACAAGTGCTACTTTTTTTTTTCTTTTTTTTTTTTTTTTTTTTTTTTTCACGGCACACATAAAAAACAATATATATATTGTGAATCTAGGGTTTTGTAATCAAACCCTAATTGTATCCAAATTGGATTGGGCCTCCACAAATATAATATATAAAAATATATTATACTAAACCAAGCCCAATTAAAACTCTTTTCCAAAACCAATTGGGTCCCACACTCTAATAAGGAGGTATACCCAACATTTGCGTCAACACTTTTTTAAGTGTCTGTGAAATACTAAACTGTTGGGGTTTGGTTGGGCAATGAATATAGCTAATAATTCAGAATTCTGATTCCTTGAGGTATTCAAATTTCTTTATACTTTCATGTAAGAATACTGAGAGAGGGTTTTAAAAGTCAATAATGGGTCAAGTCCATGTAGTGCTGGGTCATGAGGAAGGTGAGTAGGAAACACCTTTGGAATTTCTGTATAAGTATATTATTGTTTCTGAATTAATCCAAAAACCCTATCCAAAAATCTTCAATCTTGCCTTTCAATTAGAAACTAGTGGTCAGGCAAATGTGCGTGCAACTATATTAAAAAATAATAACCACAATTTTGCATTTTTAAAATTATTATAATAAATTAAAAAAAAAAGAAAGAAAATTCATCAAGAAAATTAAGTTTAAAACTATATTGAAATGGAATACACCTAAACCTCAAGAAAAAGTGAAAAAATATAAAGTAAAATAAGAAAAAATGCTGCGTTCTTCAAACAAATTAGCTGAGTGAAGTTATTTACCAACGTATTTTATTTACTTTTTTTCTCAGGTATCAAAATTCTAGGCAAGCAAACACTTGAGAAAAAAAGCTATTCATCTTTGTTTTATAATGAGCAAAAAAAAAAAAAAAAACATAGATTAGCTATAGTTTGTTTGTTGTGGACCCATTTTGGTCCATCTTAGTAATTCAAATTGTTTATTTTATAGGTTCACAAGAAAATTATTCATACAAAAAAATCAGGTTGATCAAACATTGGTAGCTATATGATTAGATTATAAAATCATGAAAAAAATAAAAAAATAAATAAAAATTAACAACTTATTCTTAAAATCATATTTGCCATCCATGTTTTTTTTTTTTTTTTTTTTTTTGGGGGGGGGGGGGGGGGGGATGGGGGAATAATTTTGTGATCCAATCACCAATGTTCGATCAACTTGATTTTTTACAACAATAATTTCTTAGTAAGCCTTACAAAATGAACTATTCAGATATTCGAAGTGAACCCAACGTAGGGCCCACAGTGAGCCAACAACACCCTTTAGTCCAAATGAGCCAATGACACCCTTCAATCCAAATAATGGACTAGAGAGAAGCTAAGTCTCTTTAATTAAGGGTAGTTTATCGTTTGATAAAGCTTGAGTACATCTAGAACATGGAAAGTAACTTTGCTTTGAATTCAACTTTTTTTTTCCCCTTATTTTTAAACATCCAACTGATGTTTTTCTCCTTGATAGTGGTTTCAAAAAGCAGGAAGTTGATATTGATTCTCGGAACAGGTAATATTCATTTTTTTTTTATCAATATTTATATGCTTGAGTATTTTTAGCTAATTTTTTGGTGTTACCACGTTAGCTTAATTTTTCTCGTTTTGCAACTCCTTTAGCTGTTTCTGGAATTGGGATTATAGTAATCCTATTGTTCTGCATCATAAGGAAAATCACACAAAATAATCAATCCACAATCTTCTGGAAGAATAAAACAGAGAGCCACCAAAATGTTGAGGCCTTTCTAAAGAATTATGGATATCTTGCTCCAAAAAGGTACACTTATTCTCATATCAAGAAAATGACCAACTCCTTCAGAGTTAAACTAGGTCAAGGAGGCTATGGTTGTGTCTTCAAAGGAAAGCTAGACAATGGATGCGTTGTGGCAGTGAAGGTTCTAAAAGGGTTGAAAGGCAGTGGAGAAGAGTTCATTAACGAGGTTGCAACCATTAGTAGGACTTCTCATGTTAATATTGTGACTCTTATGGGGTTTTGTTTTGAGGGTCGAAACAGAGCTCTCATATATGAGTTCATGCCTAATGGATCCCTTGAGAAATTCATTCATGATGGGAATTCCTTGACAGATCACCAATTAGGGTGGGAAGCTTTGTACCAAATTGCAGCTGGTATTGCTCGAGGATTAGAATACTTGCACCGTGGTTGTAACATGCAAAATTTTCATTTTGACATAAAACCTCATAATTTTCTTTTAGATGAGGACTTTTGCCCAAAGATCTCTGATTTTGGCCTCGCTAAATTATGCCCACGGAAAGAGAGTGTTGTATCACTATTGGGTGCCAGAGGGACAGCCGACTATATTACCCCGGAAGTATTTTGTAGAAACTTTGGGGGAGTTTCACACAAGTCAGATGTCTATAGTTACGGAATGATGGTTCTATAAATGGTTGGAGGAAGAAAGAATATTGATGTCGAAGTTGATCGTACTAGTGAGATATACTTTCCACATTGGATATACAAGCGACTTGAGCTAGATAAAGAACTTGGAGTGCATGGCATTATGAATGATGAGGCAAATGAAAGTGCAAGGAAGATGATTATAGTTGGCTTGTGGTGTATACAAACAGATCCCATGCATCGACCATCAATAAGCAAGGTGGTGGAGATGCTAGAAGGCAGCATGGAGTCCTTGCAAGTCCTGCCTAAGCCTTACTTATCTTCTCCCCCAAGATCAACTCCAGATTCTTCAACTACATTCATGCCTTTAACATTGTACTATTCACAATGCATACTTTTATTGCCAAGGTAATGCACTACTGAAAATTAGATAAATTGAGTCTTTCCCCCCCCCCCTTTCTCTCTCTTTTTAATGTTTGTGATTGCTGCAATTCAAATTTTCCTAATGCTGTTTTTGGTTAGGAGTTTTGGGAAGGGATTAGAAAAGGGAAAGAGAAAATGTGTGTAAAACTATATGAAATATATGTATATTTTATTCACATTTTACCTACTTTTTATCTATCCCTTTCCAAATCTCTCAACCAAATACAACGTAAAGGTTTAAACTAGTTACATTCAATATGGTATCTCATTATCTTATATGAATTTAAAAAAACAAAACAAAAAAAATTATTATGAACCTCTACAAATTATTCAAGTGTGCCTGTTTCATAGTAGAATTAACCAAGATTTAGAGAGTAATCGAGAACAAAAGTACCAGATGTTTTGTCAATTTGATTAAAGCTCTAACTTGGACCTTAAATTGCTCCAAACATAGAACACCCTATTTTATAGCCAAATTTGTACATTATTTGCATTTTCCATACATTCTAAAGTATGCCTGATTACTTAGTTGATAGAGTTTACCTAATTACTCAATTGAGAGAACTTTAATGAATTCCAATAAATTTGGAACTTTTGAGACCCCAAAAATATTTTTGCCTCAGTCAAGCTTAGTACCAATGGTTGAGTTGAGGAAGGTGAATGTGATCACTTATTAGTTTTGCACTAGGAAAATACTATTCTTATAGAATTTTTGTACATAATTTTCACCAAAATGATGTGAATGGCATTTTGGTAATTAAGGGTTTGTTTGGGAAGTGTTAAATTAGTATACTTTTTGATTTTTTTACGAAAAAATGTGAAATGTGGGTTGGGGTTGAAGTGATGTGGCAAAGAGGTGATCTGACCCAAATAAGAGGTAATGTGACTCAAATAAGATGGTTGTGACCCAAATAAGATAATTTGCTAAAATAGTACATGCAAAACAAAGCCTAAATATTATTTTAAAGAGTACTATATTTTTAAGTGATAAAACCATCATTTTGTATACAAATTATGAATACTTTTTTGTTTTCATTAATCTTTTGCAGCACGTTTAATTTGTTGGTGTACTCAATGTGCTGCTTCCAACGATGGTTGCAAAAATAGGTTTGGGAATGCAATATCGAATGTCATAAAAGACATCAATAAAACCTTCAATAACACAAATTAATTTTAAGAAAGATGGTGTAATTATGTCTGACAAAATTGTATGACAATTTATGGCTTGAAAGTTTGTGGAATTGTAAAATATGGTGAATTATGTTTATGCAAATTAGGGTTATGGAACTACTTGAATTCATTCTTGTTTAGAATGGGGGATATGCAACAAAATAACAACTTGGAAAATTTGATATTGATTAGCTGGTTGTACAGTACATATGGTAAATGAGTAACATATTTGGTGAAATTTCTGCTGTATATATAAAAAAAAGGTGAGGGCTTCATTTTTCTAATTTTGTATCCTGTTGCGTTTAAATATTGGATTTGAGGAGTAATTTGTCGAGAAAAAAGAAAAGAATTAAAGTATAAACTAAATATTTGTTATTTTCTTTCTTTTTCCTCTGTAATTCTCCGCACAAATTCAAGATTCAAATACAACTTTAATAATATGTTAGCAATTTACTACAAGTTCTAAACATAAAATTATCTAAATAGTTCTAGTTTGTATCTTCTTCTTTGGATGGAAACCATATAAATGTTTAATTACATTAAAAAACCATTGAATTACAATGGTGGGACATTTTGAAGAAGAACATAATCCAGGGATTAATGTTGGCAAAGGTCATCATTTTTTTCTTGCCAGGTTTTTTTAGTGCTTGTTTAGGAATTGGGCTTTTTTAGTGGCATTTGATTTTTTTACTTTTCTATGAGGTAAAAAAAGTTAATGTGTTTGGAATGATTTTTTTGATTGAATAAATAGTTATGAGGAAAAAAATTAATTAATTGATAGGTACGTATGATGTGATTTTTTGATAATGGGGTTGAATTTGTTAAATTTTTTGCTTTTTTTTACCAAAAAAGTCTCTTGGCAAACTGGGCCTAAAATTGGAAAATTTGCAATACCCTAGAGTCCTACTTAAAATTATTGCTAGTTAAAGTCTCTAAATTTTCAAAAAATTTAAGAGTAAGTTTACTTTTCACATGTTTTAGAGCTCACTGTTAGCAACAACATCTTCACTGAAGTATCAACAAAAATGGAGGCTATAAGAGGAGCTAATTTGAGCCCACTAAATTAATTAGGCCCAATAGTCCAAGGTTGGTGGGCCCGGATTTATCGCCATCAAACGGGCTAGATCGCTCTAAGCCTCGAAAGAGTTCGGATCCACGAACTTAGAGACTTACTCGGACCCGGACTCGAAAGGGTTCGGATTCACGAACCTAGAAATCCGAAGCACTTGGTTTCGAACGGATTCAGATGCAATCTAGAAGTCGCTCCATTAATGAGTCCCAGAACACTTGCGAACTCGAAACTTTCCGGGATCTACGCACCAAAACCATGGGCGTAACAGAGTTCGAACAAAGGACCCGATCCCGAGGATGGTGAGTGGAGATAAATTCACTCTTCGGTTAAACTAGTCTATACCCGGGTCGAGGTGGCACAACCTCAGGGGGTCTATGAGACTCAGCATTATTTAGTGTCGGGGGTTCCTCTAGGACTACCTCGGCCCCTTGGGATGATTGGGGATCATTGGTTAGGTGTGGCTAAGAAGAAGGGTTCACCGAGAGGTTGATCTCCTCTTCGAGGGTTTTTCTCATCCTCGGAGAGGTCACCTCCTCGGACAAGGTGATTAGAGAGAATATTCCCCATATGCCTTGCACATGGGCTTCATCCTACATCATGAGGTGTCTATAAATAGCACTCACCCATAGCTTTACAAAGGATGGATTTTGGAGAGACAACTCTTGAGAAAGAACTAATTCTCCTTCTCCGTTATTAACCTTGAGAGTGAAAGTGGGAGATCCATGGGAGAGCCTTGCCATCATCCTCTCTCTAGCTACTTTGTCTTCTTCTTTACCCAATCTCTTATCTCCATCATCTCTTTGCTCTTGTGTTTTTAGTTGAGACTATTGAAGAATCTAAGCCTCTCGTCATCTTCTAGAGAATTCGAATTTTTCTTCTAGGATCTTCAAAGATTTTTGAATTTTCCAACGACATTCTTGAACCCTCTCATACATTTGGCGACTCTGCTGGGAGGCGGATTGGTTAATGGTCTCAACGAGATTTGGAACCCACACAACTCCAGCAAGGATGGCGGGAGAAGATGAAGTTCATCAACAAGGATCCTCTAATGGTGGCGATGACAGGACCATGGCTCCAGATCAACCACTTTTACTTGAAGCCATTCAAGGACTTCAAAATACTCAGTAGGAAATTCTTACCACTCTTCAGAATTTCACTCACACCATGTTGGTGATGAGTTCTAATTTTGCACCGGTGCCAAACTGAAATCAAACTGGCGGTGGAGTTATTCCCGTCGGAGTGAAAAATCAAATCCAAGGAGAAGTAGGCCCCAGTTAGCCTGTGGCTCATGGCAATATAACCACAATAACACATGCTCAAACCACAGCAGGCGGTAATAGTTTGTCCATACCCGGGATCCATAGTGTGCCAAGCCAAGATCCAATGGTGACTAGGGGAGGTTCTGGTGTAATGAATGGCGCTCCGGCGACTGTTGGTGTCCAGGAAAATATAAGGGGCATGATGGCACAAAAGGGAGCTCTGTCCGTACCTAATCTTGTTACGCCACCAGTAAATGTTACTCAAGCACCAAGCGGGCCTCCTTTGGTGCCGACAACAAATTTGCAAGTCCAACCCGGTATAGTTGCGCCGTGCAGTGGATTTTACGGGTCTCAATTCAATGTCCCATCACCAACTGGCTTGTCCATAGGCACTGATGGCTAGTATCATCAAGTGTCTTCACCAATGATGAATTCTTAACACCAGAATGGCCAAGTCGCTCCTAGCTCAGTCTTCGGATCCATAAGCCAAGTTTCGGGAATACCGCCATCAAACTTTTTCCCTCAATAGTTTTTCACTCTCGCCAATGTGCAAGCCATGTTCAATCTCGAACGGGGTAAGATGACTTTACCCTTTTTGCCCGATCTAAATGTCAAGCCACCTTACCCTATCGAGATGTTGAGTTATCCATACCCAGAGGGGTACACGGTGCCGAAGTTCATCAAATTCGATGGCAAGCAAAGAAATGCTCGAGAACATGTTGTGCGGTTCATCGAGACTCTGGGTATTCATGGTTCAAACCACGTCCTCCGGTTGAGAGAATTCTCTAAGTCCCTCACTGACCGAGCATATAGTTGATATGTTAATTTGGCCCCAAACTCTGTCTGAAGTTGGGAGGAAATGGTTAACAAATTCCACTTCAAGTTCTTTCAAGTGGCGGAGAAGGTAACCACACTTACATTATGTAAAGAAAAGCAACGAGAAAGTGAAGACATCCTTGACTACGTCAAAAGGTTTTAGGACAAGGTTGTGGATTGCTATGAAGCAGTGAAGGAGATTAGCATTCCTCAGGCTCAGGAGTCCGGATTTAAGGCCAGTTACAAGATTAGTTTCAAATCGTCTCTTGGACATATTGTTGCTGTTACTTCTGCCCCAGATACCCAAAAGTCACAAGAAGGGGGTCATAGAGGATAGAAGAGGAAGTAATATAGTGGTGAAAAGGGCAATGTTTCTTATCCATGTGGAATCAAGGAAGTAAAAACTCTAGTTAAGGAATGGGTGACCGACGGAGAGCTAAAATTTCCTTATGTCGAAGAAATTCCATCAAAGAAAGACCGCGAGAGCCCCGAGTTTTGCGTCTATCATCGCACATTGAAACATCCGACAGAGAAGTGTTGGAGTCAGGAAAATCTTCAGAGATAAAGTCGAGGTAGAAGAATTGAGGTTCAAAAAGCAAGGGACTTAAGACATCTGAGAACAACCATATCCTCAGCACCGAGACAAGGGCAAGAATGTTGCCATGATAGCTTATGAGGGCCCGATGATTGAGGCTATCACCAATCTCGATGATGATGATTGTTATCTGGACGATATCATTGAGCCCAAGGGTGAGCAAGTTTACTATGGAAGTGCTTTCAATCCAGAGGGCAGAACCTTTATGACTCATGTCGAAGATCCCTTTGAGAAAAATACTACGGAAGAGGAGGACAACATGTTTATGTGGCATCTTATTTTGAAGAGACCGAGGAGATGGTTAACTACGAGCCTCCAAGAGTGGAAAAAGATCCAGATCACTATGCCAAAACCCTACAAGACTGTGTAAAGTTCAAGCAATTCTTCAACCATCTTGGACTTTCCAGGGAGGCAAGAACAGAAATCACCAAGTCTATCATCAATATAGCCGAGGCACACCATGAGGAATGCATGTCGACTGAGGGATCTATCCCGAGGAAGGCAAAAGAGCAATCTAGTGCCATTACTTTCTCCGAGACTAATCGGAAGTATCCCTTTTCTCACAACCGCCTGCTTTATGTGACTACTTTTATTAACGGGGTTAAGTTCAAAAGGGCTTTTCTAGACAGTGGAGCCTCTATCAACATTATGACTCGCGCTACTCTAGAGAAGGTTGGAATCTCTGAAGAGCGCATCGTGAAGCAGCCGATAGTCATCACTGGCTTTGGTGGAGAAATGAGAGTTACTATAGGATGCGTAACAGTTGATTTAGCTGTCAGAGAAATTCGCTCGGCCACCAAGTTCCATATTATCGATTCCGAGGCAAATTATCACATCATTCTAGGGAGGACCTGGATGCATAGATATAGGGTTGTACCATCGAGTTATCATCAGTGTGTTAAGGCTAAATGGAGAAAGAAGAAGGTGACAATTCAGGCTACAGAAAGGCCTTTCGAGACCCATGAAGCTCATTATTCTGATGCCATCTACTTCACCGAATTGGCTATCTAAGAAATTGCCACCACCTCTAAGCCTTGGGGGGTCAAAATTCCTCGTTGGGAGGATATCAAAGATGATAAGGAGCCAAGGGCAGAATCAAGTAAACGGGCGATGTCTCGACCATAAAGTCCGCTTATTTCTCGGAAGGTGATGAAGGTCCGAAAATAGGGCAAGATGGTGTACTATTTGTGAAGGTGCGGGGAGTCGGTTTCTTCAGCTACCGACTCTGAGTCAAAAGAGGAGCCTCCTAACAATGACATAGTAATAAAGCCTGAAATGGCTCCAGAATGCATGCAAGATAAGCCTCAACCTCAGCACGAACAACTTATTGAAATAGATTTGAGTGATGGACAAGATGCTCCAAGGCTGATATTCATAAGTTCGAGCCTTAGCCTAGAGAAGCGGGAGTAGTTGTTAAAGTTGATAAGTAGGTACTTAGATGTGTTTGCTTGGTCATATAGGGAAATGTCCGGACTAGATCCTGACCTAGTCTCCCATTATCTTGATGTGTTCCCAAACTCCAAGCCAATCAAGCAAGCTGCTCGAAAATATCATCCAGATCTCGAAGAGAAGATTAAAGAAGAAATTGAAAAACTTAAACAGGCAGGTTTCATACGGCCAATACAATACCCCACGTGGTTGGCAAACATAGTCCCAGTGAAGAAGAAGAATGGTCAAATCAGAGTATGTGTAGACTTTCGAGATTTGAACAAATCGTGCCTGAAAGATGAATTCCCTCTACCTCACATCGACACTCTCGTGGATGCCACCTCAGGACACTAGATGTTCTTATTCATGGATGGATTCAGCGAATACAATCAGATTAAGATGGCCGAAGAGGAAGCAGGAAAGACTGCATTTAGAACACCTCTCGGAAACTTCTTCTATACAGTCATGCCTTCCGGACTTAAGAATGCCGGAGCAACTTACCAAAGAGCTATAACTGCGATCTTTCATGACATGATCTATCATGAGGTGGAAGATTATGTCGATGATCTAGTGGTGAAATCCAAGAAAGAAGAGGACCATCTCCGAGACCTTAAGAAAGTGTTCAAGAGGTGTCAGAAATTCAAAATGAGGATGAATCCTCTCAAATGTGCTTTCTAGGTAACGGCCGGGAAGTTTCTCGGGTTTCTTGTACATAAGCATGGTATCGAGGCAGATGAAGACAAGGTCAAGTCTATCAGAGCAATGCCTCCTCCGCATTCTCAGAAGGAGTTAAAGAAGTTCCTTGGGAAGGTGTCTTATATTCAGAGGTTTATCCCAGCACTTGTAGAGATCTCTGCCCCCATCAGCTCTTTGTTAAAAGGAGATGCCAAATTCAAGTGAAACCAAGAGCACCAAAAGGCCTTCAAGAGAATCAAGGCAGCCTTGACGTCGCCTCAGACCATGATAGCCCCGCAGCCCGGGGTGCCTCTAATGTTGTACCTAATCTCAACCCCCAAGTCCATAGGGGCATTATTGGTCGAAGATGTAGATGGAGCAGAATGCCCGGTGTATTATATCAGTCGGGAGATTGGAAGAGCAGAAGTCTGATACACTTTGGTAGAGAGACATTGTTTAGCTTTGGTATTCACCGGCCAAAAGCTCAGACATTACTTCTTAGCACATCAGATTCAGATTGTTACCAGAAGTGATCCAATCAGATACCTTCTCAGCAAGCCTGCTCTAACTAGGAAGGTGGCAAGATGGTTATTAGCACTTGGTGAATTCGAGATCACGTGTGCAGCTCCCAAGGCTATCAAAAGCCAAGCCTTAGCCTATCTCCTTGCCCAATTTCCAAGTGGTGACTATGAACTAGTGAGTGAAGAATTGAGAGGAGAAGTGCATGTAGCCATGGTTTCTGTAGCACTTGTGCCTTTTAAAGCCTTTGGTAAATGTATTTGGACCCTTTATTCTATTTTGGGAACCTTTGGTGTTGTTGTACTTTAGTTTTGGGGGAGTACAAATTGATTTAAACTTGTTAGGTTTGGTTGTTCGCACTTATTCTTGTCAAAAGTTCCTTGGAGACTTAGAAATTCCATTCTAGGGTCGACACTAGCCTTTCTAGGGTCGACCTTTACCTGTTGATGAAGTTCTAGAAGTGTTGCTGGAACATAGGGTAGACATCAGACTGGGAGAGGGTCGACCCTCTTCTGTTTGTGTTTTGGTTGCTGGAAGATAGGGTAGACATCAGTTTGGGGTAAGGTCGACACCTGCAGTGCAGTCAAAGCTTTCCCAGTTTTTTTTCCTCTTTGGTGTCGACACCACTATTATAGGGGTCAACACCTGCGACTTTTTCCCAGATTTTTCTACCGGTTTGGGCTTACTTTTTGGGGATATTTTGACTAGATATTTTGATCTGACTTTGGGGCTTATATCTATTTTTGACCTAGTACTATATAAAGGCCCTCACTTGACCTTTTCTCTCACTTTTTCTTCATTTTCTTCTCTCTAAACCGTGAAACACCTTCTCTCTCTCTCTCTCTCTCTCTCAAAAGGCACTTTTCACTCAAAGATCCTTAGATCTACTTGGTTGAAGGCCTCTACTCACCTTGCTCCTTTGAGATAAAGTGTAGAGCTTGTCGAGAGCTTCATTTTGATAGAAGCAAAGATTGGTTTCTCCTCCATCGACTTTTGAGTTTTTCTTCCTCCTTCCTCTTCTAAACTTGAGGTATGGATGATCTACTCCCCTTTACGAGTTTTAACATAAATATTAGTCATTTAGTATAAATGTTGAGATTTGGTGACTTGGGAAGTTAGGGTTTGAGATTGGTAGTATATAAGAGAGGGGTTTTGTGTTTTTAAGCTCCATATGTTTATGAGGTCTTGAAAATGAGGTTTTGTGAGTTTGATAGTTGAGATTTGGTCTTAGGATCAATGTTTGAGAAAAGGGGGAAAATGCCCTAATTGAATCTAAATAATTAATTTGTATAAGGTAATTGTGGGGAATATGAAATTGATTTGAACATCATGAAATTGGATGGAATTGGGACTAGTTGGTGTGGTCGGTTTGATAAATCACTCACCTATGGAAAATGTGATAATTTATCAGTTTGGTAAATCCATTTATCTGTTTAGAAATAACTGCTTTGGGCTATCGGTGGAGGATAGTCTTGATTGTTGTAGAACTGCATGATGATTAGGTAACTTGAAACTAATCAATTGGAATATGTCATTGAATATGATAGTGGGAAGAACACATTGAATATGTGCCTTTATTGATCATAGTACAAGATAAAGAGTTTAATACGTTGTATATGTATCTTGTTTGGAAAGAGATAGGAGATGTACTCTGTATATGATTATGTGCTTTAATACGTTGTATATGTATATTGTTTGAGAGGAGATAGGTGATGTACTCCATATGGGCATATTTGCTTTAATACATTGTATATGTACCTTTGTTTGGGAGGAGATAGGGGATGTACTCCATACGTGTGATCATATGCTTTAATACATTGTATATGTATATTGTTTGGGAGGAGATAGGGGATGTACTCCATATGTGCATATTTGCTTTAATACATTGCATATGTACTTTTGTTTGGGAGGAGATAGGGGATGTACTCCATACGTGTAATCATATGCTTTAATACATTGTATATGTATATTGTTTGGGAGGAGATAGTGGATGTACTCCATATGTGCATATTTGCTTTAATACATTGCATATGTATCTTTGTTTGGGAGAAGATAGGAGATGTACTCCATATGTGTGATCATATGGTTTAATACATTGTATATGTATATTGTTTGGGAGGAGATAGGGGATGTACTCCGTATGTACATATTTGCTTTAATACATTGTATATGTACCTTTGTTTGGGAGGAGATAGGGGATGTACTCCATACGTGTGATTATATGCTTTAATACATTGTATATGTATCTTTGTTTGGGAGGAGATAAGGGATGCACTCCATTGTTTGGGAGAAGATAGGGGATGGACTCCATAGATAATTAAGTTGGCCGGAGTGTCCGGAGTGTAAGTCCCGAAACCTTATAAATTGAAGTGTATGAATGAAGTTAATAATTGAAGTGTTAATTACATGAGTTGTAATCTCATTTTGAATTGTGGATGATAGAAGTGTTAATAAGTTGAGTTGCAGTCTCATTTAAATCGTTTGGTTAGATAATGAACCATATTTAGGAATTGGATTGGATAAGTATAGGGAAGTGGATTGACACATGGATGAAATTGTTATTGGGCTATGGGAAGGGCGTGAGTTGGTTTACAAGTGTTAACCATTTGTCGAATGTTAATATTTTAGTTATTTCTCATATTGGGTTTAGCATATTTCTACTGGGCTTTGGCTCACCCTTCTTGGGACACCATTTTCAGGTACAAGAGACGTGCCACCTCCAAGATCTTTGCTTGGGAAGTTTAGGAGTTGAAGACTCTGCTTTGTTATTTGTTTTGTTGGTTATATATAAATGCGAGCCAAGGCCTTTACTTGTAAAAGAGTTAGAGCTCTTCTTTTGTGTAACCAAGTAACAACTTTGAAAGATGTAAGCCCGCATGGCGTTATATTATTTGTGTAAACATTTGTAACTTATATGAAATACTCTTTGTAATATTAACTCTGATGTATGCATGAAAATGTGATTTATCTATCATGTATATAGAACTGTTAGATGTTGGAATTATATAATATTTTGAGGGCGTTACAGTTTCCGAGGGAAACTTTTGGATATTGAGCTTTGATGGAGAAGCAGCCAGAGGGAAAGGTGGAACCGGGATAGTCCTTACTAGCAAAAGTGGAAAAAGATTGTACTTGTCTTATAAATTGGACTTCCATTGTTCAAATAATGAAGTCGAGTATTAGGCTCTTATTTTGGGCTTGATAGTAGTTGAGAAGCATAATATCAAGAAGATTCAAATTCAGGGGGACTCGAAGCTAATACTGAAGCAAGTTTCAGACAATTTGTCTTAAAAGAGCTTGCCTTGGCCACATACTGCATGACAGTCCAAAAGCTTCTCGACAAATTTCAGAAGGTTGAAATAGAGCATGTGCCTCGCTCCGACAACAAGTTTTCAGATGCCCTCGCAACACTAGGGGTAAAAGTTGACATTCTCGAGGAAGAGGCGACAATTGTTATTAAGAAGAGAACAGAGCCTTCGATAATACCCGAGGACAAAGACTTTCTGGAGGATTGGAGACGAGAAGTCCTCGAACAAGTCAAAAGCAAAGTTGGAAAATTGACTATGGCCAAGCTTGTCCAATTCATAATTATTCAAGGTGAACTTTGCTTCCGAGGAGGTACCGGATTCCTAGCCCGATGTGTTGGCCAACAAGAAGCAAGCTTTCGACTACACCAGATTCATGAAAAGTCCTGCAGGGACGGGGGTATTAGTTTGTACAGAAGGATCCAAAGACAAGGCTATTATTGGCCTAAGATGGAGAAGGCCTCGAATCAATTACAGAAAAAATGCCTCAAATGTCAGTCATACATCCGGGAGGACGAGGGTTGCTTTGAAATCGATACCCCTGACTGGAGACAAGTCTACATTGACTATTTTAAGAAAGGGACACTACCTGAGAGCCCGAGGGACATTGCACACCTCAAGAGGAGAGCGAGGCGGTACTTTCTTGATCAGAACAAGCTTTACAGAAGAAGCATTGAGGGCACTCCCCTTAGGTGTCTTTCCAAGGAGGAGTTAGATCTAGTCCTTGGAAGAGCCCATGAAATTGAGCATCAAGGAAGGGCTCGACTGTTCGAGCAACTTATACACCTTGGGTATTATTGGCCGAGCACGGAGTTAGATGTGTCCCATCACATGAAGAGGTGCCAGACTTGTCAGAAACACGAAAATTTGATCCATGCTCCAGCCGTAGACCTGCATAGCATCCGAACGCCATGGCTGTTCCATACCTGGGCTTTTGACTTGATAGGGCTCATCTCTACACCTTCCAAAGGGTACAAGTGGATTCTCGCAGCTACGAAATTGAGCATAAAGTGGGTCGAAGCAATCCCTCTGAAGAACGCTATGGGGCCCGCAGTCGCAAACTTCATCAAAGAAAATATCATTTGTCGGTTCGGAGTACCGAACACCATCCTCTCGGACAACGGCACACCCTTTATAAACAAATATATGAAGAGCCTCCTAGAGACTTACCAAGTGAAGCATCACAAATCCATACTCTACTATCCAAAAGGGAACGAGCAAGCGGAGGCCATAAACAAGACACTGATAAGGATTCTGGGCAAGATGATGGATGAATTCGGTGGGACATGGTCTAAACAGTTGATAGTAGCCCTATGGGTGTATCGTACCTCAAAGAGAAAGCCAACTCAAACAACTTCTTACTCCCTTGTGTATGGGTCCGAGGCAGTATTACCTATAGAGTTGGAAACACCATCTGCTCGGATGGCTCGTGCCTCGGGGATGGTGCTAGAGCGTTAAACCATCAGATTGGAGGCATTAGAGGAAAAACATGACAGAGCTGCAAAAGTCATGGAAAGGTATCATGAGTCCATCACCCGAGCCTATAATCAGACTGTGGTGCCAAGAAAGTTCGAAGAAGGTGATCTAGTATGGAAGATCGTAGACCCAATCATGTGAGGACAACCCTTGCCCAAGTTTTCTCCAAAATGGGAAGGGCCCTACAGAGTGGTTCAAGCAAGCTCAAGCGGGTACTATAGGCTTGTAAGAGTTGAAGATGGCTTCCGAACTGGCCCGCTCGATGCAAAGTTTATCAAGCGCTACTACCCGTAGATAGACTCATCTATGTTGAAACTCATTTTCATTTTCTTACTTTGTCTGAAAGCTGTGTTTCCCTTATGTTATGAAGAAGTTGGTTTCCTTTATGGTGTATGTCTGTCCCATCACTTGCAGTGAATATATTATACTTTTGTCAAGAAAGTTGAAGAATTAATGAGAATATTTCAACTTTTATAAACATGTGCATGTGATTGTTCTTTCCATTGTATCATTCGAAATAAATATTTTATCAAGTAGAATGAGAAAACAGTGCGAAAATCTCCAAACAACAAAGATTTTGTCATTTCATTGCATTGTTCTAAATAAAACATTTTATCAAAAGGGGTAAGAAAGTAATAAAAAAAAAAAAAAAACCCCAATCTCTCCTAAAAACACCCTCGAAGAAGCTGCCCGTCACATGTACATCCTGAGGACAAACAGTAGAGTATGCCTCTAAAGTCTCTAAGGCCTGAGCATAGCCCGACTCAAGTTCACGAAGAATTGCCTTTGTCTCATCTATAGAGGTTCGATAAGAGGAAAACACAGACAAAACTTCCACCCGGCGAATGCCAAGCTATATCCAGGTGCTTCCGAAGCCATGATAGATCCACTTGGTGATGCTCCATGTCAGAGATCCCTTGATACGCTGTCTTGATTACTTTCCCGTTAAGGTCACATAGCTGTTGCATGTCCAAGCTATATAGGATAGTGGCAAAAGACTCGAGAAGAGCAGTCTGAATGAGGAGACATTGGCAAACAAAGGAAGCAAAGGTCTCAGGATAACTCGAATCCACAAGCTGTAGAACCGAAGCAAATCAAGAGCTACCCAATAATGGAGAAATGATACTTCACCAGAAGCCGAATGAGGAACTGGGGCCGGAAAGGTATTTGTCTCAGGAATCTCCCCAATGTCTATCGGGTTAGATAAACCACCGGGAGGGGTAACTTCTAGGAGAGGTCCCGAGCCTGAGAATGTAGATCGATAAGGGGAAAGACCAAAAGCATCACTATCAAAGTGGAAATCACTGAGATTCAGATCCAAAAGATTCGAAGGCACTTGCGATGAAGAGCCTCTAGCAGTCGTCTCAAAGGCAGGTGTCTTCCCTTGAGAAGGAGAATTATGAGGAGTCACAAAGAGAGTTGGAGCAGAGTCTGAGGCAGGTGAAGGCAGGACACGGGTAGCGACCAACACTGAAGAAAAGATAAAGAAGTCTTATTAGGGGCAGGAAGCAGTAAAGCCATTTGAGTAAAGATTTCTCACAGATAGAAGTACATGGCAAACTTCAAAAAGAAAGATTACCTGAGGGAGAATCATTATGCAAAGCCAGGGCAACTAAAGGGCTCCTAGCATCAACAAAGTCACTTAGCTAGACAGGGGGCACCTGATCGATCTCAACGTCTAATGAAGCTAGAACAGTAGTAGTCATTCTTGAAGAAGGAAGGAAGGCCGGAGGATGAGAATCACCATAAGTGCCAGAGCGAGTCTTAGAGACTTCTAGCACATCCACCTCCACACTATTCCCAGAAGCGCACCTCATCTCTGAACGGCCTCCAGAAGCATGTCCCTCGAAAGCATATCTCACCTCCTCTACATTGCTTCCAGAAGCATGGCCTACGGCATCAATTTCTCTGGCACCAATCCCTTCAACAATCCCAGCACCAGAGCCATGGTTCTCAATAATCTCAACATCAGAATAGTGAGCCCCAATAACCTCGTCACCAAGATAACGCTTCTCCCTGAAATTGAGTGATGAGGGGAATATCTGACCAATGGAGAGGCATCCTCAGTCACGATAGGACGATGGTGACGCATACATGGGACAAGGTCACAAAAATGATCAGAAGACTCATTATCATCATCATCATCATCATCATCATCATCATCATCTATAACTGCTATACGAGGGGTGCGCATCGTTACGAGTCTTGCAGACAAACGGAGAGTATCATCCAAGTCTAAATCCGGCTTGGTAGGGGCAGCATGGCCAATAGCCACGGTACCAAAAACGTCAGCAACCGTAGGGTCAAAAGATAGAGTAGGATTCTGCACAACAGGAAAAGTAAAGAGTGTTTGTTTAAGAAGGTATAGTCGCAAGAAGGAAAGTAACTTCAAATTAAAAAAAAAAAAAAAAAAAAAACCAAGATGTCTATCTGGTATCTGATGGAGCCTTTTGGAAAGGCAATGAGTGGAAGGACTGGCATTAGAAGCCCTCTTGTGGGGCCATCTTCTTAAGACGAGTCGTCCGAGGACCAGAAGCCTTATTCAAAGGAACTGGCTCTAGAGAAGCAATTGCCAAGCTAGAAGTAGACGTTCGAGCTGGAGGGTCAGTCAAAGCAGATGAAGCGAAGAAGCTCGCATACATATGATCAGATTTCCGACTCTCAGGCAGCTGAAGATAAGAGTCCTTTTTATAAATCGGCGGAGGCAAACATATGGTCGGTCTGCTCTAGACAAACTCAATAAATACGTTAATATTCTTTTGCCAATATCTCCTGAAAGAGGGGGTGAAACCCCCTACTCAGCTCAAGCCTGGCATCGTCAAAGAGCCGGATATAGGAAGCATGGTATGTGCGAGTCCGCAAGTAAAGTGCCCGTAACTTTCCGAAAAAGATAATAAAGGAGGTGCTGGCCCCGGGCCACACTGGTCAAACCCGAATTGGCATGTTACTCTGTCAGGTCTATAGACGGTGCTATCAACGCCCTCTTCATGCCATACTGGTAGTGAACTCGAACAAACCATTATTAGTATATCAACAAGGTATGCAGAGATGCCCTTCGGCAAGGGAAAAGACACCAGGCGAGAGGAACCATGATAGATAAGTGACGTTGCTACACCCACCGGTAGGCATACTGTAATAACCGTGTCCTGTACTATGTTAATTAATCATGATTATGTTTGTAATTATGTGCTTAATTTGAATTTGGGTGTTAATTGCATGATTATATGTGATTTTGGCTTTGTATCTGTTCACCGTAGGAAAATCTGTTAGAATCTGTGCTTTGAACTAAAAATTGAAGGCCTTTTCGGTCACAGAAACCGAAATTGACTACGCCATTGTGATTAGCGTAATTTTTAGAGCCTATGGTGAAATTTAATTAAAAATTGATTCGGATCAAAATAATTAGATTCAGAATGGTTAATTAGAGTGCCATTACTTAAACTTAATCAATATGATTAAGCAAGCCTATAAATAGGCCAATATACACTTAAGTCCCTCATTTTATGAACTCAAAATCTGAAATGTGCTCTAGAAAGAGAGAGAGAGAGAGAGGACTCTAGAGAGAGAGAGGGGCTCAAATTATGAATGTTGGCTCAAAGCTTGGGAATTGGAAGCTAAACTCAAAGATCTAGCTAGAGTTTGTGAAGATTGAAGCTCCTAGGTGAGTATCTGAGCATAAATTCACAAGTTAAGTTTGTAATTTTGTGAATTCAAAGAGAATACGTAACCAAGAGTAGGAATTAAGTTGTAATTGATGAATTTGGAGTCAATGGATGCATGTATGTTTAGAATTGCCATGAATTTGCATAAGCTAGCATGTAACATGTTAATTATGAAAGATTGGGCATTGAATCATACATACAAGCATGGTTTTGTTGAGTTTCATGGTTAGAAGCACCATTTGTACCATTTGTAATAGAAATGGAGTGAAGAATTGACATGCATGCATGATTGATGAAGATATGAAGTTTAAATGCATGAATTTAATGTATTGGAAGTAAGTTTGGTATAATTTGGGTTTGCATGCGATTGATTCATAAGATTGAGCTTCATAATGTAGTAAATTGGTGTTTGTAGCATGTTAGTAGTTATATATGAGAGTTATGGGTTATGAAATGCAAGCTATGTTAATTTGAATGCAAGTTTGAAGCTCAAACTGGTTGTTGGAAATTCCAGAATTCGGCATGTCCGCTCGAGCGGGGAAAGTGCCGCTCGAGTGTGAAGTGCTAGTTCCCAGAACTTTTGCAGACATGGATGTCCGCTCGAGCGGGTAGATTAATGCTCAAGTGGGAAGCCATGTAGTTTGACTTTCAGCTCGAGCGTTCGAAGTCACGCTTGAGCGTAAAAATGAGGCAACCAGTATTTTTGTAGACCCACTAGGTCCGCTCGAGTGGCCAAAGCCACGCTTGAGCGGGGAGTCGTGTTTCAGAAAGTTTGTAAAGATGTTTTGTGTTCATGTTCCGTTCCCTTCCATTTTTGAGCACTCTTAGGCATGCATTGAACATTGTAAATGGATTAAGAAGATAATAAAGAGGCCTAAGAGGAATGCATAAGTTAAGAACAAATTGAATCGTTTGTGACCCATATGTGTTATGTAATGTGTAGGGTCGAGCTCAAGGGCAAATCCACCGGCAGAACACTGTGAGTAATATCTTAGTAAAGATATTTTCAAGTATATTACTTTCCGAATGCTACTTCTATATAAGCTTCATGGATTTGTTGATTTGAAATATGAATGAGTATTCTATATGCCTAATTTTGTATAAGGCCGTTTGATACATTGATATATCTAAATTGGGCCTAAGGCCGTTTGCCGTTGACATGTTTGAGATACCTGAATTGGGCCAAAGACCGTTTGACACGAATGATTGGGCCTAAGGTCGTCGGACATGAATGATTGGGCCAAAGGCCGTCGGACATGAATGATTGGGCCTAAGGCTGTTGGACATGAATGATTGGGCCAAAGGTTGTCGGATATGAACGATTAGGCCAAAGGCTGTTAGACATGAATGCAAAGATGGGCCAAAGGTCGTTTGATACGAACGATTGGGCCAAAGGCCGTTTGACATGAATGATTGGGCCTAAGGCCATTGGACGTGAATGATTGGGCCAAAGGCCGTCGGATATGAATGATTGGGCCAAAGGCCGTTTGAATATGTCATTTGATATGTTTGAATACCGTGATGAGCCAAAGGCCGTTTGAATAAAAGTGATCATGATCATGAATATGAAATACGCATGGATATGAATATAAAGAGAATGGGCCCGAGGCCATTTGATACGCCTGATATATTCAAATTGGGCTCGAGGCCGTTTGATACATTTGAATTGGTCCAAAGGTCGTTTTGAATAAAGAGTTGGCTGGACCAAACGTCGTTTCGTATAGATGAACCCGAGGTCGTATTGTTTTATATAAGAATTGGACCTGAGGTCGTTTTGCATATAGATATGATGTGTTGGACCCAAGGTCGTTTTGCTTTGTTGAGATTTGTAAATCTGGTGTGAATGAGAATAGTGGTTCAAATGTGTACATTACAAGTATGATTCATTTAATGAACGAACCTCATTCATTAACCTCTTTATTTTGATATTATTCACTGGGCGTTAGCTCACTCTTATCTATATGTATGTAGGTGAGCAAAGGGACATTCAACCCTAGCCTTAGTGGAATTTAAGAAAGGAACCCGAGTTTTGTGAAGTCAGCCCAGGTGCCTCACGCAAGAGGCTTTGTTTATGATCTTTTGTATTTCTTCTGCTATTTCTATTGGTCGTGATAGACCATTTATATGTATAAGCTTTTGGTTTAGTTGACTATGTGTTTGAATGATCCTGGGTATACAAGATGTTAACTACTGATATGTGGTGTGAGTTATTATTAAGTACATGTGAAATGTTTTGATATGCCATATAAGCATAGCTCATTGGACAAAATTTTTAAGTCGTTTCTGTTTGGCCCCTTAACTCTGATGGAGTATATTCTAATTTGATTTGAGGCCGTAGGTAATCCCTTGATTATTGGCCGGTTATGTCCTTAACTCATAGGGGCGGGTTCGGGTCATGGCACATACATAAGGGCGTGCCACAAAGCGCCGGGGATCATCCACCAAAATATTCAGGGATAGGGTGGAAATACCACGTGACCAACGTGTGATTAACGGCTGGCAAGTCTTTACTTTCTCAAATGTTCGAGACCCATCATTACCGAGCATGGGGATACCATCCTTATCAACTATCTCCCGAAGAACTTCTGCCTCGAATACAGTCGGAGTAGGGGCAAACTTTGGGAACCTCTCAAAGAAAAAACAGAGCAGGAATTGGCTGTGGATGAAGGAGACAGGCTCATATCGACCTACGGAACGTACCATGTCTCGATGTAGTAGATCCAGCTGGTAATAAAGATTTCCAAGAAATAGCGAAGCCAAAGGGATCCGATCCCCTTTGAAGAACCTAACTGCCAAGGGGAAAACAAAAGGATTGAGAGAATCTGGAGGTGTGCTCAGAAGAATGAAGAATGAGAGAAAGCAGGCCAGAAATCCTAGAAAATAGAGCCTAGAGCCATACATCAGGCCAGCCTCATACTCCTGAGAACCAAGGTCAACATCTTTCGCCAAGGGCTGAAGATCTTTGAAGAAGTGGCAAATCCATGCGGTGTAGGAAGCACGGTTCGTCCTCACTCGTTTGGTCCTCCTCGCTGAACCATCAAATACAGAGCTCCACCGACCACAAGCTTGAAGTTTTTGCTTTAGAGATTGGATCAGAGAATCATCCTCAGAGGGTATCCGCTCAGGGTAGAAGGCATCAAGGCCAGTCATTTCTAGATGCAGCAACATGAACACATCCTCGATGGTGGGCCCCATCTCATACTGGCCAAGTATGAAAGTGTGTCTCGGTGCTCCACCGAAAAGCCATGGCTTCAAGGCTAGCATTGTTGCGGCGGATGGATAGGGATCGAGATATTTTCACTAGGATGAATAGTCGCTGACAGAGGCCGCTGTCCGAGTGGACATCATCGACCCACTCCTGCAAACCAAAAGGAGGGTTTGAGAAGGCCTTTAACTGGGGATAGCAGTATGAAAAGTCCCTTCACTCAACCCTAAAGCATAGCACCGAAGAAGGGGAAATGAGGGCCTCATGTTTGGAGTCAGTGTCCTCGGAGAGACACAATGGAACCCCCTTTGGAGACAGAAGAGAAGTGGTGGAGGTAACCGCTCGCCAAAACGGGTCCTTCCGCCCAAAATAAGGAGATTTCCTCCACTCGGATGCCGGAGGCATATCCCCCTCTTTCATGAGAGCCGGTTTTGATGACCCCGGGACGACAGATTTCTTTCGGAAAGACATATAGCTGAAATAACAGGCATAAATAGCAAGGATTCGATCGTATCAAAATTCATAATATTAGAATTAAAGCAACGCAAATTAATAGGAATTCAAACAAAATTTCGACATTAACTATTCGTTTCTCAAAGAATCCACGAATTCAACAAATTCTACGAGAAATTTTACATCAAGAATTCAGGCACGATGTATATTATTCTAAGGGTCGCAACAATCAGTCATTTGATAATAAGATTTACATGCAACGTAATGGATTTATCAACAAATTCAACCTCGGATGTCATCAGCAATTCATTTTCTCGGGTGTGCACAAGATCAACAAATAGCAATATATAGCCCTATTCTATACTATGGCTTTTTTATTCCCTCAAGTAAAGTGCCGGAGTATTACAAGATTCAAAGTGTGGAAGTATTATTCATCAAATATATATATGGTTTGACTATAGCATTATCTTCTTCAACACTACAATGATCAATTGCTCGACAACAAAATTTATGTTCAACATTATGAGTTTCATCACTGAAATCACTCCATCGGGCATCAACAACAACAACAAGAACAACAACTGTGTTTGTTCTACTCCTTTCAATACTATCAAACATGGAGCGATAAAAAGAAAATCATTATCAACAACAAAAGCTACAAAGTTCGAATTATGAGTTCAAGATTCAATAGTATGGATTTCAAGGGATATAATGTTCAAACAACAATCCCAAACATCAATGGCTCAACTTATATGAGGATTAGCAACTATGTTTTGTTTCATGAAACAATCAACAACAAAGATTCATGGATCGCACTGAAAGTTCCGAGAAGCACAAATCTCAAGCACTATCAGAAAATTTTGAGGGGCACAAATCTCAAGCACTATCAGAAAAATTCCAAGAGGCACAAATCTCAAGCACTATCAGAAAATTCCGAGAAGCACAAATCTCAAGCAAGGGTTTCAATATATATATCCACAAAATCAATCAGATAGGCATAAGACCAGATTTGGCACAGAGCACTAGTTCAAGATTGAAATCAAAATTATCACCAGAATTCACAAATTCAAAAATGTATAAGTGCATGTATTCATTATTTATTTTGAGCACAAAAGTCCATCAAAACAATAAGAAGGAAAGTGGGTTTACACAGGAGCTTCCACCAAAATTTTAAAAAAAAAATTCAAAGAGCTTACCCATCAACGTACAGAAGCGATAAAGAGACTGAAGATCAGAAGCAGCGTATGTAGGTGGTGGAACAACTGGGCAGACCGACACCATGTTGAATCGGCGATGTGGTCGGCGTTGGCGGGTCACGGCTAACAGTGATGGATTTCAGTGGGCGAGAAAGTATATCGACAGACCAACGCCGGGTTGAGTGGGCGGCGTGGTCGTCACTGGTCAGTTGCGGTTGGGCACGAGACGGATGAGCTGCGTGAGTTGAAGTGGTCATGCACAGAGCAACGCCGTGGTGGGTTCGCGCAGAAGCCGACGGTGGTGCTCGGAGAGTTGAGACAATGGACGATACACGAGCAGTGGTGGTATTCATCGGCGCTGGTCAGCAAGAATGGAGCTTTGGTGTGTCTAGGACTTTAATCAGCTGCTCGTTACACTGAAGAGAAGCACCAAAGGTGAGTAGTAGCTTGGGCCACGACGCCTACGGCTGTCGAAGCTGTGACAAGTTGATGGTTGGGTCACGACGTTGGGATAGGTCAGCGGCGTTGCTTGAAGCTGCGATGATGGCCAGCATGTAGACGATGTTGGTCTTCAAAGCAAGAAGAAGCTCTGGTTTGTTGAAGAAGAAGGTCTAGTTTCTTGAAAAAGGAAAGAGCTGGGTTGGCCTCTCAGTTTAGAGAGAGAGAGAGCACCGCTGTGCAACAAACAAAAAAAGGGTGAGCTATGAAATAGGGTTTTGACCCTTTCTTTAAATAGAAAAAAAAAGAAGTGTGATGCTTGGGATATTCTTTCAAATATTCTAGTGTGTATATGTGCATATAATGGGCTTGTTGTTTCCAAAAAAAAAAAAAAAAAAAAAAAAAAAAAAAAAAAAAAAAAAAAAGGAAGAAGAAGAAGAAGAAAAGGACTGGTTAGTGTGGCCTCTCAGATTATTCTACTATATATATATATAAAGGGCCTAAGTTATTTTAAGATTTGTTTGGCTGCCAAAAAGTGGATTTTGAATAAAGAACTTTGATGGTGGTCTTCAAGAATTACACAAGCAAAGTCAAGTTTGACTCTAAAAATAAATAAATTAATTAATGGACCCTCGAATGTTCATGAAGGATCAAAAAAAATCTGGAGTCATGCAAGCTTTCAAAAAAAAAAAAAAAAAAATTTACTTGTCAATTTTAGCCATAAATTACAGTGAGTCATCAACTTTATCCATAGGCTCTGTCAACACAACATATTTATGGGGATGTGATGCGAAGCAGGGCTGAAGAAGTGACAATATGCATGTCTGAGAAATTTAAAATTTCTCATACACGCAAGGGGCAAATGTAAGAGGAGCTAATTTGAGCCCACTAAATTAATTAGGCCCAATAGTCCAAGGTTGGTGGGCCTGAATTTATCGCAAGTCCAAGATTGGTGGGCCCAGATTTATCGCCATCAAACGGGCCAGATCGCTCTAAGCCTCGAAAGAGTTTGGATCCACGAACTTAGAGACTTACTCGGACCCAGACTCGAAAGGGTTCGGATCCACGAACCTAGAAATCCGAAGCACTTGGCTTCGAACGGATTCAGATGCGATCTAGAAGTCGCTCCATTAATGAGTCCTAGAACACTTGCAGACTCGGAGCTTTCCGGGATCTACGCACCAGAACCATGGGTGTAATGGAGTTCAAACAAAGGACCCGATCCCGAGAACGGTGAGTGGAGATAAATTCACTCTTTGGTTAAACTAACCTATACCCGGGTCAAGGTGGCACTACCCCGGGGGGTCCATGAGACTCGACATTATTTAGTGCCGAGGGGTCCTCTAGGACTACCTCGGCCCCTTGGGATGATTGGGGATCATTGGTTAGGTGTGGCTAAGAAGAAGGGTTCACCGAGAGGTTGATCTCCTCTTCGAGGGTTTTTCTCATCCTCGGAGAGGTCACCTCCTCGGACAAGGTGGTTAGAGAGAATATTCCCCATCTGCCCTGCACATGGGCTCTATCCTGCATCATGAGGTGTCTATAAATGGCACCCACCCATAGCTTTACAAGGGATGGATTTTGGAGAGACAACTCTTGGAAAAGAACTAATTTCCCTTCTCCATTATCAACCTTGAGAGTGAAAGTGAGAGATCCATGGGAGAGCCTTGCCATCATCCTCTCTCTAACTACTTTGCTTTCTTCTTCACCCAATCTCTTATCTCCATCATCTCTTTGCTCTTGTGTTTTTAGTTGAGACTATTAAAGAATCTAAGCCTCTCATCATCTTTTAGATAATTCGAATTTTTCTTCAAGGATCTTCGAAGATCTTCGAATTTTCCAATGACGTTCTTGAACCCTCTCATACAGAGGCTTAATCCCTCTAGCGACCTGTTTGGAGTGTTGGCACATACTATAGAGATGCAAAAACCTAAGGGTATGAATTGTTTATCATTTTCTAGGATTCTTCATGAAAAACATCACATATAAGGACATGGTTAATTACTTTTGTCTCGTTAGAATCATACATCTCAACACCATGATTATTTACCGGGTTAAGTTACTTTTTTAACTCATTAGAATCCTAATCTTCTTTAGTTTTCCACTTTCATGTATGTTAATTACTACATTTTTTTTTTGGCTTCTTCTTGTTGCCCATTTATTTTTTGCTTTGTTTTTTTATTTTATTTTTAGATCAATGTTAATTTGGGGTGATGGTGGTTTGCTGTTGGTGCTCAATTATTGTGCTTTGGTGGTAATGATTGGTGGTAGTGGTGTTTTTCAATTCTCAAATTTGTAATTTTTAACCCATAAATTTTAAAATTTCTCTATTCAAAAATAGAATTGTAACAACGTTTATCCCTGTTATAATAGTGAAATTTCAATGGCTTTAATTAGAGAATTTTACTAACGTTGTGCTTTTGCCTTTGCAAAGTAAAATAACAAAGTCATATTTTATATAATAAGGGGTTTTTCGTAATTCCGTAAAATTAATTCTAATTAACTAATATAATCATACTCATGCACAAATAAATACATTTTATCTTACATTTCCAATCCAATCTAATACCACGACACCAGTAATATCATTACTCAATCTCACTGTACTCGTAAGTGCTCTTGACTTAATCTGACAATCAAATATGACCCTATGAGAATGCTAATTCCATACAATTTTTCACAACTAAACTTGATTTATAAAGAAAGGTAAATTACATCATTAGTTCTTGTAGTTTAAACAAAGTGTCACTTTAGTTTTCATAGTTTCTGATATATACACAATTAGTTAGGACCCACGTTGGGTAGATCAACCCATGGCGACCTACGGTCAAGTAAGATTGAGGCCCACCACCACTAGTAGTCCTTGATAAAGACCCTCTATAAAAGGCCAAGATATGGACAAAAAAGCCCTAAACTCTCCATCTCTATTCTCTCTCTAGTAAAAGATATCAAAGGGTCTTTGGCTGGCATCACAACGGTACCCCCGAAAACTTGTCTTATCTTCTGTGGCAGGTTATCAGATCGAATCGAAACCATACAAATATAAGTTTCATCAATTTCAATTTACACCATAAACTTTCAATAAGCTAAATTGGGGTATGGTTGGGGATGAATTTAGCTAATTTGCTTGAGGTATTCAAAATTCTTGATAATTTCAATTTTCATGTAGGAATGTTGAGAGAGTGAGAGAGAGTTTTAAGAGTCAATAAAAGGTGAAGTTCATATACTGATGGGTCATTGAGGAAGGTGAGTAGGAAACACTCGAGTCTTTGGCTAACTGACCATTGCAGTGATTAGTGAACAAGTAGACCATTTGGCTCACCAACCAAGGCGTATGAATAGTGAAATGAAAATTAGGCCATGAGGTGAATCCAATGATGCAAAAATAAGGCGAAACAGAGTTATGACGAGGAAGATACAAGTGTTTGAACATGTAGGTTTAAATCTGAAATTCTGCTTAGATTTTTGTTAGTTTAATATGACGGAAATAGACGGAGGGGCTAGATTGAAACACGAATGAAGCTTTAGGGATTACTTGTCGAAATCAAAATCCTAGGGTTTAAATTGAAAAACACACGAAACCCTAGGATTTTTTTTTGTAATTAACCCAAGACAAAAAAAAACCATTTGGCTCTACTTTTAGTCATCTTTTCTATTAGTCTTCTTATAACAATATTTCCAAGTAAACTAGCGTGTCAGGCAAGGGTAATTTTAAATGCAACCCAAATTAGAATTGAATATGAAGATATAAAGTGAAGAGAGTAAGAAGAGAATAGAAGAATGAGTTTGATTATGAATGAAGTGTCCAAAACACTTTGATTTATATTTTTGTCAATATTAAGTAATTTTTGGTCATTTTAAATGGGACAAAATAGTAATAAATTTTTTTTCATTAAGTTAGTGCCTAAGCTAATTTTTGAGGTGCAAATAGAGCCTCTCAACAAGAAGGGGTGATCGCCCCCTTACAATTTCAAAAACACCATTTATTATAGTGTTATTAACAACAATGATCTATATATTATAGAGACTCATCCCCTCTAAATTTTTTTATTTTAAAATTTTTTAAGTGGTTGTCACTCTATATCTACGAAACATAGGATCAAAATATAACATTAAAAAAAATAGACAAAAATAATAAAAGAAATTAATTTCTTATAACTAGTATTAATTACAAGTCTAAGTTTCTAAAAAATAAAATAAATTATCAGCTAATTACTTAATCGCATTCATTGATAAAGACATTGTACAAGATTTTATTATCAATTCTATCAGACATTTTTCATCTTACTTTCACTTTTTATACTAGCAGAAATTGATATTATAATTCATATTTTCTTTTTAAAAATTTTGTTAGTATATATATGTTTGCCTAGGTGAAAATTATTGGTCCGTCCCTGCTCACAGAGACCTTCCAAGTAATAGAGAATTTTGTTCTTCTCACACTGTGTTTGGTTGTTTTATTATCTGTTAAATTGTGAATCTACAATGATTGTTCCCTCCATTTTGGCTTTCTTTGTCCTCACACCTACTGTTTATTCACTCTTCTGGAGAAGACAACACCTCATTCCAAAACTGTCCAGAGTCCTTCCAGTGTGGAAAACTTGGGCAGATCCAGTTAGCGTACTCCAACATCACTTATCCCCATTGTGGGTTGTGCACTGTAAATTGCAGCGAAGCAATTCCAAAACTCAATTTCGGTTTGGACCAACAATGGTATGGAGTTCATGGCTTGCTTTTTAATGATGATGATCATATCCTAAATGTTACTGACAAAAAGCTTGAAAGCCTCATAAATTCCGAAAGTTAGTGAGCTGGACTCTTCCCAATGCACCTTCTGTTTCTTTTACAGTCTCCCCCAATCTCACCTTGATCAAATGCCCCACCAGCGACAGTGCACCTGACCAGCGGATTGAGGATTTCTTTCGCCAAAATCACAGTTACAGTTATTACAAAGGCCGCTCAGGCTACACAGCTTACTATAAATACCCTGATGATCATCATCAATTACTTCCTATTAATGATAGTTTTCTGACTAACTGTAGAGTTATTCAACTGCCGGTGGTGTCATCAATCACTATTGGGAACCGAAATGCCAGTGATTTGTACTCAGTCGCACTACAAATGTTTTAGTTCATATCCACTTTATTTAAAGTGTGCCAGGAGGCTTACTTGCAGAGCTCAAAACCTATTTCAGCTTGGTGTGTACGTCCTAGAACTTGAAAGGAGTTTTTCTTTTAAACTCCATCTCATTTTCCAGCTGTGGTTCTAGTTTAGATACTTCTGCAGCATAGAGAAGCATACTGTTTGACCAACAGGAGAACATTCTCCAACAAAATTAATTACAACTACAGAATTCTGCAATAGTAATACATACACATAAGTTATAGATACAAGTATTTGTTTTCAAGCCAAGCATGCAGAAACTAAAAGCATTCACTAATCTACTTCAATAAGTTTGAAAGAAACTGCAGATAACAAGATCCAACCTACTTGGAGTCTGGTCTTAACAATCCACAGTGGATTTGCTGCAATTGCTGTGACAGCACCAGCGACTGAAGCAGCGATCATATTCGCACCAAATGTAAGTTGACCACTGTTATTCACTGTATTATCGCAGTATGAAATGTTAAAAGAAATCAAAACAACCAACTGAACAAAAATCAGCAATCATATTAACATCAAATATAAGTTGACTACAGTTATTCACTGCATTATCACAGTATGAAATGTTAAAAGAAATTAAACCAACCAACTAAACTTCACAGTTCACAAGTACAACAAAGTGTCCCATAACAACTCAATAATCAATTGATAAATGGGAACATTATAAACAGCTTTACCAACCATGTGTATGGAGCAGGTCTTTCGGATATCCATGTGAAGTACACCTACATTAAAAAAAATATATGTAGTTTTGTCACTTACAGAAATATAAAGAAAATATAAGAGGGAAAACAATATTGAAAATGTATTCTAAATATCAATTCAAGAAATATTCTGTGGAAATTTGATTTCCAAGAAGCTTGTAAGAAGGATAAAAGCATGTAGAAAAATCTTATAAAACAATGAAAAAAATATTGTCAGGAGAGATTAGCTTGAGCCAGCTTTTAAATCGAGGGGGGAAAGTGAGAGGATTCTACTACATTTTGCACACACAATTACCAAAGAGGTAGCTTCTAATATGGTTGTTTTCCCACAATGACTTGATGAAACTAGAAATACAGATATTGCTTTGCCCCTGAAAGAATTCCCAGGGAGAGCAAATTACTAGACAAATAAAGAAGAAGCGAAGGATAAGATTGGAACATTCATAAGACCCACATGCAGTGACAAAGTAACAACAAATTGCCTTAGAACACTGGTAAATGAGCATGCTCTCTGGGCAAAAAATATTTGGTTCCATCATAAATTTTCCAAAATGGGTTGACTGTCCTGGAGGCTTTATCCTAGTTCTCTGGAACAATGATTAAATTCTAAAAGTTACCTATTTTGCAAAGACATAACTAAAATGGGAACCAAAGCAAGTTTTTTCACTACAGAAGCATTCAACTTATAAAAGAATTAACAAAAGAAAGAAAGAGGGGATTTCTGAAGATTTGAACACAAGAAAACCACAGGCTGATTCCTCTGTTGGAACTAAAAACTCCTCAGCACTGTAACCATAGTGACTGCACATGAGCAAGCAATGAGCACTGTCTAGAAAAGAAATCCAACAAAATGGAAGGGGAGAATACATTAAAAATCAGGAAAGTAATACTCACTGCCCAGTTTGGAAGTTGTGCCACCAATGTTGGTGAAAGGCCACGGTACAGTTCTTGTAATAACCCGACCCTCGTACATGTTTTCTGGTATATTTTCAGTCCCTTATTCTGCACATTTAAATGCTTATTGTGAAATTTTATGTGAAATTAAGTTTCATTAAGTGAATCTTATGAACATTGATTCCTATCTGTCTAATAAGGAAAAAATATCTATTACAATTAGAATGTTTGGGTCAGAAATTGGAGGCCTTTGAAGCTTAAATATCTGAAATTGACTTTATAATTGGGATCAGCATAATTTTTAGGACATAATATGATTTTTCTGTAAAAATTTGATTTGGAATGATTAAACTGATTAATTTTCGTCCTTATTCACATCTTAGATATATATATATATATATATATATGCATGTTCTTTATTTATTTGGTTGAGAGCCATTATATAAAATATCTCCTGAGAGAGAATTGGAAGAGGAGAAGTTCAACAAGGAGGAAGATTGGGGGATTTGAGAGGGTTTATGGAAACTTAAGCTCAAGGTATGTAAACTTTATCTTAAATAAACTCTTTCTTGGATTTGTGTAAGCATGCCCTTTTATTTGGGTGAGCTAGGGTTTATGTTTGAGGTGTTGTATGTGATCATTGTTTAATTGGAAAGTAGTACTTGCCATATGGTTGTCTTGAAAACTAAAGTGAGTTAATGAAGAAATTTCATCTTGCTTCCTTGTTATTTCATGTGGAAACTCATTTATGTATTGGATTATGTGATTAGATGACTGTATATATGTATATGTTTAAGTGAACTAAAAAATAATTAAAACTCTAGAGGGAGTGAATTGTGTGTATGGATGTGAGAGTATTGAAGATTTAAAGGAACTTGTGATCCATATTTATGTATTGTTGAACCATATTCTTGCAATAAACTACTCTATTTTGAGCCTTATAAATGCTTACCAATGTTGGAATGTTGCTTGAATTCGGAGGCCAAGAAACAAGGCAAATCGCCGCACGTGCGGGGGTCATGGCTGCACGTGCGTGAGCACTACCGCACGTGCGGGAGTCATGGTCGCATGTGCGGAAAACAGAGCATTTTGGGTTTTGGCTACTGGAAAAAAGGCACGTGCGGGGCTTCCCAGCCGCACGTGCGGGAACCACCGCCGCACGTGCGGGGCTCACAGCCACACGTGTGGCCCATGCTGGAAATTTTTGTCTGCTCCGTTTTATGTGCTCGACCCTCTAATATTATTGAAATCTGTATTTGATGCCTCTTCAATGTTTATAAATTCGTTGAACTGAAACGAAGCGGAAAATGATTTAAAAAGGAAAAAGAATTAATTTGTGAATTGCACGTGTGTAGGTCACAATCCGGGAGGAACTGCCGCTCCACCACTGCACTGTGAGTACTAGTATTGTAGTTATACATTTACTTACCATTAATAATTCTTGTTATTAATGCTCTGTTCTTCGCAAGTTAATTACGTTAACACTGATAAATGATTGGAAAATCTGTGTACATTTGTACGACTCTGGAATTACTTTGCTTTGTGGATATCTAGGCCTAAGGCCAATCTGTGAACTCTGTTGGGCCTGATGCCAGTCTGTAAACTCCGTTGGCCTAAGGCCGATCTGTAAAATCTGCTAGGCCTAAGGCCATTCTGTGTGTTACAGGGCTTAAAGCCATTCTGTTTAAAGACTAGGCCCAAGGTCGTTCTGGAAATAGTTACAGAATCTGATTAATCATATGTTCTTTGTGTTTATACACTTTATAAATTAAGTTAATCATTGAATTGTAAGTACTATTATTCACTGAGCCTGGCTCATTCTATGTTATGTCTGCTTTTGTAGGTAACCAACCTGGAGGTCAGTCTTAACCCATGACGCTCATTTCTCTTTTGTCAACCTCAGTGTGTCCAGGCACTTAGATGAAGCCCGCTCATTTTTGTGGAGTTTTGCTAAGCTTTTGGCTTGTACTCTAATTGTCTGCCTAAGGTTGAAATGTATATAACCCCTTTCTTCACCAATGTTTTTGTTATACGCCCAATCATGGAGGTTGGGTCTGTGTACATAGATGTGCCTAACTGATTCTCAGATGTATGTCACTGTATGTTTACCTACCCGATGCAATGTTTTTGATCCTAGCATATTAGTGGTAGCTCAATGGATATTATTTTATGTTATTAAATGCTTCCATTCAGGCCCCATATGTTATGCATATCGAATCTGATGTCCGTTTCTGAAGTGATCATGCCCAAACTCTTAGGAGCGGGTTTGGGATGTGACAATCCCTTCAAACCCTCAATTCGTATTATATTCTGTAGGCTTGTAATAATGATACTACCTGATTGTCACCAAATATGAAGTACATTAAGTACATCAACATATATAAGAAGAGCATGTGTAAATTAAAAAAAAAAAAAATAAACATTTGGAGAGAGAAAGCTAAAAAAAACTCAGTCCAAAGGTTAAGCGTCATTTTTCTATTTGTATAGCTCATCTTTATATTCCTTGGGCCTTTCATTTTAGTAAATTCATAGTTATTTATCAGGGAAAACTAGTTTCCATCTCTAAAACCAAAAAATAGAAAATTGAAAAATCAATAAATATTACACCAATATGGTTGACTGTGCAAAATTCTAACAAATGAACATAATTTTTTTCCCTAGAAAATTACTATGTGCACTGGAGATTTTGTGCTAGCCAAAAAGGCTAAAGCTTGTTAATAGTGATGTCTTAACCAAAAAAAGAGGGTAATGGGGATGTGTGTTGCATAGTTTGATAATGATATTACAAGGAGATGTAGTCAAAAATTGTTTGTTGTTAGTTGTTACATGAAGCCAAGTCGACTACTGTACTCACCCGAGTGGTAGAGAAGTCAATGAAAAATGTCTTATACTCCTATTACGGAGCTCTTACACGGTCAGAGCAATTGAGATTCATTGACTTCATTATATTCCATAAAGGTTAGATTATGCAAGATAACTCTAATAATGAAAAATGTGAAGATGTGTGCATGTTTGGCTCTATCTAATACTCAATTAGTTGATTTCTTTCTGACGTGTTGGTTCATTGCTTTCCACTTGCAACTATTGGCAAGGCAATTTTTCTGCTATAGTTTTGCTCGGGAAATTAATCTCCTTTGGACAAAGGTAATCCACTTAACGTCTTTTGGTCATAGGCTAATAGAAAGCTTGAATTTTGCCGGTTTTTTTTTTTCCTTATTTTCAAACATGATTTCCTTTTATCTACTTGCTAACCTTTGAACAAACTTAGAACGGTGAACTTATAATTATGGAATATATTCATTTAATGTGAATTTTAATATTGATGAATTGCACGCTTTGAAAAAGTATTAGAAATTTCCAATTGTTTTCAATTAGTTATGTTGTCCGTGGTTGTCTGAATCGTACGATTCGCGATATGATTCGTACGATTTGATACGATTTTTTCATAGAACGATTCAAATCAAGTACTTGAATCGTAAATTTAAAGGAATCGTGTGATTCGAAGTAAGAATCGTAGGAATCGATGTGAATTGTCGATACGTACGATACTCACGATTCAAATTTCATTTTTTTTTTCCTCCTACCCAGATCTGTTAAAAGATGTCGTTTGATCTCTTTAATTCAAAAAAAGGAAAAAAGAAAAATGAATGATAAATAGAAGAAATCATTCGAAGAATAGATGAAAAACTCAAGCTAGGGCTTGACTGAGAGAGAGATGAATCAAAGAAAGGAGACAAACCTATTCGAAGAAGAGGATTTTTGAATCTACCATTGAGAAATCTGAAGAAATTTGAAGGTATGTAAAGAAATAGTTAGGAATTTTTTTCTTCTATCCATTGTCGGTCTCACTGCTTAGTCTTCTCTCTCTTCTCTCTCTCAGTACTCAAAAAATCAATCTGTGAGTTGGCTTTTCTTTACCATAAAGTCCCCTTGTGGGTGAGAAAACATTAAAGTAATTGGTATTTGTTTAATGTTGTTGTAAGGCTCGACACCACTATTCTCCTTTAATATATATATATATATAATATAATATTTTATATAAATTATATATTTGTTCTTATTTGACTAATTTTGAATCTTTATTGATTCTTTATTCACTATTAATGGTTCTTACTTGTCATTATTGTTTAGTTGTTTATTTTTTTTCATTTTAAGCACTATGTTTGTGATTTTATATGTATATGAAAAATGTATATATAGCGTTGTGAATCTTACGATTCACAATTCCATTCGATTCACGATTCAATTTTTTAGAAATACGATTCACGATTCAATTCGTGATTTGACAACCATGATGTTGTCATATAAAGGAAGAACGTAAAAATTAATAAATAATCAGAATTTCATTTGGACTTCAAAGGATTTTACCTTCCATAACTTTGAATTTTATAACCAAAATGGGTAAATATACTCTTAGCATACAACAGGTGATGGACTACGTCTATTTTTGTAATCTAACAAATAGAGAAGAATTATGTTAGGATCATTAGAACTTCACAAATATACATTTGGCAAAGGCTTTTTTTTGGCTTTTTGGACTAAAATCCACAAAATGACAAAATAGGCTAAAATAACTAATAAGATAAAATGTCACATTTAACCCATAATCATTTCACTTTTTCTCTCACAAACATCACATCCAATTACAAAAAAATTCAACTATCTTTCGAAATACAAAAATTTTAACCTACTAAAATAGCCAAAAACTAAAATAGCCTACTAAAATAGCAATTTCCCAAACACCCACAATATATAAAAATGCTTTGCCCAAAGATGTTTTGTTTGATTAAAGAAATTTAGTGAAATCATTTGTCACATTTGTGAGCAAAGAATTGATCCTTGTATTGAATATATTAATACAAAATGGTTACCTCCATTAATTTTTTTGGAAGAAAGTGCAATCCGAGTGATGCTATGGTACATTTAGATGTACCATATATTTAGTTATGAACTTATATGATTTTATATCATAACCAATATCATATTAGTCATAACTACTATCATATTAAGTCATAACTTAGTTATATTCAATTATTTACTTATACCATATTACTTCATAATCAGGTCATAACTAAGATATTTAAATAATTTGACTCTCAAATTAGGCAACCTGTGTAACTGGTTACCAAACAGAGCAAAAGATCAGAGTAGTCCAACAGTCAGAGTAGTCCATAGCATCACCCAGTTTCTCTGGCTCCCGCTCTTGCTCTTTTCCTCTCCTCACTCCTCTCTTCCACTATAGCCAAAGCTTCAGCCATTGCCGAAGACCACCAGCCCGTCGGTGTCGGGGCCACCATTCTCTCGGTGTAGACATCTTTCTTCATAACCTCTCACTGTCTTGACGTGAAGAACTAGAGTTTCTTCCATTCTAATCGAATATATCCAAGAGATATTTTCTGTAGCTCATGTTTGTTTCTAACTCTAAACTTCATTTACATTAGGGCTTTTGATTTGAAAACCCTAACCCTTATTGAATATCTGATATGGATGTTAAACCACCAGCTGAACCGCCTGAGATGATAGCCTGTTCGAATAGAGTTTTAGGAGTAATTAAGAACAAAAACACTATTTCAAATTTTTTTACAATAAGATAATTGAAGATACTTCAAAATTAATATGAATTTTAAAAATAAGTTTAATATAACTTGTATTGGGGAATTTTGTTTAGAAATGATATGGGTATGGTAGATTACTCCCAAAAGTTTGTTTACATGAAGCTGCTTTGAGAAGTGATGATGAAAGGTGAGATTCAATATGAAGGCAAGATGGGAATGTTTATGAGATGATAAGTATGATTAGGGTACTATTTTTGCAATTGATTCAATCATAGCCTTGTCCATTATGTTATTGCTTCATTTGGTTGTCATAAATGAAAGATCTAAAATCAATCATTTTTTTTCTTGGTAACCAAACAGAAGTTTGATTATATTTTCCCCCTCCATTTGATTCACAGCAAGAAACGTAGAGTAACAACTCCGATATAATAATTTAGTTTTGGTGTTATAGCAGGGGGTGCTTCTCAGGAAGTAATTTGTGCCTTGATGTTGCTTTATTATGATGTTTGGATTCTCTGCTCTACCTTCTCTGCACTTTATACATCTCAACAAAGTATATAATTCCATGATTTAAAATAAAAATGGAAAAAATATCGCATAACTACCGAATTCAATGGTTTAAATTTAAAATGCAAATAAAAATGACAAATTTGTATAACTACATACCCTAAAACAATGTGGCTTTGCTTTAACTTTAACTGATTACCATTATTATTTCAAAGACATTTTGGATTCGAAATTCTGATATTGTATGTTAATGCACTCAACTCAAAATTAATTGATAATGAGCGAAGGAGCCTCTCAAGTATGTTAACCAAGTTTGGGTGACTTAGAGAGTAGATTTGAGATAAATCTAAACAATGTAACAGAGAGGGCGTGGGACATAGGATTCAGATTCCTTTGCTCCTTACCTCCTCAAGTACTCTCTTCTGTCAGAAAACTATTACTTTCATCTTGTTTGGACCATGCTATGATCACTTTTTGCCGGAAAGGGACTGCTTACTTCACTTATGGTACCAGCAACTTTCATTCGCACCTTTGGTTAGGCCATCCAGTTGGACCCTTATCTATTGTTTACTAGTTGAAATTTTACACTGGCAGCATGATTTTAAATATAATACATACTTTAAAACTCAAGTACGAACAGAGCTAGAGAAGTAATTTAATCAAGTCAAGTAAGCTCCTCTCTCTATGTCTCTCTGTCTCTCTCTGTCTCTCTATGTCTATAACAGTTCGGTTTCACCGTTTCTTCAAATCTGAAACTATTGTATTCAATTTCATGATGTTTTATCATAAATCCTTGACGGAGGTATATGCACATTTCGATACATATGTTTCTTGGCACCTCTGTATTACCGAATTCAATTATTGAATAATTTTCTTAGCATCTCTGTTCTTGATTTCTGATGTTTGCTGTAGAATTCTTGATTTCTTGTTCTTGAATATTTCTCTATTTCCTTATTTTTGAAAGTTCTTGATGGGTGAATTTTAATTCATATATATATATATATATACAATTCTCTACATATACATTGTTAGTATGAGATTATCACTGAATAATTTATGGGTTTGGGAATTTTACAAGCTCTGTAAATTCTGGAATCAATCTATCATACATTTACTGAATTTTTTCCCTTTGAATATTCATGACTGTACTTCTTGTAGTTTTCTGCAGAATTCTTGATTTCTTGTTCCTGAGTGTTTTCACTTTCATTAATTATATATATATATATATATATTTTCAGTTCTTGATAGATGAATATCAATAGATATACAAATTTCTATATTACATACACATGTTATTTAAGATGTTATGTTAGTCTGAGATTATCAATCAATAACTTATCTTCTTCTTTTGATAAGCATAATTTATGGGTTTGGCTTATGTTTTCTGAATATCATGTTACTATCTCCCATTCTCGGGAGGCGAAGCTTTGTGCATCATGGGATCAATCTATCATATAATTAGAGGATTTTCCCCTGTTTCTATTCTTTGCATATGAGCGACTTGTTTGCAAAAAATTTTTTGTCTTGTTGATTTTTTTCATGTGTAATTAAAGTTTGATTGAGTTAACATTTTTAATGATCTTTTTCACTAGTAAAAAATAAGCATAATAATATTAAAATTCTAGTCTAATTGAAAATTTATAGATCACAGCATCTTTGGATTATCCTCCGGTGGCTTTGATCCAACCAAATGGAAAAGGTATAGGATGTGTGTAACTATGTTATGCTTATGTAGTTCAATATCATCATCATCAATTTATTTTGTGTTGTCAATAAATCTAGCTGGTGAATTGGCAGTATGAGATGGGTGAGGTTATTGGATCTGGTGCCTTTAGTGTTGTTAACAAAGGTCTTCTTCTTGAGACTAAACAGACTGTAGCTATAAAGAAGGTGTATGCTTTTGTCAAGTAAGTCAACGTGGGTGATGCTATGGTACATTTAGATGTGGTTTACGCGCTCCTCTTTCTAGACTCTGCAATTAATGAATTACAGGTGGATAATAGTGATTACTGTTTTTTCAGGGGTTAAACTTTCAATTTCACTAGACGTTGCAATTTTTTATTGATAACAATCATTAAATGGAGGTTTCCCATCACTGTATACATTCCCTCAATATAATTATCTGATACATATCGGTAACAAAGACAACCATATATGTAAAGAAAACAAAATGCAATCCACTCGGATAAATATGATTACAAGTGTTAAACATTTTCTTAGGATCTACCTTTGAAGTAAAGCACAGTAAAATGAAGCCTTAGCCACTGTAAATGGATGTGGCAAAGGTACTAACCGATCTATCGGCCACTGAATCCAGTGAAAGTGCTTTCTTGCTATTCTTCAACAACACAACGTCATCGCTCTCGGGTGAAGGTGGTGGCTGGGTACAATTCAACACCTCGATTTCCTTCCCGATGTTGTCATATTTGTACTCCTGAATTTCCTTCAGAGCCTTCAAAACCTCATCCATTGTAGGTCTCATTTTCTTTTCGTGTTGCAAACACTGAAAAGCCAGCTCTGCCACCAAGGTAGTCATCCTCTCAATCAAAGAATCTGAATCAAACCCAAGAAAAGGGTCAATTAACTCATCGAATGCATGATTTTGAATCTTGTTTATCGCTAAGTTAGCCAAATTAACCTCATGCCCATGCCTTCTAAATGTCTGTTGGGTATACCTCTTCCTTATTGGAGTGTGGGACTCAATGGTTTATTAAAAGAGTTTTAATTTGGTTTGGTATTAGTTATAATATATTTTTATATATTATATCTAATTTTATGGAGACCTAATTCAGTTTGGTAACAATTAGGATTTTGGTAAAACAAATCTAAGATTTAACAATATATATATATATATATTGTTCCGAAGTGCTACACAGAGACATACTGTTTTCATTCATCTCGGTGACCGTGCGTGTTGATCTTTAATTTGGTGCTTGGTCAGTGCTTTGGATTTGATTTGTTGATGCTTTGCTATCTTTGATTCAAAGCTGATTTGGTTCATTATTTTGGATCTTCTACAACTTTGGTTTTGAAGATTTTGGTTCATCTATTTGATGAGGTCTTTCCTCTAGTTTATTTGTGATTATTTGGAATTCACCTAAGGGTGGTTTTGTGAGACCATTCGTGTCTCGTTTGTAATCGTTTGGAACTTATTTGGTTTATAGTATAATCGGATTTCGATCCCGTGGACATACCTCACATTGAGGGAACCACGTAAAAATTCTTGTGTTGCCTTTGATTTAATTTTTTCGCATTAGTTTTTATTCCCATTGATTGATTTACTTGTGGGAAATCACATATTTTCCCTAACAACTGGTATCAGAGCTTACGGTTTATTTGAGTCTATTTATTTGTGTAAATCAATGGAAGGGAATGTAGGTCATATGTCTAGCTTCAATGGAAGCAATTGGGTAACTTGGAAAACTAAAATGGAGGACCTATTATTTTGTAAAGATTTGTATGGGCCAATTGAGGGTGATAGTGGCAAACCCGAAGGTATGAAAGATGATGAATGGAAGAGGCTTAATCGAAAAGCCGTTAGTGTTATCCGTCAATGGATTGATGACAGTGTGTTTCATCATGTTGCTACTGAAACTTCAGCACATGATTTATGAAAAAAATTAGAAGGCCTTTATGATAAGAAATCAGCCACAAATAAAGCTTTTATGTTTCGTAAGTTGGTTAATTTAAAATATAAAAAGGGCAACCCTATTCCAGAACATCTGAATGAAATAAAGAGTATTGTTAACCAACTTGCTTCTATGAAAATTGTTTTTGATGATGAGTTGCAGGCTTTGATGCTACTTAGTTCTTTGCCCAAAAGTTGGGAGACTTTGGTTGTGATCGTTAGTAATTCGGCGCCCGATGGAGTTGTCACAATGGGCCAAGTCACTAGTAGCATGTTGAATGAAGAAACTAGAAGAAAATCAGCAGGTTCCTCTCATTCAGAAGCATTTGTTGTGAGAGGCCGAAATAAAACAAGGGGGAGAAGTAAGACTCCTCATGGTCGTGATCAAAGCCGTGACAAATCAAAAGATGGTTCTTTTTCAAAGAAAGACATTGAGTGCTATTATTGCCATGAGAAAGGGCACATGAAGCGGGAATGTCGAAAACTCAAGAACAAGAAGAAAAGGCGTCACAAAAGTGTGGATAAGAAGTAAGAAGACACTACATCAGTTACTACTGATGATCTCATGGTCATTTGTGAAGATGATTGTATCAATTTTGTAGGCCAAGAGAGCAATTGGGTGATTGATTCCGGTGCTTCTTTTCATGTGACTTCTCGAGTTGATTTCTTCACTACCTACACCGAAGGAGATTATGGTTCTGTTTGAATGGGTAATGAAGGTTTGTCCAAGATTATTGGCATGGGTGATGTTTGCTTGGAAACAAATTTGGGCTGTAAGTTGTTGCTTAAAGATGTGATCGCCTCAATTTGATCTCTACTGGGAAGCTAGATGATGAAGGCTTCAACAATAAATTTGGTGATGGAATATGGAAGCTCACAAAGGGTTCTTTGGTGGTAGCTAAATGCAAGAAGACTCATACACTTTACTCAATGCAAGGAAAAATTTGTAAAGGTGTTGTCAATGCACTTGAAGATGATACTTCTACCAAATTGTGGCACAAGTGGCTTGGCCATATGAGTGAAAAGGGGCTGCAAGTTTTGTTCAAGAAAGAGCTTCTACCCGGTTTGAAAGGTACACATCTTAAAACTTGTGTTCATTGTTTGGCGGATAAACAACATAGAGTTTCTTTTCATAAAAATGTCGCTTCTAAAAAGGAAAATGTTTTGGAGTTGATTCATTCGGATGTTTGTGGTCCTTTAAAAGTTAGAACACATGGTGGTGCACTTTATTTTATTACTTTCATTGATGATTATTCAAAGAAAGTTTGGGCTTTTTTACTAAAAACTAAAGATCAAGTTCTAGAAGTATTTAAGCATTTTCAGGCCATGGTTGAAAGAGAAACAGGACAGAAATTGAAGTGCATCCGATCAGATAATGGTGGTGAATACATTGGGCCATTTGATGAGTATTGTCGTAGCCAAGGTATTCGGCACCAAAAGACAGTTAAGAAGACTCCTCAACAAAATGGCGTTGCCGAGAGGATGAACCGCACCATTGTGGAAAGAACAAGGTGTTTGCTCTCACAAGCTAAATTGCCAAGATCCTTTTGGGGTGAGGCAATGAGTACAGCGGTTAACGTGATCAATTTGTCTCCTTGCTATCCTTTGAATGGTGATGTTCCAGAAAGAGTTTGGACCGATAAAGATGTGTCTTATGAGCACTTGAGAGTGTTTGGTTGCCGAGCTTTTGTTCACATTCCAAAAGATGAGAGGTCCAAGCTTGATAGCAAGTCAAGACATTGTATTTTTCTTGGTTATGGACATGATGAATTTGGGTATAGATTGTGGGATCCGGTCGACAAGAAAATCATTCGAAGCCGTGATGTTGTGTTTCATGAAGACCAAACAATTGAAGACTTTGGCAAAGGTGATCAATCGGAACCAAAAACTAGTGATCTCATTGACATGGATCCATCTCCTTCATCTTCGGTGGATGATGAAAATAGGGGAGATGTGCAACCACCTATTGAAGATGTAGAGGATGATGCTAATCCTAATGAAGTTGAGCCAGAAATTGAGGAAGAGCATCCAACTCAAGAACCGCCACCACAACTTGAGTTGAGGAAATCTACAAGGGACCGACAACCTTCAAGAAAGTATCCTCCCAATGAATTTGTGTTGATTTCCGATCAAGGGGAGCCTGAGAGCTATCAAGAAGCAATTGAGCATGCAAAGAAAGGTGATTGGAAAAAGGCCATGGACGAGGAGATGAATTCTTTGCTTGAAAACCAGACTTATGATTTAGTGAAGTTGCCTAAGGGGAGGAAAATTCTAAAAAATAAGTGGGTTTTCAAATTGAAGAATGATGGCAAGAATCTGAGGTACAAGGCACGTCTTGTTGTGAAAGGCTTTGGGCAAAACAAAGGTATTGACTTTGACGAGATTTTCTCACCAGTTGTAAAGATGTCTTCTATTCGGGTTGTACTTGGTATGGCTGCAAGTATGAACCTTGAAGTTGAGCAACTTGATGTGAAGACCGCATTTCTTCATGGTGATCTTGAAGAAGAAATTTACATGGAGCAATCGGAAGGTTTTGTAGAGAAAGGGAAAGAGAAATTTGTTTGCAAATTAAAGAAAAGTTTGTACGGCCTCAAGCAAGCCCCGCGGCAATAGTACAAAAAATTTGACTCTTTCATGATGAATAATGGTTTTTCTAAAACCACTTCGGACCATTGTGTGTTTGTGAAAAAAATTTCGGATTGCAAATTTATTATTCTTTTGCTTTATGTTGATGACATGTTAATTGTGGGTCAAGATTCTATCATGATAAACAGGTTGAAATTGGAGTTGAGCAAGTCTTTTGCTATGAAAGATTTGAGCCCGGCAAAGCAAATACTTGGTATGAAAATTGTTTGTGATCACAAAGAGGGGCTGATTTGGTTGTCTCAAGAAAGCTACATTGAGAAAGTTCTTGAGAGGTTCAACATGAAAAAAGCAAAGCCGGTTGGTTGTCCACTTGCAGGTCACTTCAAGCTTAGTTCGAATCAATGTCCTACAAGTGAGAAAGACAAAGAAGAGATGTTAAAAGTTCCTTATGCTTCAGCAGTTGGTTCTTTGATGTACACCATGGTTTGTACAAGGCCGGATATTGCTCACGCCGTTGGTGTGGTGAGTCGTTTTCTCTCTAATCCGGATAAAGAACAATGGGCAGCGGTAAAATGGATTCTAAGTTATCTTCGAGGGACTTCGAAGGTGTGTTTGCATTTTGGGGATGGTAAGCCGGTGCTTGATTGTAGACACCCCATTTTTGACCGACCTTAAGACTCAGACGTCACCGATTGAGCGCTCGGTGATGTTGCATACTGTGCTCGTTCAGAAGTCTCAGAGTCGCGGCCGTGCGCCCTGCCTCCGGACTCCCGAACTCTCTTCTGTGCCTTGTCTCGGTTTGCGAACCAGACTCGGTTTTCTCTGTTTCTTTTCCTGAGGGGAGGGAGAGGTCCCGTAGACCATCTCTCAGTGGCCGTGGGCTACATTTCGTGCCCATAGGCCATTTTGCCCGTTTCGGAGCCCGGTTCCCGGTTTTCGGAGCCGTCAGGCCGTGTGCCTTTATTCGAGACCACCCAACCATCTCCGATTCCTCCGATTCCTCTGGTTTCTAACATACATCTCATTTACTCCCTTTCGAGGGACACTGGGGTCTTAGATACCCACTTCGCGGCCAAACGCCACTTTCGGTGCTTAACGGCCGATTTTCGGGACCCCGAACTGCGTGTTTTGGCCCCCGAGCATTCGTTTTGCATCGGTCTTTATTCATTCTAGGCAGGTACCTCTGTTTTATCATAACGAGGGACACTGGGGTCTTAGATACCCACTTCGCAGCCAAATGTCACTTTCGGTGCTTAACGGCCGGTTTTCGGGACCCCGAACTGCGTGTTTTGGCCCCCGAGCATTCGTTTTGCATCGGTCTTTATTCATTCTTGGCAGGTACCTCTGTTTTATCATAACGAGGGACACTGGGGTCTTAGATACCCACTTCGCGGCCAAACGCCACTTTCGGTGCTTAACCGCCTATTTTCGGGACCTCGAACTGCGTGTTTTGGTCCCCGAGCATTCGTTTTGCATCGGTTTTTGTCCATTTTTGGCAGGTACCTCTGTTTTATCATCAGGAAGGTCACCGGAGGGTGGGTGGACAGTAATTGTCTCAGCAACCAGTTATGCTCTTCCGGCGCCCCCCGACGCCCGTTTTTCTCACTTCCGGGCTAATGTTGAACACCCTAGGGCCATTTTCTTCGAGCCAAAACCACATATTTGTATTGTAAACACATGGGAGGACCCTAAAAAAAGGTGCTCGGCCAGTAATTGTTTCTTTCATTTTTGAGCCTCTCCTAGAAGTGGATTGTTGTCTCTCCTGCTTCAGAGTTGTCAAATTCCAACCACAGGGCCTTGTTGTACACACATGGGAGGACACTACCCTTTGGTGCTCGGCCATAAATTTTCACTTTCCTTTTTTACCCCTGGCTGGCCGGCCATGGGGGGTGGCCGGCCGGCCACCTCCACCAAAAGTGGGGTGCCGGCCATGCTCCTTGGGATGTGTGCATGGCAGCTGTATACCTGTTTCTTCAAATATCTCTTTGAATCCGGGGGATATTTTGGGAGGGAAAGCTTGGGTGCATTTCTCTCCTCTTTTACACCCCCTTCTTGGCCTTTATAGTTGGCTGGCCATGTTCTTCATTGGGGTTACAAAAACTTTCCTTAAGAGCTCCTAAGCAATAGCATACATCTATCTATCCAAAAACCTCCAAAAACTTCAAGTTTTGGCCTCATTTGTTCATCAACACCAAGCACTACCATCACCACTTCCATTCCAGCAGCAAGGGAAGGTTTCAGAGGCTAAGAAGCAACAAATTCAAGCCAAGAAGCAACAAAAGTGTAGTCTTCAAGGGTAAGTCACTATTTCCTCTTTTTGAGCTTATTTTTGCTTCATTTTTCTACCCTCTTTGCTTGATGTTTTGGGCTCCGACCCTAACTGATTTTAGGCCTATTTTGAGCCCCTCTACAACATTTAAGAATGGCTCAACCTTGTTTGGAGCTTCTATATACCACTTGCTTCAATATCTATCATATTTACCGTAAACTTGCATGCTATTTTTAGCTTATGTACATTTGTTTTTGGAGCCTTCCATAAACTTTGATTGAGCTTATTTTGAGCTCCTCTACAATATTGTAGAAGGGCTCAACCTTGTTTGGTGCTTCCATGCATGACCTCTCTTTATAGCCCCTATTTGGTCCATATTTTGCATGCTATTTCTAGCCCATGAGTGATCTGTTTCCAAGCATAATATAAACTGTGAGTGGGCCTATTTTGAGCCCCTCTCTAACATTGAAGAAGGGCTCAACCCTGTTTGGCCTCTCTATCATACACTTGCTTCATAATCTCTTATATTTACCGTAAGTTTGCATGATTTACTTGACCTACATGAAATTTGTTTTTGGAGCATGTCATGAACTGTGAGTAAGCTTATTTTGTGTCCCTCTACAACATTGTAGAAGGGATCAACCTAGTTGGGGGTCTCCATGTTGTACTTGCCATTATATCTCTCTTTGACCCCCATTTTGCATGGTTTTTAGGCCTATCTAGCTTCTGTTTTCGGCCACCATCAGTACTGAAAATATCCATATCTTGGCCTTCTTGTCATGTTTTGTTAAGGGTCCAGGGCTGTTTGATGAATGTAAGGCATACTTCATGTTTTAGCCTTTGTTGGCTTCATTCTTGCATGACATTTTCAGCAAGTTTTCATACTGATTTGAGGGTTGTCATCTACTGTAAATGTTCATATTTTTGGACCCTCTTCAATGTTGTAGAACTGTATTTTTCAGTTTGAGCATTGAATATATCACTTGCTTCATTGTTCCCCTCTTTTCCCCCATTTTTGCATGCTATTTTTGCCATACTTGTTATTGTTGTTTGGCTATACTTTGTACTGGAAAAATGCTAGTTTAGGGACTTCCTAACATCTGTCTTTACACTTCATGTCCATATTGTGCATGTTTGGCATAGCTGCAAGTCATTTCGGGTGCTTAACATTGCATTTCGGGTATTGGGTGTAATTTTGCTATAATTCGGGGGCTGTTTTCGCATCATTTTGGCTGCTGAAATTTGCATTTTCCATATGTCATATGCCACGTCTCATTTCGTATGCCATTTCATGCCTTAGGGCCATTGCCTCGGTTTGCGTGCCCGTGTGCACGCATTTCGAGGCACTTCATTTTCATCTCTCGACATCTTATGTGAGTGTGGCCGAGGCTCTCTTATGTTAGTGTAAGCCCAATTTGCATTGCGAATGCTGTTTCATGCTTTAGGATCATTGCCTCGGTTCGCGTGCCCGCGGGCACGCATTTCGAGGCGCTCCATTCTCATCCATCAGCCTCTTACGTGGGTGTGGCTGAGGTCCTCTCATGTTAGTATAAGTCCAATTTGCATCCTGTATGCCATTTTAGTTCCATTGCATTCCGTATGCCATTGCCTCGGTTTGCGTGCCCGTGTGCACGCATTTCAAGGCACTTCATTTTCATTCATTAGCCTCCTATGTGAGAGTGGTTGAGACTCTCTCGTGTTGGTGTAAGCCCATATTGCATTGTCATGCCATTTTAGTCTCATTACATCGCGTGCGTCATTTCCTCGGTTTGCGTGCCCGTGTGCACGCATTTCGAGGTATCTCATTTTCATAGCATTATGCATGCTAAATTATATATTAGAGTGCATTCATGCCTATTTGCATTGCATTCATGCATTTCCTCGATTTGCATGCCTGTGTGCACGTATTTCGAGGCATCTCATTTTCATCCGCATTGCATGCTAGGATTGTATTTTAGTTGCATTCATGCATATCACGCATATTGCATCGTGTTCGGGATAGGAGTTAGCCCAGGCACGGGAAACGAGGCACGTTTCGTACTTCGAGTGATGGAACGCGTCCCAATTCCCAAGTTACCGACACTCCGGATTATCCATGATGGAGTTAGGTTTTGTTGTAGCATTCATCTACATTCACCCTATATTGAGTTGTGCAATCCGACTCCTCGGTCATCATGCATCGGTATGCGTGATTGGTGGCACGAGGATCGAGGCATGCATATATTTGTGAAATACATTGCTATGCCCCTTTCCTGCTCTCTGTTGCAGCAAAATGAAGAATCATCAACTTTTCGGGACTTGGCACGCATTTCGAGAAACATTGCAAACAGAGGCTAATTGGGGCATCCCAGTGGATTTCCGCGCAAGGCAGTCCAACATGCATTATTTCATTATCCGGAGCGGAGTCAAGGCAGTCCCTGGCTTGCATGCCAGTTTACAGCTTTCTTAGTTAATTTGGTAATTAATTAGGAATTTGTATATTATTTCGGACTGTATTATTCTTTTATTTCGGACTGTATTATTATTTATTCGGACCCTCTGCGCGAGGGCATAATTGTAATAAGTGTGGGTGAGTGTGATGTATGTCTTCCAACCCCCACATCTTTCTCCCTTTTATTTACCCGCTTACAATGGTTAGATATAGGGCATATTTCAATTAGCATACAGTATGACAGCATGTTTGCATCATTTATCTGTTTTGCACGCACCGGGCTCGGCACATCATACAAACTGCATTCGTATTTCGATTCCAAATTGAATACGTGTTAGTTGTAGCATTCCATGTGCCATACTTAGAATAGCCGAGCCTGCTATAGCTTGCATTTTTGCATGTGTTGCATTAGGCATTTCAGTATATTTAGGATCATGCATGATTTCTAACGTAGCTTCTATTTTGGCTTGGAGTACTCGGTGAGTTTTATGCTTTAGCATCCTTGCATGTGTGTGAGTGTCTGCCATGAATAGCATGCTTACCATGAGGCTAAATACTTATGTGATATAACTGCCTTGAATGCCTGTGGGTGGAGGTTGAGTTATTTGAATTGGGACAATTCATCAAATGCTTGTTTTAAGCCCACTAGATAGTGGCAAAATCATGTTTTCTAAGCCCACCCGAGGGTGGCAAATTCACGTCTTAGCCTACTTGCGGGTAGCACCATCAAACAATTTTCAAACAAACAAACATGAAGTGTTTTGTTCCAATTCAGGCGATTCAGTCTATACTTGTATGTTGTGCGCATCACATAGTAACCTAGGCTAATAACCGGAATAAGAACTTACAATGTTTTCAAAAACAGATATCACGGTTAGTAGAGGCCGGTCTTTGACCGGGAGAGCGGGGGTGCTCACGAAGTGACCTTCCCCAATCGTACCCAAGTTCCCGAGCCGAGGCAACTTTGGTGATGACGGACACGTGGCCTTTGGCACCGAGTTAGGGTTTCCTAAATTTCCCATTTTAAAATATTTAGGTGGCGACTCTGTATCTGGCGAAGCAGTCTATGTTTGGCACTTCTCTCAAAAATCTGTTTTCAAAACGATTTGCCGGATTTGGACTCTTCGGTTCAAGATTGAGAACCGTGACATTTGAGTCCTTCGAACTGTAGTAGACCCAATATCGAACCAGAACGGGGGGGACCCGCAATCCCTTTCCCCCGGGATGCGTTCGGGGACGTCTACATTGATGGGTTCACAGATTCTGACATGGCTGGTGTTATTGATTCTAGGAAATTTACTTCGGGGTATTTGATGACTTTTGCAGGGGGAGCTGTGGCATAGCAATCTAAATTACAAAAAATGTGTTGCTCTCTCAACTACTGAAGCTGAATTTATTGCCATTACGGAAGCTTGTAAAGAAGAGTTATGGTTGAAGAAATTTTTGCAAAAGTTGGGTTTGAAGCAAGAAAAGTATGTGCTTTATTGTGATAGTCAAAGTGCTATTCACTTGAGTAAAAATTCTACTTTTCATTCGAGGTCGAAACACATTGATGTGAGATACTATTGGATTCGGGATGTGTTATATTCGAAATTGTTGCAACTCGAAAAGGTTGACACGGATGATAATATTTTGAATATGTTGACTAAGACCTTGTCGAGGGACAAACATTTGAAGTGTCGAACTTTGGCGGGTATGGTTGATGTCTTCACCTAAGTCGGTAGGGGGAGAATTGTTGGGTATACCTCTTTATTGGAGTGTGGGACCCAATGGTTTATTAAAAGAGTTTTAATTTGGTTTAGTATTAGTTATAATATATTTTTATATATTATATCTAATTTTGTGGAGACCTAATTCAGTATGGTAACAATTAGGGTTTTGGTAAAACAAATCTAAGATTTAACAATATATATATATATATATTGTTCCGAAGTGCTACACAGAGACATACGGTTTTCATTCATCTCAGTGACCATGCGTGTTGATCTTTAATTTGGTGCTTGGTCAGTGCTTTGGATTTGATTTGTTGATGCTTTGCTATCTTTGATTCAAAGCTGATTTGGTTCATTATTTTGGGTCTTCTACAACTTTGGTTCTGAAGATTTTGGTTCACCTATTTGGTGAGATCTTTCCTCTTGTTTATTTGTGGTTATTTGGAATTCACCTAAGGGTGGTTTTGTGAGACCATTCGTGTCTCGTTTGTAATCATTTGGAACTTATTTGGTTGATAGTGGAATCGGATTTCGATCCCGTGGACGTACCTCACATTGAGGGAACCACGTAAAAATTCTTGTGTTGCCTTTGATTTAATTTTTCCGCATTAGTTTTTATTCCCATTGATTGATTTACTTGTGGGGAATCACATATTTTTCCTAACAATGTCAACAGCTCGCAGTGATGATATGAGCTCAATGAGCACAACCCCAAAGCTACAGACATCACTCTTATCAGTGAGTTGGTAACACCGGTGATACTCTGGATCAACATAACCAGGAGTCCCCTATGGAGCGGTTGAGACATCAGTGACATCGGTGGGGAAGAGTCTTGAAAGCCCGAAATCTACAACTTTGACACAAAAGTTGTTGTCGAGGAGTATGTTGTGAGAACCCGAATATAAAAATTAAGTAAATAATTAAAATAATATAAAGAGATAATAATTTAAAACCTTTTGTTTAGATACATATATATATATATATATAAAAAAAAACAAACCTAGTTTTCCTAACAAAAGCCCTAACCCTTATTATAATTTTTTCCACAACACTTTCAACACATAGCATCAGTGAGAGAAAGAAAGGAGAGAGGGAAAGAGAAGCTGCGTTGGGTTGTCTCTAGGAATCATTTGAATCTAAAGATAATTCTTCAAGGTAGACTAATGTTTTAATTGTTTTGTCTCTTCTTTTACATTTTTTTTCCCTTTCTTTTTTCATTGTGATGTGCGTTTGGCACTGTTTTGGGTATTCTTGAGTACTGTTTTGGATATAGTGTATGGCTTGTGTGCAGAGGTTATTTGGAGGCTAGCATGTATGGCTTTGGTAAGGTGAAGGGCTGAAGGTGTGTTTGGGTGGTATGGGGTTGGATTGTGAGAGTGCAACGTATAGAGGGTGTAAATTGTAGTCTAAAAATTTTGTACAGAGTTAGAAACTTTAAAAATCAAGAAACCATATCAAACGAATGAATTTTAAATTGAAATATTTACAGTAAATTAATTACATATTGAATTTTATATCTAAATTTTCTCATAATTTTTGGAAGTTAAAATCTATATTAACTGTTGCGTTCAAATCTGTCCAAAAAACTAGTTTAAAACAGTAATTTCGAAAGTGTTGTTCTCTTTGGGTATAAATCCGAAAATTATCAAATCAGCATCATTAGAACCGGTTACGAGTCTAGTTTCTTACGTTTTTGGCCTTGCATTGATTGCTCATGTATACTAAGAGAACCATTAATTTCTTTAAAGTGCTGCAGAAAACAACCTGTTTGGGTATAATTAATTGTAATTAATTGAAATTTCTGTGTCTGCTGTAGAGGTACATTTACCGGCCATTCAGATGGAACAGTAGAATACATCAGGGATGAAGGCGATGATGCGCCAGATGCACGACAGCATGAAACAGATGCAAGATGATGCCGTCCGCCAAGCGAAATTTTCCAAACAACAAGCCGCAGTCATGGCCCAGCAGGCCGAGCTGATCACTAGACTGCAACAGCAGAACGCAGCATCTGCTTCGCATCAGATTCCTCCTCCACCAGCGGCTCCACTACCTGAGCAGGCATCTACTGGTCAGAATACCTTGCCAAATCCTCAGAATATCCTCCCTAACACCCAGAATATCTTACCCAATGTCCAGAACACTCAAGAGGACACAGGTCTTCCAACGGGGCCGGCTCCGCCCCCGCTTCTACCGCAACTGTCCAAGAATCTTACACCCAACCACCCGGACTCTCCTTTTGAGTTCGAGGTAGATCAGACAGCTCTGAAGCTGAGTAAGCTGGAAAAGCTTTTTAAGAAATCGCAGGGGGTGAAGGCTATCCCAGACATCGAAGATGGCTATACTGACGTGGCCGTGACATTGCTGGACAGATTTAAGATGCCCCAGATCGACCGTTTTGATGGGTCTGGGGACCCCATGGTCCATCTCCGGTTGTTTTCAGATATCCTGAGGCCAATGGGCCTAACCAGACTACAGAAACTCTCGCTGTTTGGCCGAACCTTGTCAGGAGTGGCCGCCAACTGGTATGCCAAGTTGGATAATGATGTCAAGAGGAACTGGGATGAGCTGGCTGAGGCCTTCGTTGCACAATACTCATATAATACACAGATCGAGATTACAACACGTGATCTCGAAACAACGAGGCAGGAACAAAAGGAGTCTTTCTCTGACTTTGTAACCCGGTGGAGAGCGAAGGCATCGATGATGACCTTAAGGCCAACAGATAAAGATCAAATCTGGATGATTGTGCGCAATCTCCAACCGAGACTTATGCAGAAGATGATTGTAGTTCCCTTCCCCACCTTCGCAGATCTGCACGATATGGGGGTGCAAATCGAGGATGCGATGAAGCAAGGTTTGATAGACCAGGACCGAGAGCAGCCCCGAAGGACATTCAACCATAATAACACTGCAGGCCCGAGCGGCGCTGCCAACACAAGGACTTCGGAGGTCGGTATGGTCACTACCACTCCCCCTTCTCAACCAAGGCCCGCAGCGGCCACACCTTTTTCTAGTGCCTCTGGGAGCAGTAACCAAGGCCTGAGGTACCAATCCAGAGGCCAGAGAACCTTCACTCCACTATACATGCCTTTGTCCAAGGCTCTCGGCGTTCTAATAAAAAAGGGGCATCTGAAACCCCTAGAACCGAGGCCACTACCAAATCCACTCCCCCCTTCCCACAACCCAGCCAAGTACTGTGCGTACCACCAGCAGCATGGCCATGACACAGATCAATGTTTCCGGCTGCGTCACGAGATTCAAGACCTCGTTGACAAGAATATCATTCTCCCTCCCGAAAGACCCAACGTCACAACTAACCCACTCCCCGCACATAACCAGGATCCACCACCCAAAAGAGTCAACCTCATCCAAACTGGGGTCGTTTCCTACGATCCTAGTATCTATATTACCCCCTCTCACCTACCCAAGCCGGAGGTGATCCTTCCTGATTGCACTGACTTGTGCATGTTGGACACCTTCACAACCCAATCTGAGCCAGAGGTGGTGACCTCCGAAGATGGAACGGGGCAGGTTTCAGAGGAGAGCAGAATTGGTGAGTCTGAGATGGGACAGTCCGAGAATCTAGCTGAGAGAGCTTATGATCCGAGCGGATACATCCTATTAGTGGGCTGGTCTGAGCCGAGTGTGGGGCTGCCAGAAAAAGTTGAATTGTGCATGATTCAGGGGGATGAACTTGAACAAAGGGCAGATGATCTGACAATGGTGGAAGAAGATTTTGCCAATCTCCAGTTCTTCAACGATCAAGAAGCAGGGGATGCGACAATCAATTGGTTTGAACATGGAGAGTCGGCAGAGATCGCCGGATGGCTAGATGATTAGCCAGATGTTGTGGAAATTCAGCCAAAGCAAGGCTCGGCAGGGGCAGGGGTATTAATGATGGCCGGAAGGGCCGAAAGCCAGAATGAACCGCCGGAGAGCGCCGGTGCAAAGAATTTCGCTCGGGATCAAGAGATTGTGAAAACCGAACAACAAACCCTACTGACAAAGGAGGAGCAAGAGAAGAGATGGAATTCTGAGAGAATCCGGAAAGCCAAGAACCATGAGGAGGTTGAAAGTGCTGCGAGCACAAGAGCAGGACATGCTGTGAGCATGTAGGATGAAAGTACCGAGAGTACAAACTTGCCGGAACCAGATAGGTGTCTGTTGAATGCTAGCGGGATGTGGTGGGAAGACGAAGACTTATGTCTTGCCCATACAGACGAAGATTGGGCAGGTACTCAACCGGATGATACTTGGTACCTCGATGAGGTGGACCATATGACCAGGAGTGGGCGGTACTTTAAGCCCCCGCACCTCGACCAACCCGAAGTATCTGGGAAAGATAAAGAAGCAGAGAAACAGAAAGAGAAGCAGATTGAAGAAGAAGTTGTGCTCAAGCAGTTAAAGAAAATACAGGCAGACATCTCCATCTGGGGACTGCTTATGGCTTCAAGGGTGCACAGACAGGCTGTCCTATCTGCTATGGACAAGGCCAAACTCTCCATTGAAACTACGCCAGAGCAGCTGGTTGGGCTGGTTTTTCCGGGAGGAGGTTCCTCGACATTAACCTTTACAGACAAGGAATTGCCGCCTGAGGGCGTGAATCATAACAAACCCCTCTACATCTCCGTGGAGTGCAGAGATAAGTGGATACCGGTGGTACTTGTTGATACCGGGTCTGCTATCAATGTCTGCCCAGTCAGAACGGCATATGCAATCGGGTTAAAACCCGCAGACTTCATACCAACCACTCAGGTGATCAAAGCTTATGATAATACCAGTAGGGAAGTGATGGGGACTGTTAAGGTTCAGACCCAGGTTGGTCCAGGACAACACAACATTGAATTTCATGTCTTGGACGTTCCCGCAACCTTCAACTTACTCTTGGGGCGGCCATGGTTGCACCAAGTGAAAGCAGTCTCTTCCACTCTGCACCAGATGTTGAAATACCCTCACGGGAAGGGGGTTGCAATTGTTTTCAGAAATTCATCCATCCATCCGCCGCCAGAAGTGTCTACGCCAGTTTTGGAAATCGAGCACGGCACGGAGGATGTGTTTTTATCAGGGTTCACTTTGGCGGAGGCCCGAGTAGTGCAGAATATTATGGCTGTGAATGAAGGTGTGTACGTCAGTGCTCAATCCGTCTACCTCATGAACAAGCTACAACATATTCCCGGGATGGGATTAGGAAGGAGCGGCAGGAAAGGAGTCGCAGCATTGGCCGAAGTGCCACACAACCCGCATACCTTTGGACTGGGTTATCTGCCCACCAAAGAGGACTGGGTGAGGAAAGGAAAAGAAATGGCCGGCAGAGCCAGAGCGAGGCAGGCTGGGAAGCCTTTTGACTTAATGCACAGGCCCATCCAGGGTACCCTAAACAGACGCTTCGTCCGGGAGGGGGAGGACTTTCCATTTTGCGGCTTCCCAGAGCCATGGTTGAACGCGGAGAAAAAGCGCGTACCAGGTTTCGAAATCTTCTTCGACCTGCAACTATCCGGGGATGATGTTGCCACAGAGCAGACAGACCTAACAACTGAGTTTGAGCAGAATAAGGCAGTGGATCCTGAAGGCACAGAATTGGAAATGGGGGTAGCACTGGCATGTCTCCTCTCTGATCCTCCGATCGACTAAGAGTGCTTGGGGGATAACTTCGTTGTTTCCATGATTGCGGATGAAACGGCCGCGAGCCGACCAGCAGCTATCTTGGATGCATCAATCGCACCCTCTCTCACTTGGCAGTACGAGAAGGGATTTTTGTCCAGCAGCACCGGGTCAGGTAGTGAGCCGGAATCTGATTCCACCGAGTCCTGTGAGTCGGAATCAGGTTCCAGCTCGACTGAGTCTGAGTCTGGCATTCCTGCGGATGCTAACCCGGATGCCACAGTCCTGTCCAGGTCGTCTTTTTCCTTTTCCTTTGAGTCTGTTGTAACTGATGAATTGGATGATTTGGATGTACCTAATGAGAATGAACTATCTGTGGTTTCCGAGTACTTTTCTGTGCCCCTAATTTATTGCATTAATTCAGATTTTCAAAATTTTGATCAAAACGACGAGGACGAAGTTCCTCCAGTTTTACAACGTTTAATTGAGCAAGAGCAAGAGAGATTTGTTAAACCATTAATGGATGAAATCATTACCGTGAACATTGGTACTGAGGAGGACCCGCGGCTGGTCCAGATCGGGTCCACGTTGTCTTCAGAGGAACGCGAGCGCTTAGTCGCTTTATTAAAAGATTTCAAAGATGTTTTCGCGTGGTCCTACGAAGACATGCCTGGAATCGATCCTGAGATTGTACAGCATTGGATCCCCCTTGACCCCGAGGCCCGACCTGTCAAGCAAAAACTCAGAAGGATTCGCCCGGATTGGGCTCTTAAGATTAAGGAAGAGGTCACCAAGCAAATCGACGCAGGCTTCCTGCTGGTATCTGAATATCCGACTTGGTTAGCCAACATTGTTCCGGTGCCGAAGAAAGATGGCAGGATCCGGGTGTGTGTAGACTTCAGGGATTTGAACAGAACTAGTCCGAAGGACGACTTTCCCTTACCGCATATCAATGAGTTGGTAGACTTTACAGCAGGGCATGCATTGCTCTCATTCATGGATGGCTTCTCAGGATACAACCAGATAGTGATGGCGCCAGAAGACAGAGAAAAGACTGCATTCACCACCCCGTGGGGAACATACTGCTACCGGGTAATGCCGTTTGGGTTAAAGAACGCTGGAGCTACTTATCAACGGGCCGCGACCACAATACTACATGATATGATCCACAAAGAGGTTGAGGTGTATGTGGACGACATGATTGTCAAGTCCAAAGAAAGAGAGGGCCACTACACCGCCTTGCACAAGTTTTTCCAAAGGATCAGAGAATTCCGGTTGCAGCTAAACCCTCAGAAATGTACGTTTGGTGTTACAGCGGGGAAAATGCTGGGGTTTCTGATTACACAAAGGGGCATCGAGGTCGACCCTTCCAAGATCAAGGCCATCCTAGAAATGCCACCACCAAGGACTGAAAAGGAGGTGCGAGGCTTTCTGGGTAAAGTGCAATTCATAAGACGGTTTATTTCAAAACTAACCTTGACTTGTGAACCACTTTTTGGCCTCCTCAAGAAAGGAAAGAAGTTCCAATGGGGTGGCCGATGCCAAGCTGCATTTGAACAGATTAAAGAATATCTACAGAACCCACCCGTTTTATCGCCACCAGAACCAGGGAAACCGTTGATTTTGTATCTGTCAGTGACTAAAACTACAATGGGCTGCATGCTTGCACAAGAATCAGAAGACAAGGCAGAAAGAGCCATCTACTATCTCAGCAAAAAGATGCTGGAGTATGAGACCCGGTATACACCGCTGGAAAAAGCTTGCTTGGCTCTGGTATGGGCTACCAGGAAGCTGCGGAACTACCTGTTAGCTCACTCTGTAATGTTGGTTTCACGACTTGATCCCATCAAATATCTCTTCGAGAAACCAGCGCTTACGGGTAGGCTAGCTCGTTGGTTGCTTTTGCTCTCCGAATTTGATCTCACGTATGTGACACGCAAGTCAGTAAAAGGAAGAGCAGTGGCAGAGTTCCTTGCCGACCACCCGGTTGAGGGGGATGAAGCAGTTGAATATTTGTTCCCGGATGAATCAATTCTGCATATCGACGAAGAAACTTGGATGATGTACTTTGACGGAGCATCAAATCAACATGGGTGTGGGATAGGAGTGTTGCTGATAGCACCCGATGACTCCCGTATCCCTCTAGCCTTCAAGCTCCAGTTCAAAGTCTCGAATAATGAAGCAGAATATGAGGCGTGTATCGCTGGTTTAGAAGCAGCCCTGGAACTAGGGACAAGACGGTTGGACGTCATTGGGGATTCGAACCTTGTTGTGTCTCAGGCTAAAGGAGACTGGAAAGTAAAAGAGGAAAAGATGATGATGTACCATCAAACCTTGGATTTGCTGATTCCTCGGTTTGAAAAGCTAAGTTTTACTCATCTACTAAGAGAGAACAACAGGTTCGCGGATTCGCTAGCAACTCTATCATCTATGATAGACATCTCGTGTGGAGTCCGAATGCGTCCAGTCATCATCGATTAGAAATTTGTACCTGCCTATGAGTCGATTGCAACCATAGATGAAGTTCAGGACGAACACCCTTGGTATTACAACATCTGGAACTTCTTGGAGACAGAAACATACCCGCCAGGGGTAAATGCCAAAGACAATAGGGCGATCAGAAGAATGGCAGTCCAGTTCATCATCTGCGGGGGTAAACTGTATAAACGGGGTCATCTGGGAATGCATAAACTGTGCGTTGATGCGGAAGAGTCAAGACGTCTGATGGAAGCCATCCACGGGGGTGAATGTGGTACACACATGAATGGGGTAATGTTGGCACAGAAGATCCTTAGACAAGGTTATTACTGGTCCACCATGGAGGAGGATTGTATTGGCTTCGTCCGGCGATGTCACAAGTGTCAAATTCATGCAAATCGCATGAACATCCCGCCGTCAAAGCTGTACAACATGACTTCGCCATGGCCGTTTTCTGTCTGGGGAATTGATGTAATCGGAGCTGTTACGCCAAAGGGGTCGAATGGGCATGAGTTTATCTTAGTAGCGATAGATTATTTCACAAAGTGGGTTGAGGCCCAATCTTACGCAGTGTTGAAGGCTTCGCATGTAGCAAAATTTATCAGAAACAACATTATCTGTCGCTACGGGGTCCCAAATGAAATCGTTTCAGACAATGGTTCCCACTTCAAAAAGGAGGTGATTGATTTGTTGGAGAAATACAATGTGGCTTTTCATAAGTCGTCTACTTACCGGCCGCAAACCAACGGAGCAGTTGAGGCCGCCAACAAGAACATCAAGCGCATACTACAGAAGATGGTGGAAACCTATCGGGACTGGCCAGATAAGTTGTCGTTCGCTCTGTGGGGCTACAAGACTTCGATCAGAACTTCTACTGGGACAACTCCGTACTCATTGGTTTATGGGATGGAGGCCGTTCTGCCTATTGAGATTGAAGTCCCGTCATTACGAGTGTTGGCCGAGTGCCAAATAGCCGAAGCAGATTGGCAGCAAAACAGATTTGAGGAACTCATGCTTTTCGATGAAAGAAGGCTGAAGGCACTGTACCACATCCAAGGTTATCAACGCAGAATCGCCCAGGCTTTTAACAAGAAGGTTAAGTCCAGGAATTTGAAGGAAGGAGATTTGGTGCTCAAAGACAACCGAGCCCCCATCCACGACCCAAGGGGCAAGTTCAGACCCAATTGGACTGGTCCCTATATTATCAAGTCAATCTGGTCAGGTGGAGCTGTGGTTCTGATGGATCTAGATGGCTTAGAGTTTTCTCAACCGATCAACATGGACAAGTTGAAGAAATACTACCCTTGAGAGGCTCGCTAGGCTGAAAACCCGAAAGGGCGACCTAGGCAAAATTCAGAGCATAGAAAATTTGAAATTATAAAAACTGAGCTCGCAAGGTTGAAAACCCGCAAAGGGCGGCCTTGGAAAAAGTTAGAGCGCAAAAGGAGAGTAAAAATACCCGAGCGAACCTAAGCCTGAACTACGTAAGGCTTGATTCCCATCTATGGGATACGTAGGCAGCTTCATCCTGAAGTTCAGCCCCAATCTTTTCCCCGATCAACTTTGTCCATTTGATCATCTCAGTCATCTCTATTCATCAGCATTTATCGTGATCTCCGGTACAGTGTTATCCAGATTAGGGGCAACTTTCCGTTGCTATGAATCGCCGAGGCACTTTTCAAACTAGGGGCAACTTTTCAGTTGCTAGGACCAGGGTTGTGCATTTCAGTGACAGATCTCAGGCGTGTCCAGTTTTGATCCATATCGAAAATAGTTGAAAAGTTTTAATAAAAGTTGACTTTGTTCAAATTAATCTTTTCACAACTAAGACCATTTTTGGACCAAAAACGAAAAATTTTCAGTACCACAACCTTCAATTTCATTGATTTCAAAACAAAGTTCTCTTGCTCTTGCATACAATTGAAGTTGCTTTTTTATTGCACTCATAACGAAAACTTGAAAGTACTAATAAAGCAATAAATCTGGGGCATAGTCGAGTCAGGTGTCCCTGCGCCCCCTTCCAGAGCTGGTTGAAGCCTCCGACGCCACTCTAGGCCCAACCTGTGCCTCCTCATTCAGCCAGTCCCAGCACTCATCAGACAAAGTGCAACTAAAGGTAGGGGCAGGGGCCAGAAGCTCTCTAACTTTCCATGCTGCGGCCTGCCGAGCCAGCTGTGCGCCTCGAACTGGAAATGTAGCCGGATACGCTATCCCCTCTGGTGGGCAAGTCTGATCATGGCCAAACTGGCGCAGAATACGGAATGGGAAATAGAATACACAGTGAGTCAAGCCGATCAATCGAATCCCGACCTGTCGGGACATGCTGTAGCTCATTGCCGGGAGATTGAGCCAAGGACAACGCCACGCAATGCGATCTGTCGACAAATTGCACATCCATTCAAACCACCATCCCTCATCAAGGGCATCGACTAGGCGTTGTCGAAAGAAGTAACCGCGGGCTGAGTAGGCAGGGCAAGAGTCCACAACTTGCAGTTTATCCATCAACCATATCTGGGGAGGAATGAAAAATGAGAGAATAAAGAATAGAGAGATGTGCGATGAGAGAAAAGTGAGATAAGGGTTTTGTGAGAAAAACCGAGCCCGAGGGCCGAGTGATGTGAGCAAATACATATGTGAGCTTGGGTGGGAAACATTACCTGCAGCAGTAGTGGACTCCCTGCAAACCTAGTTGTCTCCCGGTAGTGGAAAGCATCCAAGCCCATCAGTGTCTCGGCCAGAGTCATGGCAATGCAACTCTTTCCCTCTTTCAAACCTTGAGCAACTTCAATCAAACGGACGCCGGACCCTCCGAAGCTTGAGGCAAACAGAAAATGAGATAACAGGCACAAACAGAGAGCATGTCGTCGGAAGCCTTGCCAATGATGGTCGCTGCGGTCACCAGCATCGGAGAATCGGTAAACCAGGCTCGGGATATCCAACGTTCCGTCACAGATCAGGGATCGAGCATCATTCGCGTTGAGTCCGCACATCCGCCCTAAAGTTTGGGCATAGCCAAAATTGAGTTGGGGCAGGATCTCCTCACCTCGCTCGGATTCTATCAAAACTTTAAAATCTTCAAGAGTGGGACATACCTCTTGCCCTCCGAAGCTGAAGACGTGCGTCACCGGGTTCCAAAACCTTGCCGCGGCATGGAGGAAAGGGAGATGCAATGGAGTCCGGCCCAGTGTGAATAGTGCATTTAAGCCGAAACTCCGGAAGTTCAGCTTTTCCGAGCCGTCTAGAGAAGAAATCCAAGATGTGAGATTGTCTGCGAGAAATGCCTCCATTTTTGTGAGAAACGGTGATAAAATGAATGAGTTCCAAGGCTGGGGCTTTTATAGAGGGTGAAACACTATTCAAGGGACACGTGTCAAAATTCTGGGGGTTGCGGGAGAGGTAGCCGGCCGGCCATCTATTCTAGTAGGCCGGCCACCCTTTAGTTTCCAGATACAAAATGTGTTCGGCCACGCATTGGTCCTGTTTTGCCCTCCGGAAGGAAATTTGAGGCATTTCTATGCACCGGGGATGTCGAAGGCCTCCATTTCTCTCAGTTTTGGATACGTTCCATCATCCAGATTGTCCGTCCGAAGTACGCTTAGTTGTATTTTTGCTTATCGAGTTGTTGTCTTCCTTATCGAGTTGTTGCTTTGTTTATCGAGTTGTAAGTTTTGGCGAGCTGTCGCATTTTGTGTTTTGAGTTATTACCTTTTGTTTACGCAATCTTGTTGAGTCTTGTCTATCGAGTCGTTAACATTGTTGTACTTTGCTTATCGAGTTGTAAACTTGCTAAGATTCTGTTATTTCTTAGTGAGTCGAATTGTTTGATTTGTTGCGTCGGTTCATTACCTGACCCGGTAAATAAACAAGGCACATTTTTCATTCAATTCCGTTTTATGCAAAATGATGCGATGCGATGCAAAGAATTTCAAATACAAACATCTTTTCAAAAAGCTGTTTCATTCCATCATGTTTTACAACAGAATAAAGGTACAAGTTTTACAGAAAATAAAACTGCCGAACAATATGCAAAGTGCTATAAACTACTAGTAAAAAGTAAAATAAAGCAGGAAATAACATCAACATCCTCAGGAGCGGGAATGAGGAGGCCCTCTCATCCTTTTCTGCGGGATAACCTCTGCACCATCATCACCATCCGGGTCAGAACTATCATCCTCCAGATCCCTCTCAGCCTCGTCTCCACTCCCGGAACCAAGACCGGAGCCTCCCTCCCCAGCGGATGTCTCTGACTCACGGTCTGCGACCTCCTCCTCCTCCTCCTCCTCAATAATGGGTGCCCTGCGTCTGCGAGACGACCCTGCTCCTCGAGCTCCTCGAGAAGGCCTGGATGGCCCAGCTCCTCGAAAAGGCCCGGATGGCCTAGTACCTTGAACAGGTCCAGTACCTCGACCTCTCTGAGAAGGACCGGGTGGCCCAGCCTGCGGCTGAGTATATACAGGAGGCATCTGAAAATGAAAAGTTCAATACATCAGTTCAAATATGAAAAGCAGATGCAAGTACAATATGCGAGTGAGATGTGTCAGATGTGCTCTACACGGCCTATCAATACAGCAAGATGCTCTACACTAGCGTGTCATTAGGAATATGCTAAATACAAGGAAGATGGATAATACCTGCACACCCATGATGGCCATCTGTGCTTCTCTCCGTAGGATCATGCCCTCGAATGTGGCCAGCATCCCGAGCAGCTCTGCTGTGTACTCAACTGGGGGCTGCAAATACAAAGGCAAAACTATTAGTGAGCGGATGAATGTCCAAATAAACTGATTGATAAATCAAAGCTGTAAAACATACCGGGGGTGAATCAGGCTCCCAGACATATCTGTGGTCAGGAAGAGGAGGCTCTAGCGGGACCTGGTAAGGAGTCCCGAACCGCCAACTCGTCAACTCGATCGGCATGTCTGGCCACCCAGGATGTTGATAAGGAGACGGAGGGATCGGAGGAATCGAACTACCTCTACCCCTAGATGCACTAGCCCTGCTAGAGGAAGGGATATCCGTAGCACCGGCACAACTCGAAGGTGGTACATCAGTAGGCCTCCGTGGCGGAGCACGCACTCCCGTCAATGGGGGCATCAGATATATACGACGATAGGTGGCGTAGTCCCCCTCCATGAGATATAACAAAGCATCGGTGCCCTGCATAGCACTAATGACCTCCTGGGCAGAGAGTCTATCGGCAGTCCGCATGGTGGCCGGAGGCACGGCAGGAGGGTCCTGAGAGTCATACCCTCACACCTGACGTAGGAAACGTTCCCCCAGGAACCATGCCCTACCAACTGGTCCTTCGAGCAGGAACCTATACTGGGAAGTGCCCGATCCTCCGGGATACGAATGTCGGAGACCATCACCAAAGACCGCCCAGGGTTGCCAAGTGATCTGCGGATAACCAGTGCATAAATCAATCAGAAATCAGGAATATACAGGGCAGATCAAAGATGAAAATGAAAGGAACTGAGAGTTCTGAAATACCTCTGTCGCCCGCACAGTATCAAAATACTGTCGCAAGTAGAAGAGAGTCTCTCGAGCTCTCGGTCGGTGCTCGCCCTCGAATACCAGCGAAAACGGAGTCGTAAGGAGTCCTGCCACCTCCATCTCCGGGGCTAATGTGGGAAAGTATACATACACCCATAACTGAGAAAAACAGTGCGGAATGTGAATACAAAGTGCTAAAGGCAGAATACAGAGTGCAAAGTGCGCCGTGTGTGCAATGAAAAAGTAATAAGGAGCAGAAATGTAAATCAAGAGGACAGAATGTACCTCCCAGGCTCTCCAATAGCCACCAAGTAAGTCTCCCCGCCCGCGAGAGGCTGCACCCATGTAGCAATAGAGGGTAGCCAGGCCAGCGCCACCCCAGTCATATCGACTCACCTGTGATAAGTCCACCAAAGCGCTCAGAAGATACAACCCAACAGTGTTCCCCCTATCGGCAAACAGAGTGGTGCCAAAGAGGAACATAAGGAAGCCCCGGGTGTACTGCTCAACCTCCTCGGGAGACTCAGGCTCCATCACCGGCCTCCGAAAATGGGAAGAGAACCAGGTGTACCGGACTCTCCCGGAAGCTCTGTCTACAGGTGGGCGAGCCCCCAATAGATGTGTCCAAGCGGCCTCCCACTCTCCCATATCCTCGTCATAAGGTATGGGCCAACCGCCTATGTCTAGGCCGGTGAGTATGGCGAAGTCCAGCGGAGTCATGGTCATGTCCCCGGTGGCAGAAAAGTGGAAGGAATTGGTGGTGTCCCACCATCTCTCCACCAAAGCAGCTAACAAAGTCCTGCTGGCAGGACAACGTGATAATCCCACGCAGAATGCTCCGAACCCCGCTCGATCGACCAGATCCCGAACCGCCTCTGGAAGCTCAGCATACCAGTCTCTCGCGGCAGTAGAGTCGTATCCTCATATGGTGCGAGAGCCACCCTGCATTTAGAAGGAATACATGTGTTCAGTATACAATAAAACTCATGCTGTGTGCAAATGAAGTGAAGTAGCTGTGTGCAAATAATCCTAATCAGTGGGCTGTGTGTTCACATCAAATCTGGGCTGCGTGTTCAGTAAATCCGTGTTTTGGGCTGCGTGTTCAAATCCTAATCAGTGGGCTGCGTGTTCATATCAAATCTGGGCTGCGTGTTCAGTAAATCCGTGTTTTGGGCTGCGTGTTCAAATCCTAATCAGTGGGCTGCGTGTTCACATCAAATCTGGGCTGCGTGTTCAGTAAATCCGTGTTTTGGGCTGCGTGTTCAAATCCTAATCAGTGGGCTGCATGTTCACATCAAATCTGGGCTGCGTGTTCAGTAAATCCATGTTTTGGGCTGCGTGTTCAAATCCTAATCAGTGGGCTGCGTGTTCACATCAAATCTGGGCTACGTGTTCAAATCCTAATCAGTGGGCTGCGTGTTCACATCAAATCTGGGCTGCGTGTTCAGTAAATCCGTGTTTTGGGCTGTGTGTTCTACTCTCAATCAGTGGGCTGCGTGTTAACATCAAATCTGGGCTGCGTTTTCAGAATATCAGAGTTTGGGACTGTGCGTTCTACTCTCTACTCTCAATCAGTGAGGGCTGTGTGTTCACCATTAACTTGAACTGTGTATTCAGGAAATCAGAGTTTGGGCTGCGTGTTCTACTCTTAGTCAGTGTGTGCTGTGTGTTCACTTTCAAAATTCGGGCCGTGTGTTCGACGAATCAGTGTTTGAGCCGTGTGTTCAATTCTTAACTAATGTGTACCGTGCGTTCACAATCAATCAGTTAGTGAGCCGTGTGTTCAGCGATTCAAGTGTTTAACTAACATGTTCAGAATGCAAGTAAAGTACTGTGTTATGAGCTAAAACTGCGTGTTCAAGCATGGCAAAGCTACAAAATGCACGAAAATGCAGAAAATAAAGTAAAATACCTCTCGTGCATCGTGAGAGAGGTGCTGCTCCGGCTCTCGCAGAAGTAAATCCCCGGGTGCCCGGTCGTTGAACCCAGTGAAACGACGGAAAACGGCCCGCGGAAGCGTATGTGCAGACGGGGCGTATCTCCTGGGAATGAAAGGACGGACTCTCGGGGGCAGTGTCATAAAATCAAAATCATCCCCAGCGCCTGGAGGACCTCCGCCATGAGGGCAATCGCTCGCCATTTCGAGAAATCTGCAAAAAGGAGCAAAAATGAGCGAAATGAGCCAAAATTGGAAAAAGTCAACAAAAGTCAACTCCCGGGAAATGAAAAGTCAACAAAAGTCAACTCCTGAGAAAATCTCCCAAATATTGAGAGAAACTTACCTCAAGTGGTGAAAATGGGAAAAGAAGCCCCGAAATCAAAATTTAGTCGGCTCAAAGTGCTTGAAACTGAAAGATTTCGCGGAAACAACTTGCGTGGAAGGCCGAAAAGCGCGCATAAAATGCAGATCTGAAGAGAAAAATGGTCTAGGGAGCAAGGGAAGGAGTTTTCACAACTTTGGGAGTGATTTCGGATTGAATGGGCAAGGGAATATATAGAAATGATTAAAATGACCAAAATGCCCCTGCTTTGGGCAGGTGGCCGGCCGGCCACCTTTTCTGGCTGGCCGGCCATTCACTTTTCCTTCCCTAGCCGGTGGCCTCCCCAAGGGCAACCACCTGGCCTGTGGTGGTCCCAACACCCCCCTCTAGCTCTCTGCAAATTTTGAGGAAGATCGGAGTTCCCGGGACCTGAAAAAGTTCAAGAAAAGTGCACTTTCTGGCACGAAATCGCTCCGCCGGAACTTCAGCTGCAATTTCTGACATGTGTCTCATCATCACTCATCAAAATCAAGGTGTACCCTTTTCAAACATGTTGTAACCTCTCTGGGAGGTGAATCAGAGGCCGCGATCAAGTTGCCTTCGCCGAAATGCGCGTTTCCCAGCTCGTTGTTTCGCAACAAACGGGCACCCTGATTTATGCTCGTTTTCCATTATTTTGCATATAACTGGCATTCTTATGAGCATTTTGCATTTTCATGCATGATTTCTTGTTGTACCATACCTCTGTGCTTGAGCATGCGTTGTCACGCGCGTTCCTTTCTCGCATTGCGATGCATCCATTCACCGGCACTGCGTGTGTCAAACTTTCGGAACCATAGGAATCACTTTGAATATATGTTGTTAGCATATTGTTCTTGTTGAATTTCTCTCTTTTGCAGGCACGATATTGTATGCACGGTTTATTTGAGGCTGGTGCGACCAGACAAATCGCGCAGGTATCGTATCTTCTCCGTGTGAGACTCGACGAGAATTGAATGATTCTTCGCATTCCTAACTGCATGAAATGTAGTTGTTTGCTTTGCATTCCTGCTTAAAACTGTTGCATCTATTTGCGAATACTTGCCTCATTACAACTTGCTGCATTTGCATGATCATTTGGCTCTGTGCATGTCGCTTTGCATTTTGCCCCCCCTGCCTGTGGGCATGCCTGCGGGCACATATCTCTGTTCATCTTGTATGATTGTCTAAGTCTTCGGCCTTGTCAAAAATGGGTCGTCTCTGGGCTTTGACATTCACTCCCGTCACTTCTTGACTTCCGAGTTCTGTCAAAGAGGGGCAACTGTAGACACCCCATTTTTGACCGACCTTAAGACTCAGACGTCACCGATTGAGCGCTCGGTGATGTTGCATACTGTGCTCGTTCAGAAGTCTCAGAGTCGCGGCCGTGCGCCCTACCTCCGGACTCTCGAACTCTCTTCTGTGCTTTGTCTCGGTTTGCGAACCAGACTCGGTTTTCTCTATTTCTTTTCCTGAGGGGAGGGAGAGGTCCCGTAGACCATCTCTCAGTGGCCGTGGGCTACATTTCATGCCCATAGGCCATTTTGTTCGTTTCGGAGCCCGGTTCTCAGTTTTCGGAGCCGTCAGGCCGTGTGCCTTTATTCGGGACCACCCAACCATCTCCGATTCCTCCAGTTTCTAACATACATCTCATTTAGTCCCTTTCGAGGGACACTGGGGTCTTAGATACCCACTTCGCGGCCAAACGCCACTTTCGGTGCTTAACGGCCGGTTTTCGGGACCCCGAACTGCGTGTTTTGGCCCCCGAGCATTCGTTTTGCATCGGTCTTTATTCATTCTTGGCAGGTACCTCTATTTTATCATAACGAGGGACAATGGGGTCTTAGATACCCACTTCGCGGCCAAACGCCACTTTTGGTGCTTAACGGTCGGTTTTCGGGACCCCGAACTGCGTGTTTTGGCCCCCGAGCATTCGTTTTGCATCGGTCTTTATTCATTCTTGGAAGGTACCTCTGTTTTATCATAACGAGGGACACTGGGGTCTTAGATACCCACTTCGCGGCCAAACGCCACTTTCGGTGCTTAACCGCCTATTTTCGGGACCTCGAACTGCGTGTTTTGGTCCCCGAGCATTCGTTTTGCATCGGTTTTTGTCCATTTTTGGCAGGTACCTCTGTTTTATCATCAGGAACGTCACCGGAGGGTGGGAGGACAGTAATTGTCTCAGCAACCAGTTATGCTCTTCCGGCGCCCCCCGGCGCCCGTTTTTCTCACTTCCGGGTTAATGTTGAACACCCTAGGGCCATTTTCTTCGAGCCAAAACCACATATTTGTGTTGTACACACATGGGAGGACCCTAAAAAAAGGTGCTCGGCCAGTAATTGTTTCTTTCATTTTTGAGCCTCTCCTAGAAGTGGATTGTTGTCTCTCCTGCTTCAGAGTTGTCAAATTCCAACCACAGGGCCTTGTTGTACACATATTGGAGGACACTACCCTTTGGTGCTCGGCCAGAAATTTTCACTTTCCTTTTTTACCCCTGGCCGGCCGGCCATGGGGGGTGGCCGGCCGGCCACCTCCACCAAAAGTGGGGTGTCGGCCATGCTCCTTGGGATGTGTGCATGGCAGCTGTATACCTGTTTCTTCAAATATCTCTTTGAATCCGGGGGATATTTTGGGAGGGAAAGCTTGGGTGCATTTCCCTCCTCTTTTACACCCCCTTCTTGGCCTTTATAGTTGGCTGGCCATGTTGTTCATTGGGGTTACAAAAACTTTCCTTAAGAGCTCCTAAGCAATAGCATACATCTATCTATCCAAAAACCTCCAAAAACTTCAAGTTTTGGCCTCATTTGTTCATCAACACCAAGCACTACCATCACCACTTCCATTCCAGCAGCAAGGGAAGGTTTTTTAGAGGCTAAGAAGCAACAAATTCAAGCCAAGAAGCAACAAAAGTGTAGTCTTCAAGGGTAAGTCACTATTTCCTCTTTTTGAGCTTATTTTTGCTTCATTTTTATACCCTCTTTTCTTGAGGTTTTGGGCTCCGACCCTAACTGGGTTTAGGCCTATTTTGAGCCCCTCTCCAACATTGAAGAAGGGCTCAACCTTGTTTGGAGCTTCTATATACCACTTGCTTCAATATCCATCATATTTACCGTAAACTTGCATGCTGTTTTTAGCTTATTTACATTTGTTTTTGGAGCCTGCCATAAACTGTGATTGAGCTTATTTTGAGCTCCTCTACAATATTTTAGAAGGGCTCAACCTTGTTTGGTGCTTCCATGCATGACCTCTCTTTATAGCCCCTATTTGGTCCATATTTTGCATGCTATTTCTAGCCCATGAGTGATCTGTTTCCGAGCATAATATAAACTGTGAGTGGGCCTATTTTGAGCCCCTCTCTAACATTGAAGAAGGTCTCAACCCTGTTTGGCCTCTCTATCATGCACTTGCTTCATAATCTCTTATATTTACCGTAAGTTTGCATGATTTACTTGACCTACATGCAATTTGTTTTTGGAGCATGTCATGAACTGTGAGTAAGCTTATTTTGTGTCCCTCTACAACATTATAGAAGGGATCAACCTAGTTGGGGGTCTCCATGTTGTACTTGCCATTATATCTCTCTTTGACCCCCATTTTGCATGGTTTTTAGGCCTATCTAGCTTCTGTTTTCGGCCACCATCAGTACTGAAAATATCCATATCTTGGCCTTCTTGTCATGTTTTGTTAAGGGTCCAGGGCTGTTTGATGAATGTAAGGCATACTTCATGTTTTAGCCTTTGTTGGCTTCATTCTTGCATGACATTTTCAGCAAGTTTGCATACTGATTTGAGGGTTTTCATCTACTGTAAATGTTCATATTTTTGGACCCTCTTCAATGTTGTAGACCTGTATTTTTCAGTTTGAGCATTGCATATATCACTTGCTTCATTGTTCCCCTCTTTTCCCCCATTTTTGCATGCTATTTTTGCCATACTTGTTATTGTTGTTTGGCTATACTTTGTACTGAAAAAATGCTATTTTAGGGACTGCCTAACATCTGTCTTTACACTTCATGTCCATATTGTGCATGTTTGGCATAGCTGCAAGTCATTTCGAGTGCTTAACATTGCATTTCGGGTATTGGGTGTAATTTTGCTATAATTCGGGGGCTGTTTTCGCATCATTTTGGCTGCTGAAATTTGCATTTTCCATATTTCATATGCCACGTCTCATTTCGTATGCCATTTCATGCCTTAGGGCCATTGCCTCGGTTTGCGTGCCCGTGTGCACGCATTTCGAGGCACTTCATTTTCATCTCTCAGCATCTTATGTGAGTGTGGCCGAGGCTCTCTCATGTTAGTGTAAGCCCAATTTGCATTGCGAATGCTGTTTCATGCTTTAGGATCATTGCCTCGGTTCGCGTGCCCGCGGGCACGCATTTCGAGGCGCTCCATTCTCATCCATCAGCCTCTTACGTGGGTGTGGCTGAGGTCCTCTCATGTTAGTATAAGTCCAATTTGCATCCTGTATGCCATTTTAGTTCCATTGCATTCCGTATGCCATTGTCCTGGTTTGCGTGCCCGTGTGCACGCATTTCGAGGCACTTCATTTTCATTCATTAGCCTCCTATGTGAGAGTGGTTGAGACTCTCTCGTGTTGGTGTAAGCCCATATTGCATTGTCATGCCATTTTAGTCTCATTACATCGCGTGCGTCATTTCCTCGGTTTGCGTGCCCGTGTGCACGCATTTCGAGGTATCTCATTTTCATAGCATTATGCATGCTAAATTATATATTAGAGTGCATTCATGCCTATTTGCATTGCATTCATGCATTTTCTCGATTTGCGTGCCTGTGTGCACGTATTTCGAGGCATCTCATTTTCATCCGCATTGCATGCTAGGATTGTATTTTAGTTGCATTCATGCATATCACGCATATTACGTCGTGTTCGGGATAGGAGTTAGCCCAGGCACGGGAAACGAGGCACGTTTCGTACTTCGAGTGATGGAACGCGTCCCAATTCCCAAGTTACCGACACTCCGGATTATCCGTGATGGAGTTAGGTTTTGTTGTAGTATTCATCTGCATTCACCCTATATTGAGTTGTGCAATCCGACTCCTCGGTCATCATGCATCGGTATGCGTGATTGGTGGCACGAGGATCGAGGCATGCATATATTTGTGAAATACATTGCTATGCCCCTTTCCTGCTCTCTGTTGCAGCAAAATGAAGAATCATCAACTTTCCAGGACTTGGCACGCATTTCGAGAAACATTGCAAACGGAGGCTAATTGGGGCATCCCAGTGGATTTCCGCGCAAGGCAGTCCAACATGCATTATTTCATTATCCGGAGCGGAGTCAAGGCAGTCCCTGGCTTGCATGCCAGTTTACAGCTTTCTTAGTTAATTTGGTAATTAATTAGGAATTTGTATATTATTTCGGACTGTATTATTATTTATTCGGACCCTCTGCGCGAGGGCATAATTGTAATAAGTGTTGGTGAGTGTGATGTATGTCTTCCAACCCCCACATCTTTCTCCCTTTTATTTACCCGTTTACAATGGTTAGATATAGGGCATATTTCAATTAGCATACAGTATGACAGCATGTTTGCATCATTCATCTGTTTTTCACGCACCGGGCTCGGCACATCATACAAACTGCATTCGTATTTCGATTCCAAATTGAATACGTGTTAGTTGTAGCATTCCATGTGCCATACTTAGAATAGCCAAGCCTGCTATAGCTTGCATTTTTGCATGTGTTGCATTAGGCATTTCAGTATATTTAGGATCATGCATGATTTCTAACGTAGCTTCTATTTTGGCTTGGAGTACTCGGTGAGTTTTATGCTTTAGCATCCTTGCATGCGTGTGAGTGTCTGCCATGAATAGCATGCTTACCATGAGGCTAAATGCTTATGTGATATAACTGCCTTGAATGCCTGTGGGTGGAGGTTGAGTTATTTGAATTGGGACAATTCATCATATGCTTGTTTTAAGCCCACTAGATAGTGGCAAAATCATGTTTTCTAAGCCCACCCGAGGGTGGCAAATTCACGTCTTAGCCTACTTGCGGGTAGCACCATCAAACCATTTTCAAACAAACAAACATGAAGTGTTTTGTTCCAATTCAAGCGATTCAGTCTATACTTGTATGCTGTGCGCATCACATAGTAACCTAGGCTAATAACCGGAATAAGAACTTACAATGTTTTCAAAAACAGATATCACGGTTAGTAGAGGCCGGTCTTTGACTGGGCGAGCGGGGGTGCTCACGAAGTGACCTTCCCCAATCGTACCCAAGTTCCCGAGCCGAGACAACTTTGGTGATGACGGACACGTGGCCTTTGGCACCGAGTCAGGGTTTCCTAAATTTTCCATTTTAAAATATTTAGGTGGCGACTCTGTATCTGGCGAAGCAGTCCATGTTTGGCACTTCTCTCAAAAATCTATTTTCAAAACGATTTGCCGGATTTGGACTCTTCGGTTCAAGATTGAGAATCGTGACATTTGAGTCCTTCGAACTGTAGTAGACCCAATATCGAACCAGAACGGGGGCGACTCGCAATCCCTTTCCCCCGGGATGCGTTCGGGGACGTCTACATTGATGGGTTCACAGATTCTGACATGGCTGGTGTTATTGATTCTAGGAAATCTACTTCGGGGTATTTGATGACTTTTGCAGGGGGAGCTCTGGCATAGCAATCTAAATTACAAAAAATGTGTTGCTCTCTCAACTACCGAAGCTGAATTTATTGCCATTACGGAAGCTTGTAAAGAAGAGTTATGGTTGGAGAAATTTTTGTAAAAGTTGGGTTTGAAGCAAGAAAAGTATGTGCTTTATTGTGATAGTCAAAGTGCTATTCACTTGAGTAAAAATTCTACTTTTCATTTGAGGTCGAAACACATTGATGTGAGATACTATTGGATTCGGGATGTGTTATATTCGAAATTGTTGCAACTCGAAAAGGTTGACACGGATGATAATATTTTGAATATGTTGACTAAGACCTTGTCGAGGGACAAACATTTGAAGTGTCGAACTTTGGCGGGTATGGTTGATGTCTTCACCTAAGTCGGTAGGGGGAGAATTGTTGGGTATACCTCTTTATTGGAGTGTGGGACCCAATGGTTTATTAAAAGAGTTTTAATTTGGTTTAGTATTAGTTATAATATATTTTTATATATTATATCTAATTTGTGGAGACCTAATTCAGTTTGGTAACAATTAGGGTTTTGGTAAAACAAATCTAAGATTTAACAATATATATATATTGTTCCGAAGTGCTACACAGAGACATACAGTTTTCATTCATCTCAGTGACCATGCGTGTTGATCTTTAATTTGGTGCTTGGTCAGTGCTTTGGATTTGATTTGTTGATGCTTTGCTATCTTTGATTCAAAGCTGATTTGGTTCATTATTTTGGGTCTTCTACAACTTTGGTTCTGAAGATTTTGGTTCACCTATTTGGTGAGATCTTTCCTCTTGTTTATTTGTGGTTATTTGGAATTCACCTAAGGGTGGTTTTGTGAGACCATTCGTGTCTCGTTTGTAATCATTTGGAACTTATTTGGTTGATAGTGGAATCGGATTTCGATCCCGTGGACGTACCTCACATTGAGGGAACCACGTAAAAATTCTTGTGTTGCCTTTGATTTAATTTTTCCGCATTAGTTTTTATTCCCATTGATTGATTTACTTGTGGGGAATCACATATTTTCCCTAACAATGTCAACAGCTCGCAGTGATGATATGAGCTCAATGAGCACAACCCCAAAGCTACAGACATCACTCTTATCAGTGAGTTGGTAACACCGGTGATACTCTGGATCAACATAACTAGGAGTCCCCTATGGAGCGGTTGAGACATGAGTGACATCGGTGGGGAAGAGTCTTGAAAGCCCGAAATCTACAACTTTGACACAAAAGTTGTTGTCGAGGAGTATGTTGTGAGAACCCGAATATAAAAATTAAGTAAATAATTAAAATAATATAAAGAGATAATAATTTAAAACCTTTTGTTTAGATACATATATATATATAAAAAAAAAACAACCCTAGTTTCCCTAACAAAAGCCCTAACCCTTATTATAATTTTTTCCACAACACTTTCAACACATAGCATCAGTGAGAGAAAGAAAGGAGAGAGGGAAAGAGAAGCTGCGTTGGGTTGTCTCTAGGAATCATTTGAATCTAAAGCAAATTCTTCAAGGTAGACTAATGTTTTAATTGTTTTGTCTCTTCTTTTACATTTTTTTTCCCTTTCTTTTTTCATTGTGATGTGCGTTTGGCACTGTTTTGGGTATTCTTGAGTACTGTTTTGGATATAGTGTATGGCTTGTGTGCAGAGGTTATTTGGAGGCTAGCATGTATGGCTTTGGTAAGGTGAAGGGCTGAAGGTGTGTTTGGGTGGTATGGGGTTGGATTGTGAGAGTGCAACGTATAGAGGGTGTAAATTGTAGTCTAAAAATTTTGTACAGAGTTAGAAACTTTAAAAATCAAGAAACCATATCAAACGAATGAATTTTAAATTGAAATATTTACAGTAGATTAATTACATATTGAATTTTATATCTGAATTTTCTCATAATTTTTGGAAGTTAAAATCTATATTAACTGTTGCGTTCAAATCTGTCCAAAAAACTAGTTTAAAACAGTAATTTCGAAAGTGTTGTTCTCTTTGGGTATAAATCCGAAAATTATCAAATCAGCATCATTAGAACCGGTTACGAGTCTAGTTTCTTACGTTTTTGGCCTTGCATTGATTGCTCATGTATACTAAGAGAACCATTAATTTCTTTAAAGTGCTGCAGAAAACAACCTGTTTGGGTATAATTAATTGTAAATAATTATTTTGATAAGCAAATCAAGTGAAACCAATTGGGTTTGAAACTTAGGATATATTAGTTGATATCTGGACGGTTTTGGAATTTTTCGAACAGCATGGAGCGGGTTTTTAATTTTCAATGTTAGCGAATAGATTGGGAAAATTTGTTTAAAACTCTATTTTATCTTGAAGTTACTTTTAGTTAAGTTTCGATCGGACCTTATGTCTTGGGTAATTTTAGACCTTGAAGAACATTAACTTAGGTATTATGTAACAGTAACGGTGAGTGGGGTTGAGCAGTATTAGTGCGCTTTAGTGTGGGGTACTTAGTTTATTATTATCTTTAGTATTTTTAAATTAGTAGTGACGTGTAGTCTTCATACTTGGTTGAAGGCACTAGTTGGACTTTCATACTCTATTCAAGGATTATATTATTTCATTTTCAGGTGAGTAGTTGCATGCTACATATTTTTATAAATGTTCTCTTATCTTGAACTGTTGAAAAATTTAATTGTTGTTTTAGGCCTAAACTATGTTGATAAATTATTATATTATCAATGGAATCAAATTATTTCTGAAACATGTGTGAACTTGGCATATTGTAAACTATTTGTGTTTGGTCTCATGTTTATAATGGTAAACTACCATGTTTTGCAAAACTGATGTGTATTGATTATTGGGGCCATTTGTATATTTTAGTCCAGGGAAATTATTCCACTGTGTGTGGTGACTCTGGCCACTAGGAAACATATCCGGGTTGGGCCGTGATGACTCTAGTGCTCAACGATTGTAAGGAAAAGACCTAGGTTAATCTAGGTGGCCTTCAATCGGATCGTCTTAGAGAAAAGACCCAGGTTGCCACCCTGAGGATAACTCTTAGTTCGGTATTGGATCCAACGGGGCTTATAGCCATGAAAACTGTGTGGTATGTTACTTGTTATTTCTTGGTACCCAGAAAATTATTGGTGTTCATATTGTAATCTATTTTAAGTGAAAAATGTCATTTATCATGTTCTTGAGAAACATGAGTATTTTAACTGCTGAACTGTGAAACCTTTTTTTTGAAATAGATTGTCTTTACCAAACTGTATGCCAATTTAGTTTCTGTGATATATATTTTATTTTGGAATTGAACCCTATTTTCAAAACTGTATTTACTATCCATGTTGCTACTCACTGAGCTATTAGCTAACTTAGTTGTTTATCATTTCCAGGTGTTAGAAGGACTTAGAGTGGACTCATGGCACAGCGGGTACTCAATTGCATGGACCTCTAGGACATTCATTTATTTTGTTTTAAATTGTTATGTCAAGTTTGTGCATGTTTCTTTTTATTTTTTATTGAGGTTCATTTAGGATTATTTTGATATGCGGGCTGTTTATACCCCATAAGTTTGGATGGTATTGATTACGGTTGGTTTTGTCGTTTATACTTGTGACTTGTCTTTGGATTGGGTTTTGATTTATTTATTTATGGGCTATCATCACATTTATTCTTTGTGATTTTGGGTCCATGTTTAGGCTTACCTGTGCCTTGGGCTGAGTCCTTATGGGCCACAGCCGGTTATGCCCGGGTTTGGGGTGTGACTATGTTGTTAGTCTTGATATCAAGGTGGATAATATCAGAAGCATGGAGGTAAGTCAACGCATTGGCGGTTGCTATAGCTATGTTCATGCGAACAGGCCATGTGAGTGAGCCATTCTTTGTTTTATCACCGTATAGATGATCGGCAACAGTGCCATTGGAAATGTACTCATAAACAAAGATGAGTTCACAGCTGTGGCGAGAGGTGCAACCATAAAGGGAGACAAGATTACAGTGGCGCAAACATGTGAGGATTTGAACTTCATCAATGACTGTGTCACTCGCTTGTAGTTGTGCTCGTATAGGCGTTTCACTGCAACTTCTCGTCGATCCCTGAGTTTGCCTGGTTGCAGAAAGATCATAAAATGTGCCATAGTATGTGTCAATTGTATGAATTTAGAATTGCTTATACAAATGTGCTACCACAACTTTTAACCTTCTTACCATGGTACACAGTGCCAAAACCTCCATCTCTAAGTTCTTGGAAAGGATCGAAATTGTTAGTTGCTTCTTCAAGTTCTGTGTATGAGAACACATGGACTCCAAAGAAGATAGTACCCCCTTCGACGTCATCTTTTGAGGAAGGATTTGAAGAAGTTTTCCTTGAAACGAAACATGAAGAGACATAATTCCATTTCTTGTGACAACTAATAATAAATATGAGCAAGTAGACAACACCTCCAGGTATTGATGCAGAAGAATAAACAAGAAGCAGGGAGAACCGGTGAGGTGTTAGAGTTCTAGCCAACTAGACTAGTCCCTGTTGATTAAAAAACAAAAAAAAACATTGATTGACTAAAGGTCGCAAATTATGAAGCATGGATACGGGATAGAGATGTGATACAATAATATTTAGTATTATAGTAGACGAGCTCAAAAAATGTTGATAAACCAACCATCTTTTAGGAATTAGATATTAGTTTAAGAGCTAGTAGTCAAATAATTTATTTTCAGTGGATATGTTAATTTGATAAAATCTGGAAAAGTAGAGTACTACTTTAGTATCACTATTTTCTTCTTTGTTTAGAAATTAGAAAATATTAAAAAACAATTCTTGTATTTATTCCAACGATTATACTAATATGCAAAAATTATTACAATTTCAATTTGATAATAATTTGGATACGTGACCTACAATGTTCGAAAAATATCCAATGCTTAACAATAAGTATCAGATATGTTTAAAAAATGTTAGATATGAATTTTCGAGTATCTAAGGAGTACCAATATCTATGAGTAAGATATGGACACGACTCCTTTTTATGAAATATTCGTGCTTCATAGGCCATGGGTGAAAACATTAAACATGGGAAACCAGGAGGAGTCATGCACCGAAGGTTACATGAAATCTTTTGGAGAAATTTTGAAGCATTTGTGCATATGGCTTTTTTACCTGTGGCTAGAATCCATCTGTGCTTAGTTCCTTCTGCAACAAATGTCAAACCAAGATGAAATTAATTGAATGTATTTCACATTTCACACTCTAAAACCTTTACAAAGAACAGTTAAACCCTCCATATATAATATACTGAGGACTCTGAATTGAGGTTTTGAACTGCTAATACCTTTATTGGTGGTGGTACGGTGAAATTTCTGGTTGTCATTTTGACATTGGCATCCTCCTAGGTGACACCTCTTACAATCCTCAGACACATGAAATTCGAGAGAGAACGCATGGGTTAACAGATTGAATGGGTCATCCTCATTATGATTCTTCGTGTTTGATAATTTCAGGGCCAGGTGAATTACTGAGCAGCTAGGTGGATGACGGTCAGGAGAGGAGAGTGGATCGTCTGGAAATTTATAGTACAAATTGTAGTCTTTTCATTTTGTGTAAGTGTGAAAACCCTTGAAATAATCTTCTAAATGGGTTGCATTTGAAGAACTTCCGTTGCATTTGAAGAAGGTGAGATTTGGATCGATTGTAAATGAAATATAAGAGTAGTCAGGAAAATTCAAATCCATGAAAGCGTTGCAATTTGGACTTTCTAAATGGCTTTGGAGAATTTGGTCATGGATTTGGACCTGATACAAGTTTCCGGACAAGCTTTGTTCTATTACGACATCGTACCATCGTCCTTCATTTCCCAGTCGAATTTTTGGAGGTTGATTCGGTTCATCACAAGTTACCGTGCACAACCCGCATTGGGAATACGTAGAATTGGAGAATGGAAAGCTTAGTGGTTGACGGAATGGTTTGCAGTCGAAGGATGTGGGACAACTAATCTGGTTTTTGTTGTCTTCTTGGGCCGAGAAGGAGTGAACAAGAAGATGATGAGAGAGGACAAATAGAGCAAGAAAGAAGGGAACATCCATTGAAATGGAAATTCCCAGAAAATAATCAAAAACCAAAACAACCACGCACACAAAAGCAAAAACAAAACAAACAGGAATGAAATGATCTTCCTAAAAACTCTTTAACTTTTGTATTTTTAACTTCCTGTTAGTTCAATATAATTTAGAATAGATGATGTTGAAAGATCTGCTCAACACGGCAGTTGACTTGAATAATCCAATTAGCTCTCTATGAGATGAGGGAAACACTATGGTATAACCCCTCAAAGGGTACGCCCTATATGTTTTTTATAACTAAAAATATATATATATATATATATATAATTTCATATTTTTTGAATCGTGATTAAAAAAATATCATGAGTTATAATTAAAATAATATGATAATTAAAAAAGAAAATATCATAACTAAGTGAATTTGGTACACCCCTTTTAAGGGTGTGTATATTAAAATTTTCCATTAGATAATATAGATGGACTCAATAGTTAAGACTTGGCCTAATAACGTTGATGTTATGGGTTTAAGTTTTGGAGCCACGACTTTGTACATTATGCCAAAGGTTAGGTGTATACTCAATCTTTCTCCTCCCAAACACACATTAATATGTACTAATTAGGCGTTATTTTTAGATAATATAGATGGAATAAATGCTTAAATAAAATAAATGAGTTATTATTATACTTGATTAAGATAAAATAAAAATATATAATTATTTTTAACTGTTGGATGAATAATAAAAATAATTCGGAGAGACCTCATTGTTTAAGGTTGAGGATCACTGCTTTGACCTTTCCCACTGTATTTCCTGTGGTGCCTTCAACGACATCGTTTTGACTAACTCGCTTTTTTTCTTTTTCTTTTTCTTTTTTTTTAAAATTCTATTCTCACTGTTCCCGTTTCTTAGAAATGGTGCTGTTTGAATAAATTATTTTTTGTCACAATGCTGTTTGTTTGTTTGTTTGTTTGTTTTTTTTTTTTTTTTTATTTCTTTTTATAAGTTATCTCTTCAATCTATATTGCTTGTATTTAGAAAAATAAAATTGTTTTCTGGGGACATATTTTTAGAGTTGTCCACGTGGCCGAGGTGGTTAGCTGATGTGCCACGTGGATGAGCCAGGTTGCCGAGATGTGATGTGTTAATATTAGAATCCGAGATATTCGAATGAAAGACAAGAGTCTTAGATAAGTTGAGGTGCTTAGTTCGGATAGAGATGAGGCCCTTGAAGGGATCATTCTTATCTAACTATGAGTCCGAGATAATTTTTGTGTTTGAGTCCTATGAAGTGAGAATTCTAGAGGACGAGTACACTGATCATTATAAAAATAAGACACCCCTGTGGGTCTAAGGTATAATTTTTACTTGTGCACTGTTAATTGAGTTGATATCTTTTAGAGATAAGTAACTGATTTGACCGTCGAAGTGTCCCTGGATAACTAAGCCATCGCGGTATTCTTATCTTCTTGTGTGTAGGTGCTAGGTTTAATCCATTTTTTTGCATGCTCTCCAGCTAAGTTCCCTAGATCTCGGCAGAGAGATCTGTTTGGTTGTGAGGTTAAAAATCAACACCCACAATTGGGCGCTGTCTGTGGAAACTTAGTAAGAATAGATGGCCAACACTAGACAAGAGGAGAGAGTCGTGGATAACATGCACAGTGAGGATAAGGAGTACGTCGATCCAAACGTCAGAGGAGAAAAACAATGAAGAAAAAGTACAATAAGTGAATCCAGAAGCGAACCATATTGCCAAGGGCAGAAACGGCCCAAGGAGGGGCAACCGAGAAGAGTTCTACAATGAGAGTGATCTCCAGGTCTGGAAGGATCGATGCAAATAGAGAAATGACAAGGTGAAGGACTTGGCAACCAAGTTGATGGACTTACAAACTGTGGTGAACTTCATGATGCAGAACAATGTAATGCATCCAGCGTTGCCATTACCAGCAACATCGACACCGGTTGCAAACGTCGGCGCCTAGAAGGGAGTGCAGACAACAGTGTCGACTGTCCCGTAGCACAAAAAGAGACATGAGACTTTAAATCGACGACCGTAAAACACCGAACGAACAAAATCATGGCAGGGAGATTCTTAGAGAACTAGAGAGATGCAGATCAGGGGATCTCGGCAGATCAACGAACAAGGCCTCTTCCTTGACAAGATAGTGGATGTGGAGAAGTCCAAAATGACGCATCCCAGTACGGGAAGCAAAGCACCAAAGAGATTAAAGTCAGCTGACAACCGAGCCCCGAGATGAACCAAGGAGGACCTGCGAGATTACCTCTAGAGAAAGAGAAACAGTGTCGAGGTAGTGTCCACAGCGCAGCTGAGGTCGCCATTCTTAGCAGAGTTGGATGCGTTCAAGGCACCCAAGAGATTCACCATGCCGAGGTTCCAAATTTACAATGGTAAGTCGAATCTAAACTTTCACGTTGGTTTATACTTGAATGCAATGTCTTTGTGGAGTGGAAACGAACAGTTGTTCTGCAAAATGTTCCTGTCGACATTTGGAGAAATAGCATCAGACTAGTTTCTCAAATTGCTGAAGGGATGTGTCAAGAGTTGGGAAGGCCTGGCTAAGATGGTTGTGGCCAGGTTTGTTATGAACAGATTGCAGCCATTGAGGGTTGATTTCTTATTGGCCTTTAAGATTGACGATAGTGAAAGTATTAGGGCTTATGCTAAGAGGTACTACGAGGTTTACAATCGGATTTTGGTGTGTAATCATGAACTTGCAGTCATGTCTTTCAAGAACGGCTTAGAGAATGATTGCCCAGTTCGGAAATCCCTTGCAAAGACTATCCCAAAAAATATGGAGGATCTCATGGCAAGGATTGAGAAGCACACAAGGGCAAAAGAGGACAAGAAGAAAAAGAAATAAAGTACAGTGAAGCAAGAGAAGCGAAATGGCTCACCAAAGCGTAGCTGAAGTAGTACCAGCACCTACAAATCGAAACTAGGATTGAAGTATAGTGACTCTGGTTTTGATTCGACCTTTGTTGTAATCTGGAATACGGGTTTCTTGGTTTCGTATTGTTGAACATGTCTTGCTTACCTTATTTTCCCTTAAACTTGGCTTTGGGATTGTTGTGGTTGTGTTTGGAACATGTAGGTTGCCTAGTTTCAAAACTCTTGTTGCCCAAATTTTTGGTCTTCTGCTCGAGCAGCATTTCTTGCGCTCAAGCAGGCTTTGCGAACCCTCAGTACTTTTGTAGGTCTGCAAAACTACTGGGAGAGTGGAGTAGTGTTTCCTATGCTCGAGCGGCCTTATTTGCGCTCGAGCATTGGTCTGTTGTCTGCAAAACTACTGGATATGTATTTTCTACACTCAAGCGTTGAGTGTCCTTTTCTTTGTGTCATGGCGCTCGAGTGGCACTTCTTGCGCTCGAGCAAAACAACTTACTGTGTCTGTCGTTCGAGCGTCACTTCTTGCGCTCGAGTGGACTGTGCGTATATCAGATCGTGAAAATGACTTTTTACATCACTTTTTCAAATTTATTTCTCTCTAAAACATAAAGTTGAGACTCGCTCTCTCTCTCTAAAACCTACCTTCTCTCTACTTTTTCATCTAGATCTAGTGATTTCTCTACCCTTATGCCTTTGAGAAAAAGGTAGAATGCCTCAAGAGCTTCGTTTTGATCCAAGTAGAAGTTGGTTTTGACGTCTTTGAAGTTTCTCCTTTGTTGCTTTGGCCTTCTAAGCTTGAGGTAGGGATTTTTCTACACTTTCATATGGTTTTTAGCTTAGTTATTGGTTGTTGTGTAACAATGGTGGGATTTATGAGTATGTTGGACAAACTTAGGGTTTGCATTAACAATCAAAAGAGGGGTTTCTATGTGTATATGATATAAAGGATTATGGGGTTTGAAAATGAGGTTGTATTGTGACAAAATAGTTTATTTTGGCATTTAGGTGATATTTGGGAAAGAGGGAAGTTTGCCCTAAAATGTTACAAATATTTATTTTGTATAAATAAATGAAATTACAGATATTTCTATTCAGGTATGAGTTTTGTAGAAATTACATGAGGATTAGGTGAATTGAAACTAATCCCTTGTTGATTGTTATTGAATATGACTATGTTTTTAAATACATTGTATATGTTTGATTATTTTGGAAGAGAAAGGGGATGTACTCCATTGTTTGAGAGGACATAGGGGATGGACTCCATTGAAATTAAGTTGGCCTGTGTGTCTAGGGTAAAAGTCCCGAAACTGCGCGTATACATGGGTGCCGATCCCGCGGACGAAATTTTCGTAAAATGGCAAATCAAAGTGTTTGTATGATGGTTGTGTTATTTTGGGAACCACTGAGTTGTAATCTCAGATAAGTTGTTTGAAACATAATGAAATTAGCTCATGAATTGAGATAAAATGCATTAACTTGAATTGATGTGAAAGAAAAAGGATTGAGATATGAATTTGGTACTTTATGATTATATAAAATGCAAATGTTTTGTCACAGGCATTGTATATGCACATTATACTTATATCTTTGTTGAATCTCATATATTGTGTTAGATTGTTCCTACTGGGCTTTGACTCACCCTATTTAGAGAAACCATTTTCAGGTGTTGGTGATATGCCTTTATCAAGGCAATAGCTTGGAGGGACTTTTGGGAGCAAGAGTTTCTTTCTTTTGTTGTATTCTTTTTTGTATAGCCAAGGGCTTTAATTGTATTGAGCTAGGCTCACTTTTGTTGTAACCAAACAATGACTTGGAAAGATGTAAGCCTTTAGGGCATTTGAATATATGTTCAACTTTAATCTTTTGTCCACTTGTAACATATGCTATAGATTCAGGATAGACTATTTATGAATGTATATTGCATGTGTTACCTTTTGTATATCAAACTCTGATGAATGAAAGTAAGTCAATTCAATTACATTCTCGCTTATAAGACGAGTTTGTTGTATTTATTTTTGGGGTGTTACATGAAGGCCATGCAGGCAGTAAGTACAGTTTTCATGATCCCGATCTACAAGATCCTGGAAAGAATTAGGAACCAGTCTTACTTTAGGCCACCACAGAAGACTCTAGGGGAATACATGGGTAGGTTTCCCGAGAAGAATTGTGCCTACCATGACGAGAACGAGCACACACTATAAGAAATTACACTTTTGCCGACTAAAAAAATTTTAGTCGCAAAAAAATAAAATTTGCAAACTAAAAATAAATTTCATAGCTAAAAGTTTATACTATTACCAACTAAAGTAATTTTGCTGTAGAAAAAGTGATTTTTTGCAACCAATTTAAAATGTTAGTCGCCAAAAATATAGGCAGGAGGGTGAAAAACTAGACGGGAGAGTATAATATTTTAGCGACTAATATAATTTAGTCGCAGATATAAAAATGACGTCGTTTTGATATCTAAATGTATTGACAGACAATGGCCAGCCAAATTTAGTCACCAAATAACGGTGATATTTTTATGGTTACTCGTTCGCGACCAAACAATTTTGTCAGAAAATGTAAGTTTTAGTGGCCAAAAAAAATATTAGTCATTGTATATTCGTTTCTTCTAACCAAAAAAATTTGTCGCCAAATTAGTACTTTTAGCGACTAATATTTTAGTCACCGTTGATTGAGATTTGGCTACCAAAAAAATTAGTCGTTATATATTAAAAACAAATTTAGTTGTTAAAGGTGAAATTTTTTAAGAGGGAAATCACGAGCCCGCCCCTGTTCTATATTTACACACCACAATTTGTTCAAACCTCTCACACAGATTCCTTCACCACTAAACCTCACCTCACTGCAGACTACCGCCACCGGCATAGATCGCCACGGCCACGGCCACGGCTGCCGCCGTAGATTGCCACTGCCGTCGATGATCCTTCACGGTCCTCCGCTGGTGCCTTTCTCTTTCCTAAACACCCACCGTTGTCGATGATCCTCCTCCTTCTCCTCCGCTGCTGCCTTCGACGGATCTGAGAAGATTGTCGAGATCTAAATCAGATTTGAGTCTTAGGTCGAGATCTGACCGTCATGAGCGATCCACACATATCTGTCGCCAGCAGTGAAGATGGAGAGACTATGCCTAACGGTTAAGACCTGAATCAATTTCGATTTGCTATTCACAATACATAATGTATATGTTTCTCCGTTGCAGTCATCGAAGGTAGTTGTTTATTTTTTGAATTTTATTTGTATGTAATCAAACTTCTGCATTCTATTTCCTTTGACCTTTGATTTCATTGAACTTTGACAGAAAAAGGTTAACAAAAGTTATAACCATTCTTTCAATCACAACTTTTTATGTATTAGAGTCTTATAATCACTTCTTAAAGGCCCCGTTTGGTATAGCTTTTAAAATAGATTATAGATTATAACTTAATAGATTATAGATTATGACTTTAATCAGAAGTTGTTAATCTGTTTGGTGTAACTGTTGAATTATAGATTTAAGTTGCTGAGTAGTGTTTGTTAAATAAGTTGTGAAATCGCTTTTTGAATTAACTTTTATTTTTTGTTATTCATTACTTGTCTACATTTCTCGTAAAAAATAATAATAATAATCCATAATCCATTTGGGTCTTTTTCTATTTTTTAAAAAATAAAAAATAAAAAAAATCTAAGAGTATAACCTTAAATTAACAAGTTCACAGCAGAAGCTGATAATCAGAAACAAAGGGGTGAGCAGCTTCTCAGAATCAGCTTTTTTGTGTTAAAACAAGTTGCTAGAATCAAAAGCTATTTGAAATAAGTTTAACCAAACAATCCAAAATAACTTTTCCAAAGCTAGAAGCTATAAGTTGGCCAAAATAAGCCACACCAAACACTCCCAAAATCATTTCTTCTTTCATGGGGTTAATTTAGTACTTGATTTCCCTATACCCTTTAAATTCATTACTCTCTTTAACTTTTTAGTTAATTTTTCACATGTTCATTAATTTCCTTGTCAGTATGTATCTACAATTTTGTAAATTATTTTGGTTTCTATTCTAGGATCCACATAAAAGTTTTCCATTTAGATATTCAAAGAATTCAGTTACTTTTTCTTGTAATTTTTTGTAATATGTCTGCAACATCTTTCCATTATTTTAGTTCATGACATTATATTGTTAACCCATGCTGAGGGGAGAAGAAAATGTTTTATTAACTGATAATCCTGGGGACATAACAACAATTTGTCTTTTGAATTTTATGAAGAAGACCCTCATAAGCAAATGATTCATGGCACAGGAAGTATATCTTGAATACATTTTTGTGAGGGCTTTGTTTGGTAATCAACAAGATGTGGTTTGGGATGTGTGATAGTTGACAGGATCCTGAGACAAATTGTTTGTGGTTCTCTCTCAAACTATCTCTGCCTAAATGATTAAAGGCATACGAGTATGCAAATGAAGCTAATTAAATGGACACTCCCATAATGATATTTAAAGATTCAGGGGCATATATACACAAATCTGGTCATGCCCTCCTAATTCATACCCTGCCTTGATTTAATGTTGAAAGCCAAAAAAATGTGTTTAAAATAGCCTTTGATCACCTTGGAACCACATCAAGTGAATTAAGTGTTTCAGTCCTCGTGCAAGATGTGTAACTGTGAAGTTTCGCTTTTGAGTGGTTCTACTACATATTTTGAAAAATAATGCATGTTAACTAACACACCCATTAGCAATTTTTGTGCCTTTTGGGAACATTTGTCCACTATTAGATGGTTATTTATTAATGTTTGATAATTATACATACAGATAGATGCTTTAATTTCAAATGGCTCTAAAAGCTACTATGCTTGTGTCAGAGAGAGCACTCAGGGTGGATTTAAGAACAAATGGGTGGCGTTAGGTTAGCTATCTAGACTATTATCTACTGATTTAAATTTTGACTGAATGGTGTATGGTGGTACACTATATATAATATATCTTAGATGCAAACCAGTTTTTTTTTTCATGTATAATAAAATATGCAGAGATAGTTTGTGACGACCCCGACCTCCAAACTAGTATATTATGTCATTTTAATGAGCCTAAGTGCATGATTGTGTGTTTACTTATGTGATTACATGTTTAATTTTGTAATTATCTATTATTACATGGAATATCTGTTCGAATTGACAACTTAGAGACAGAAATTGAGAGCTTAGACGACTTCAATAACTGAAATTGACTAGCCCAATAGACTAATTCGAATATTTAGGATTTTATGGTACCTTTAATTGAAATTTGATTTGGATCAAAATAATTAGAATAAACAGATTGAATTAGTTAGATTAAGTGTAGTTAATTAGCCTTAATCATACTTGATTAGGCTAACTTAATTACACCCTATATAAGGCTCTAATTAAGCCTTGAGTTCACATACACACACTTTTGAGCTGAGAATTTGAGGAAAGGAGAAGAGAACTCAACACTTTAGAGAGAGGAAGAGGAGATTTGAAGAGAATTGCTAGAATTTTGGTGAATTGAGCTCGGCCAACACTTGAATTCACACATTAGGTATGAGATTCATCCTAAATTCTTGGAATTGAGTCATGTAGAAACTAAGTGCATGGAGTTATAGGATCATTTGTTTGAATTTGAGTAGGTTGAGCATGAATTACCATGAATATGATGAATTTGAGTTGAATTATGCACATACATGCTTAATCTTTCATTTTTGAGTTAAGATTTCTTGAAATTCATACATGCACGAAGCTTAGGAGGCATGAACTTGAAGATCATCCATGGATTCATGCATTTCATATCGCTTTGTGGTGTTTTAACATGAAGAGGACTCAATCCATAACATGCATGGTTTTAACTTGATAGTATAAGCTCAAATTTGGACAATTGGAGCATGGTTTTGAATAAATGGTTTCAAATTGGAAGTATTTTCATGTCATACAATGTCTTTCCAAGTTTTTCAAATTTGAACGAGGATCCTTTTTACTCAGTCTTCCGCTCGAGCGACCGTCGAGCGGGAATTTCATACAGTCAGTACTTTTGCCAAGTTTGCAGAGCCCTCAAGCGATAGAAGTTGCGCTCGAGCGACGACCTTTGTTTTTGAGCCCCCGCTCGAGCGAAGGGAGTTGCGCTCGAGCAAAGACCCTATTTTCAGCAAATTTTGAGGAACTCTTTTAAGTGCATATTTTGCATCCTCATGCCACTCCAAGTGTTCTTAGGCACCATTTGGACTCATATGATCATAGAATGAGTTAGAAACACATGAGAATAATTGAATTAAAATGAATTGGCGCTTCAACTGTGCTTCTGTTATGTGTTTTGTTTAGGTGGACGTCCAAGGGTTAGTGACAACTCAAACCACTGTGAGTAGTAACTTTATAAAGATATGTTCAAGTAATATTATCTTTGAAATTGTTATTGTTCTTGGAATCAACATGTGATTGATTGAATGGTTTATCGAAAAGTTATTTTGTAATGGTGAATGAAGTTCATTTTCGAAATGTATTTGTGGCATCCATTGAGCATAGGCCCTTGCTTGGGGGTGACAATACCATGGCTATTGGATTATTTGAAACACAAAGATCTCTAGTGTTAGACCCTCCGTGGTCCATTGGTTTAACCTTTCATGGTCCATTGGTTTAACCCTTCGTGGTCCATTGGTTTTCGCTTCACTGTGATTGGAATATTATTGTTCATGGGTGTGCCACTTAATTTGATATTGAATGACATCGATCATGAAATTTATTGAATACTGAGAACTGAAATGAGAATTTGATTAACATGTTATTGAACTTCATTCAGATAACCTCTTTATTCTGTTATTACTCACTGAGCTTTAGTTCACTATTTATATATATATATATATATATATGTAGATGGGCAAGTTGAACATCAGAGTTAGAAAGCCTCGAGTCTACCCGGGTCAGCCCTTTTTGAGAAGTTTCCAAGTGAAGTGATCGGGCTCAGGAGGAGCCATACTAGTTGAACCCCTTTTGTGTGTCTCGATGGTTTTGTATCTGTGTATAGTTGGGGTTGTATATTTACAAGACATGATTTTGTTCAGTTGCGATGGATGTACTTTTGGAAAAATTTTGCTTGTATATTTGTTCTCTACATATACGCACAGCTCAATGGTTAGTTTCTATGTCATTTTAAACTTTCGCTAAGCCCCATACTTTATATTAAGAGATCCATTTGTATAGAGGCCTTAGGTAATCTATGATTACTAGCCGGTCATGACGCTAAACCTATATGGGCGAGTTTAGGTCTTCACAGAGTGGTATCAGAGCACGAGTTATATCTCACTCACTTGTCCATTGGGCTATAGAGAGTCTAGAAAAGACTTCAGAATTGTATTCATGTGTATTTAAATACTAGAATGAGACAATTTGTATGATCACACATTTTGAATTTGTACATGTAGACATATTTTATTTGTTGTGTTTATCATAATATAAGTTTTATATAGAAAATGGTGAGGACAATAGGTGATGAACTAGAGGAGGCAACCTCCTCAAGATTGGATAGAATGGAACGAAGGATGAAAAATATGGCTGAAGCCATAAGGCAACAACAGCAATGGCAATAGCAACTGCAACAACCACCACCCCTACCTCCAATGCCTATGCCACCTCCAACTCCAGGGTGTCAACCGGAGACCTGTACTATTGCTTTGCCTAGAGAATTTAAAAAGATGAAGCCACCAATGTTCCAGGGCGGAATTGAACCATTGAAGGCTGAAGCTTGGGTCTTAGGAATTGAAAAATTGTTTGAAGTGTTCCCATGTACCGAAGCTCAGAAGGTACAACTAGCTACATTCACATTGGAAGATGATGCAAGGTGTTGGTGGATGTTGGTTCGTGATGAGAACAAAGACATTACTTGGGCTCGTTTCCTAGAAATCTTTTACGAGAAATACTTCCCACAATGTGTGCGTGACAGAAAAGCAGCTGAATTCATGGAGCTTAAGCAAGGAAATAAATCAATTGCTGTATATGAGGCTTAGTTTACAGAGTTAGCTCGTTTTGCACCCCATATGGTAGATACAGACTACAAGAAAGCTAGACAATTTGAGGGAGGCTTGTGTACCAACATATGTGGATGTACTAGGCAGGGCACTCATAGCAGAAGGAAATGTGGTTAACCATAAACAGAAGTTTGAATGAAAGGGCAGAAAACAAAATTTTAGTAAGGGAGAAAAGTCCACAAATAAGAAGTTAAAATCTGGGAGTTCCAATAATACCGGTTCAAGCCAAGGTGGCAATTCGACACTAACTTGTGCTACTTGTGGAAAGAAACATTAGGGTGTTTGCTATCGCACATCAGGGGCTTGTTATTACTATGGAAAGACAGGATACATCGCAAGGGATTGTACGCAACCACGTCAAAGTGGGAATCATGGTACTGCAAGTTTAACTAGATCTACTCCAACAACAGGGACAAACGCAACACCCACTACAACAAGAAATGAACAAATGCAAGGAAGGGTTTTTGCACTAATTCTAGGGGATACTCAAAATGCTGAGGTAGTAGTGTCAGGTACAATCTCCATATGTGGTAAACCTGCTTATACTTTAATTGATTCAGGGTCCACACACTCGTTTCTTTCTATGGTTTTTGTTAAAACTTTGAATAGACCCATGGAAACATTGAACTATCTACTATGTGTTGCATCACCTACGGGGGGATCCATGCTATGTTCAATTGTATTTGTTGCATGTGAATTATTTCTCGGGAATGCTGTTTTGTATGCTGATTTAGTACCCTTAGACATGAGATATTTTGATGTTGTTTTTGGTATGGATTGGCTAGCACTATTGATTGTGCCTTGAAACGAGTAATATTCCGACCTCCTAGACAAGATGAGTTTTATTTTGAGGTGAAAGGGGTAGTTCCTCCACCATATCTCATATCTACCATGAAAACTTGAAAACTAATAAATAAGGGTTGTCAAGGGTATTTGTGTAGTGTAACAACTGAACCAACTATAGATATTACTCTAGACAGTATACTAGTGGTGAGAGATTTTCTTGATGTGTTTCCGAATGAATTACCCAGCCGACTTGTTGATAGAGAGATTGAATTTACAATTGATGTAATATTGGGAACTCAACCGATTTCTAAAACTCCCTACCGCATGTCTACCACCGAAATGAAAGAATTGAAAACTCAGTTGCATGAATTGCTTGATAAAGGGTTTATCAAACCAAGTGCATCACCATGGGGTGCACCGGTACTTTTTGTGAAGAAGAAAGCCGGCACTCTTCGACTATGCATTGATTACTGAGAGCTCAACAAGGTAACGGTGAAAAATAAATATCCTTTGTCGCTTATTGATGACCTGTTTGATCAGTTGCAGTGGGCACATATATTCTTAAAAATTGACTTGAGATCGAGATATCATCAACTGAAGATTAAGGCTGAGGACATTGAAAAGACCGCCTTCCAAACCAGGTATGGGCATTATGAGTTTTTAGTCATGCCTTTTGGAGTTACAAATGCGCCCGCAGCATTCATGGATTTAATGAACAAAATTTTCAAACCTTTCCTAGATGACTTTGTTTTTGTGTTCGTTGATGACATCTTGATTTATTCCGAAAGTAAGGATGAGCATGAACAACATCTGAGAATGACTCTTCAAACACTTAGAGAAAAACAATTGTATGGGAAATTAAAAAAGTGTGAATTTTGGCTTGATGAAATCGCATTTTTGAGGCACATCATTAATAAGGATGGTATATCTATAGATCTTCATAAAATTGAAGCAATCATTTATTGGCCTACCCTGACTAATTTATTAGAAGTTCATAGTTTTATGGGATTGGCAGGTTATTATCGGAGATTCGTTAGAGACTTTTCAAAAATTGTTATGCCATTGACTCAGTTGACTCGAAAAGGGGAACCAATTGAGTGGACGGATCAGAGAGAAACTACCTTTCAAGAGTTGAAGACAAGACTGACTACAACTTCAATTCTTACTATTCCCTCAGGTACCAAAGGTTTTATAATCTTTAGTGATGCATCTTATTTTAATGCAGAATGGCAAGGTGATTGCATATGCCTTTCGACAATTAAGGCCACACGAAAAGAACTACCCTACACATGACCTAGAGCTTGTTGCAGTGGTGTTTGCATTAAAGATATGACGTCACTATTTGTATGGGGCCAAATGTGAAGTGTATACAAATCATAAGAGTTTGAAATACTTTTTCACTCAGAAGGAGTTGAACATGCGTCAAAGGCGATGGCTTGAATTAATCAAAGATTATGATTTGCAGATTCACTATCATCCGGGTAAAGCCAATACTGTGGCAAATACACTTAGCAGAAAGAATGTGGGGAATCTTGTCTGTTTGCTCACAGATCAGAGAGAACTGCTACTGGAGTTTGAAAAACTCGAAATTAAAGTGGTGCCTTTTGAACAAGATAGCTTGATAGCCGCAATGTCTGCCCAGCCTGCCATTATCGAGGAAATTAAGCAGAAACAAATGAATGATGAGTTTTTGAAGAAGATTTGTGATGAACTTGACACCAAGCCTAAACCGGGGTTCATAATTGAAGATTCCGTGTTGAAATTTCAAGGGAGATTGTGTATTCCGAATGATGCGGATTTGAAAAGGAAAATTTTGGAGGAAGCTCACAAGTCAATGTTTACTATGCACCCAGGAAACACCAAAATGCACCAAGATTTGAAGTTAATGTATTGGTGGCCCAACGTGAAAAGAGAGATTGCCGACTTCAACTCTAAATGCTTGCAATGCCAACAAGTAAAAATGAAGCATAAGAAACCAGCAAGTTTGCTTCAATCTCTTCCTATCCCAAAATGGAAATGGGAACATATAACCATGGACTTTATCGTTGGCCTACCTCGAACACCTAGAGGTATGGACTCTATTTGGGTTATAGTTGATAGATTGACTAAGTCCGCTCATTTTCTTGCTGTAAAGACTTCATTTACTGCATATAGACTTGCTACCATCTACATTGATGAAATTATTCGACTGCATGGGGTTCTAGTGTCTATTGTATCATATAGGGATCCTAAATTTGTTTCTAGATTTTGGCATAGTCTGCAGGATGCAATGGGAACAGAATTGAGATTTAGTACAGCATTTTATCCACAGACCGATGGGCAAACCGAAAAGACTATTTAGACCTTAGAAGATATGCTTCGTATGTGTGTTTTGGATTTCCAGGGCAACTAGGAAACATATTTACCATTACCTGAGTTCGCTTATAACAATAGCTACCACACTAGCATCGGTACGGCACCATATGAGGCACTATACAGCAGAAAGTGTAGATCGCCAATTTGTTGGACAGAGGTTGGTGATAGGGCTATTTATGGAACCAAGCTTGTGCAAGAAATAACCGAAAAGATTAAAATCATTCAGCAAAGGCTTAAAATTGCACAGAGCTGACAGAAAAGCTATGCAGATCAGCGAAGAAGGAACTTAGAATACGAAGCAGGAGATCATGTATTCATCAAAGTGATACCAATGAAGGGGTAGATGAGATTTGGCAAAAAGGAAAAAATGACTCCTCGCTATATTGGGTTGTTTCAGATCCTTGAAAGGTTGGGTCCTGTTGCTTTGCCCCCAGGAATGGAACAAGTGTATAATGTCTTCCATGTATCCATGCTTCATGGGTATCTTAAAGACCCGTTCCACGTGATTGATCACCACCGGATTGCTCTAGACGAGAATATGATATATGAAGAATGGCCCGTGCAAATCATTGATCGGCAAGTGAAGCAATTGATAAACAAAACTATCCCTATGATGAAAATCGAATAGAAAGAACATTATAGGAAGGAGGCCACTTGGGAGAAAGATGAAGAGATGTGGCAACGGTATCTACATTTGTTTCCATTTGAAGGTAACTTAAGTTTGGAGAACCAAACTTTCTAAGGAGGAGAGACTGTGACGACCCCGACTTCCAAACTAGTACATTATGTTATTTGATGAGCCTAATTGCATGATTGTGTGTTTACTTATGTGATTACATGCTTAATTTTGTAATTATCTATTATTACATGGAATATCTATTCGAATTGACAATTTAAAGACATAAATTGAGAGCTTAGACGACTTCATAAACTAAAATTGACTAGCCCAATAGGCTAATTAGAATATTTAGGATTTTATGGCAACTTTAATTGAAATTTGATTTGGATCAAAATAATTAGAATAGACTAATTGAATTAGTTAGATTAAGCGTAGTTAATTAGCCTTAATCATACTTGAATAGGCTAACTTAATTACACCCTATATAAGGCTCTAATTAAGCCTTGAGTTCACATGCACACACTTTTGAGCTAAGAATTCGAGGAAGGGAGACGAGAACTCAACACTTTAGAGAGAAGAAGAGGAGATTTGAAGAGAATTGCTAGAATTTTGGTGAATTGAGCTAGGCCAACACTTGAATTCACACATTAGGTATGAGATTCATCCTAAGTTCTTGGAATTGAGTCATGTAGAAACTAAGTGCATGGAGTTATAGGATCATTTGTTTGAATTTGAGTAGGTTGAGCATGAATTATCATGAATATGATGAATTTGAGTTGAATTATGCACATGCATGCTTAATCTTTCATTTTTTAGTTAAGATTTCTTGAAATTCATACATGCATGAAGCTTAGGAGGTATGAACTTGAAGATCATCCATGAATTCATGCATTTCATATCACTTTGTGGTGTTTTAACATGAAGAGGACTCAATCCATATCATGCATGGTTTTAACTTGATAGTATAAGCTCAAATTTGGACAATTAGAGCATGGTTTTGAATAAATGGTTTCAAATTGGAAGTATTTTCATGTTATACAATGTTTTTCCAAGTTTTTATACCAAAAACACAAGTTTTGGACCTTTGAATATCAACTTTGAAGCTCAAACACAGTTTTGGAAATTCCAGAATTCATCGTGTCTACTCGAACGAAGAGAGTGTCACTCGAGCGTGAAAATCGAGCTCCTAGAATTTTTGCAAAGTTTTACAGTCCGCTCAAGCGACCAAAGTGGCGCTCAAGTGAGGACACTTTTTACTTAGTCTTCTACGCGAGCGACCATCGAGTGGGAATTTCATGCAACCAGTGCTTTTGCCAAGTTTGCAGACCACTCGAGTGACAGAAGTTGTGCTCAAGCGACCACCTTTGTTTTTGAGCCCCCGCTTAAGCGAAGGGAGTTGCGCTCGAGCAGAGACCCTATTTTCAGCAAATTTTGAGGAACTCTTTTAAGTGCATATTTTGCATCCTCATGCCACTCCAAGTGTTCTTAGGCACCATTTGGACTCATATGATCATAGAATGAGTTAGAAACACATGAGAATAATTGAATTAAAATGAATTGGCGCTTCAACTGTGCTTCTGTTATGTGTTTTTGTTTAGGTGGACGTTCGAGGCTTAGTGACAACTCAAACCACTGTGAGTAGTAACTTTATAATGATATGTTCAAGTGATATTATTTTTGAGATTGTTATTGTTCTCGGAATCAACATGTGATTGATTGAATGGTTTACTGAAAAGTTATTTTGTAATGATGAATGAAGTTCATTTTCGAAATGTATTTGTGGCATCCATTAAGCGTAGGCCCTTGCCTGAGGGTAACAATACCATGACTATTGGATTATTTGAAACACAGAGATCTCTAGTGTTAGACCGTCTATGGTCCATTGGTTTGACCCTCCGTGGTCCATTGGTTTTCGCTTCACTGTGATTGGTATATTATTGTTCATGGGTGTGCCACTTAATTTGATATTGAATGACATCGATCATGAAATTTATTGAATACTGAGAACTGAAATGAGAATTTGATTAACATATTATCGAACTTCATTCATATAACCTCTTTATTCTGTTATTACTCACTGGGCTCTAGCTCACTATTTATTTATATATATATATATATGTAGGTGGGCAAGCTGAACATCAAAGTTAGAAAGCCTCGAGTCTACCTAGGTCAACCATTTTTGAGGATCTTCCAGGCGAAATGATCAGGCTCAAGAGGAGCCATACTAGTTGAACCCCTTTTGTGTGTCTCGATGGTTTTGTATTTGTGTATAGTTAGGGTTGTGTATGTACAAGACATGATTTTGTTCAGTTGCGATGGATGTACTTTTGGAAAAACTTTGCTTGTATACTAGTTCTCTACATATATGCACAGCTCAATGTATACTTTCTATGTCATTTTAAACTACCGCTAAGCCTAGTACTTTATATTAAGAGATCAATTTGTATGGAGGCCGTAGGTAATCTATGATTATTGGCCGGTCATGACGCTAAACCTATAGGGGCGGGTTTGGGTCTTGACATAGTTGCTCAAGATGAGCATTTCTTTTTCTTTTAATTTCATGTAAAACTAAATGACATTTTTTTTGGTTACTTGCCGAAAAAGAAGGCATAAATTTTTTAGTTGTACTATATGAGCAAGAATTGATGGAATTAGTTTTAGTTAGTGGATATCACACATCTGTCTTGTTGTTTTGGTCTTGGAAAGATAGTCTTTTGTGGAAATATTTACTTGTAGCTATTAAAATGAGTCAACATTCATAGTCATCTCATCTACTCCTTTGTGTCGTTAACATTTTTTATTATAAGATTTTGTGCCATCCTTTTCTTGTAATTTAGTGGAAAGTATTTTCTTTTCCTAAATGTAGAGCCATGCAAATTGGTATAAGCGATACATTGTTCCAATGCTATCAGTTCAAATGAACTTTTACGTTTGGGTTTTTGTTTACGTATTTACACGAGTCTCCTATATTATTGGTATTGCTTCAAACTAGCTAGTAGGGTAGATTTGCCTAATTACTACAATAATAATAATTTCTCTTCTTGTTGTTATCCAATTGTGTAATAACCCACATTCATGTCTTAGTCATGTTCATGTGCATTTGCATGATTTTGTCTTGTTAAGCTTGCATTTGTAGACTTAGACTTGTTTTGCCTCGGTAAAGGTCCCTATCTTGTTTTGTGCTTATGTGATTTGCCTAAGTATTGTATGCATGCTTTGTTCCTTCCTTGCTGTCTCAAGCCTGGGTCATGTCAAGCCTAGGTCATGCCAAGCCTAGGTCATGTTAAGCCTAGGTCATGCCAAGCCTAGGTCATGTTAAGCCTATGTCATGCCAAGCCTAGGTCATGCCAAGCCTAGGTCATGTCAAGCCTAGGTCACACCTTTGAGCCTTTTATACCTAGGACCATCTTGGAACCACTTTGGTTGACCACCACCTTCACCCTGGAATATTGGCCGAGATGTCATCATCTAGGCCGAGGTGTGCATCACCTAGGCTGAGATGTGTATCATCTAGGCCGAGATGTTATCATCTAGGCGTCCTAGAGCTTTGATCCTTGCACCTAGCGATCTTGTTCCGGGACTGGTATGACCTAGACCGAGGTATGGCACATCTAGGCCGATGTGTGGCACAGCTAGGTCAAGTGTTATCCTTCCTAGCCGAGATCATTGAGACCTTACTTGCCGAAGCCTATGTCCTAATCTGAGGTCATTACCTGCCGGAGTGCCCATGTCACCTTGCGTGTTATACACACTTTGCCATGCTCTTGTCTTGTCATTCCGTCACTTTTTTTAGGAGAGCCAACCAGTCATTGCCAAGTGTCCCAGCAGAGGGTTAAGTCTGCTGGCAGTAGAGAAAACATATCATTTGTCATATCCTTGTCTTTGTAGAGAGAGAAGCTCTAGGAAGAGGAAGAGAAGTTCTTGAGAGAGAAGTAGATTTCCAAGCTTGATCCTTAGAGTTTAAACCGTTAGATCCGTGTTTTGAGGTTAGATTATTGATCTACTCTTGTTATTCTTTATGTTGATTCGATCACATTGCATGATCTAGCATGATTCATGAGCCATGCATTGATTTAAAGTTTGTTTTAGGAAGAGAAAGTGATGTTCATGTGTTCTTGAAGAAAAAACCATGTTTTGATCCGAAAGTTTGTATCAAGATCCATGTTTTTGTGTTTGTTTTAATAAGATCTTCAAGTATGGGTACCCAGGTTCATGTTTTCAAACTCATCTCATGAAATCTCAGATTTTGAATAAAGAAGTTATGATTTTAGCATTCATGTTCTTCATGTTCTTGTCCTTCATGTTCTTCAAGGGAGGAAACCTAGATTTCCAGACTCCACATTTCCCTAGGTGTGGTCACCGAGACCACTCTTGCCTAGATCTCACACCTAGGCCAAGCATCGTATCTCACCTTGGCCTACCTTGCATGATCACTTGCACTATTAGTCTATCTTGCATGCACACCTAGGCTAACCACTGCACACCTAGGCCGACCTTCGTACACCCTTGCCGGTACTTTGTAACACCTCGACAAGTAGCTGCACACCGAAGCCTAGGTAACCACACCTCGGCCAAGAGGTGTGGGACCTCGGCCAGGACCTCCTGGGTTCACCCAGCTAAGTCATTTTTGCCTAGATCATTTCTGTGCATCCATTCCAAGACCTAGTTAGTACCCAGCATGTTTTCCCTAGATGAAAAACAGTGATTTAACTCCCAGCATGTTTTACTTTGTCTTGACTTGGTTTTGGAAAGAAATGCCGGGATCATTTGCACTCATGAAAAACTTGTTTTAAGAATGCATTTCATACCCATCTTTGAGCATCTCTTCTTGTCTTCTTGAAGTGCATTCAATAGACTTTGCCATGTATTTGTAGGTCTTGGATTCTTGCCTTAATCCCTACACCCGAAGAGCTATGTGAGTGATATTTTTAATAAAGTTATGTTATAAATTTTTGATAAAGCCTTGCTTCGTTTTGGAAAAGTATTTGTCCAAGCATGAATGATTATCCCTAGTTTTGTATCAAGTATTATCTTGTTTTGATGACATTCTTGGAAAGTCCTCCCATGCTAGGGGACTTTAAGTCCTCCCATGTTTGAGAGATCTCTGCCATCGATGGTCTTGTACGGATGGCCCCACCGACGGCCTTGTGCGGGTGGATTTGTCTAATCGATTCTGGGTTGATTATTTCCTTGTTTTGTCCGGAATGTCATCCCCCAAGTAATATGTAGATGTTATTATACATCCCAAGAAGATTTGAAAGACTACGATTGATGAACTTGATTCATCCCATGTTTTGTTACAAGCTATGATATGTATTGTTTTGATAAAGATCTCGGATATCATTCATTTAAACCTTTATTACTAATATCATTCACTGAGTATCCAAGCTCACCCTCTCCTTATATATGTATGTAGGTGGCAAGCAAGAAGGCGGTGACACCTAAGATGTTATGTGCAAGATGTTTGATTCAGGTTTTGTATCGTCTTGAAGATTATGCTTCTTAGTTTGTAATTCATGCCTTTTGTATACTTCGGCTTGAGAAGCCTTTTGATCAAGATGTAACATGTACTTTATTTTATTTGTATTCAAGTTGTAAACCATGATAAGATGTATGCCATTTCATTTGATCTATGCACAGCTCTTATGGACTACTTAGATTTAAATTTATGCTTCCGCACATGTAGGCCCCATATGTATACTCTGATTGTGTGTGAATCCTTGTAAGTTGGCCTTTGGTAATCTCGAATAACTGGCCATCACGGCACCATTCTACTAGGGGCGGAATGGGGTCGTGACAAATTGGTCCCTTGCTTAGTTGTATTTGACTTGAAATTGGTCATAGCTCTACAAGTGCAATGAAGAACACTCCTTTTAAGCTCTCTTATGTTTATCAGTGCACTGGTTGTGATTTTTTTCATCTTCAGCCTCTTGGAAGGACTGTGTCAAAGGTATTTATCCATTTCATGTGCATGTGATATAGCCTTTATATCAACTGTTTATCTATGCATAAATGATATGTATCACACTTAGTCTATCAGATATGACAATTTTGGCAGATGTTTTACCTTATTTGTGTTGAATTTAATATTGTTAACTTAAATCAGTATTCTGAAGGACATAAGGATCAATGATTTTGTGCTAAACTATTAGCAACATTTTGATGCTTTCATTCCCCTCCCCCCCATTTTCAAGAATAAGAATGTAAGGTAATTACCTGGGTTTGCCCCTGTTGTTCCTCAAGAGTGCAGCTATTGCAGGAAGAAATATAACATGGGTAAGCTTATATGGTCTACTCCCATCCATGATCAAGAGTGGGTAACCTCCATCAATGTTTACCAAGCTTTATCACAAACAAAAATGCCCGCAGAAAACTAAGGACCGTTGTGAAAAATGATCTTGGTCGATTTTTATTCATACTCACACATGAATATATATATATATATATAAAGCACTAGGAACTCCTTGATTTCTGTAAATTCATAAAACTCCAACAATGCATAAGTTAATTGATGATAGTCAGGTGAAGAAAAAATATTTCATTAGAAGCTTTGGATTTTTGCAATGACAAGTGTCACAATTTCACTCAGCAATTTATTTGACGCATATACTTGTTTTATAATTGAATCTATCAGGATGTAGAGGAACTGATGAGTTTACCGCCAGAGAAGATTTTGCTTAGGTGGATAAATTTTCAACTGAAAAAATCAAGCTACAAGAAACAATCACAAACTTCTCTTCTAATATAAAGGTAAGTCAGAATGAAGCTAAATTGTAATAATTTTCTCGTGTTTCCACCATTCTCAGTCATTTGACATTCTTTCTATAATTTTCAACAATTTTGCGCTATCGATTTGTTGTGTTCCTAAATTTATTGCTAGTATGAAAATGTGTTGGTTTCTACTTGTAAGAAGTTTTATTCCAACTTACGAATTTTAGTCACTTGAAGCACTTGAATATGATTAGACTAAGGGTGAGGATACAAATATGCTGATTCATTGTTGGGAGGAGGATTAATAATTAATCAAACTCATATTTCTAAAATTTCATGTTGTTATGCAGTTAATTCTTGTGTTTTTGAGTGATGCATTGATATTGATAGAATTTTAATGTTGATTGGATACATACATATGAATGTTGTTTTATTTACAAAATAGTATTGATAATCTTTTAATTTGTTCATATTATCTTTACTTTTCATGGACCTTTTTCAATTTTTGCCCAATTTTACAATCTAAGTGATGGGCAAATATTTTCATAAAAAAAATTATGTGACATTATTTTTGTTTTTCTTTTGTACAGATGGATGAACTCGTGCACAAAGTTGAATTGTACAGGACTAGTTGGCACTTGTTACATTTTTTTAAGGATTATATATTTTTGGGTAGATGTGTATGGAAAGTATTTGGATAGACTACTAGTTATATTTTTGGATAGATGCATATGGATAAAAATTTAAAACATAATAAGAAAGTTATTATGTTTAAATTTTTATACTAGATGGATGTGAATTGGATAATTATATAGATTACATGACCATTTTATTTGGAGGATTATACAGTTTGGAATAACTTGTGGATGAAAACTTCTAATAGTTGATGACTTTAATTAAACAAGTTAAGTATTGGCTAATTTATGTATTTTGTTGGATGTTCATGATTCACTTGATTTTGTTGGTTTGAATAATGCTTGCAATTGCCGGTTATATTGAATGGTTTGGATAGATTATTATATATCATATAGGTCGAATGGAATTCTTTTTATATTTTATTTCTATTTTGACAGACAAAAAGAATTGAATTGGCGACCAAAATGTTGGTAGGCAAAAGGATACATTTGGCGACTAAATAATTAGCCGGTAAAATTATTAATTTTGGCAACCAAAGTGTTTGGTCGCGAATAGGTCTATTGCCGACTAAAGTTTTAGTCACCCAAACATTACTTTGGGCGACTAACATTTTTGGTCGGGGAATGTGACAATTGGCGACTAACACATTTAGTCAGGAAAATATCACTTTTGGCGACTAAAGTGTTTTAGCTACAAAATGAATTAGTCACGCTAATTATATATTTAGTGACCAAAAATTTAGTCAACAAATAGAACTTTTCTCGACAAAAAAAAAAAAAAAATTAGTTGCTAATTACTTTTCTTGACCCTCAATTGGCAACCAAAGTGGCGACCAAAAAAATTAGTCACAGATAACTTTTGCAGACTAAAAATGGACTTTCGCTGACTAAATTTTTAGTTGGCAAAAGTGCGATTTCCTATAGTGACATGACCTAAGGGTGTCGGGCTCTGAAGCAAGATATGGATGATCTTGTTAAACAGGGACACTTGAAAGACTTGATAGACAAGGAGAAGACGAGGGATTAACAAGTGAAGCTAGCCTAGGTGCCAGTAGCAACACCACTACCCCCAGCACCACAAGAAGATGGACCATGGGCTATTAACGTGATCCACTCGAAGGTCAGCGCAAACGAAATCCAGGGAGAAACATAAAAAGTGAGACATCTGTAGCATGTTTACTAGGTTCAATAGAAGAAGCCCCGGACAGAGGGACATCAGGGGCCGATGATTTCGTTCACAAAAGAAGACTTGGAGATGGTCCAGCATCCGTACAATGATGCTTTGGTAGTGACCCTGAAGATCAGAGAGTGCCAAGTAAGGCAGATACTTATTGACCATGACAGCTCCCGTGACATTATATATGTCAGATGTTATAAAGAGCTTAGCCTTAACAAGGATGACTTAGAGTAATCCAACAACCCTATGGTTAGATTCAATGGGACGCTAACGTGGCCTCTAGGAACCACATGTTTAGAGATTCAGGCAGCCCCAAAGACTATAATCACGAAGTTTACAGTGATCGATATGCCTTCCCCGTACAACATTATCTTGGGAAGACCTTGGCTGCATACCGTGAGGGTTGTTCCCTCAACCTTGCACCAATTATTGTGGTTCCTAACCGAGTTTGGGATTGAAGAAGTGAGAGGAGACTAAATGCAGGCAAAAAAATTACTCTATGGTAGTGAAGAAGTACACCTATAATGTCAGAGAAGTAGAGATGATTGAAGTAAAAGACGAAGACCAAGGGGTTTTGGATGATATCGGCAAAGAACCTGATGACAAGAGCTAGAAGCCTTTGAAAAAGATCCAGGTACAAGAAGAGGATGAAGAGCAATTCTTTCTCATCAGCTCGGGTTTAGCCAAGGAGAAAGAAAGAAAATTGGAAGCATTCTTGAGAGAAAATATAAAGGTGTTCACCTAGACACCATACAAGATGCCGGGGATCAACACCAAGGTTACCTGCCATAAGCTCAATGTGGATAAGTTGGCCAAACCGATGATCTAGAGAGCAAGTCGATTGACCTTGGTCCATATGGAAGCTGTTAAAGAGGAAGTAGAGAGATTGTTGGAGGCATAGGTAATTCGAGAAGTGAATTACCCAGCTTGGATATCCAACATAGTGGTAGTTAAAAAGAAGAACGGCAAATGGAGGGTTTGTGTTGACTTCACGAGTCTGAACAAAGCTTGCCCAAAGGATTGCTTTCCTTTACCCAAAATAGACCAGCTCGTAGATGCCACATTAGGAAATAGAAAAATGAGCTTTCTCAATGCATACAGAGGTTATCACCAGATAGCCATATACACACCGAATGAAGAGAAGACGACATTCATCACTTCAAAAGGACTCTACTACTATAGAGTCATGCCTTTCAGATTGAAGAATGCAGGGGCAACATACCAAAGGCTCATAACCAAGATGTTCAAACATCTGATTGGGAAGACCATGGAGGTCTACATTGACGGCATGGTCGTAAAAAGTAAGGAACCTTCCAATCATCTAGCTAATCTGAAAGAGGTTTTTGACATTTTAAAGGCATATTTACTTCGGCTGAATGACTCCAACTATGCTTTCGAAGTAGGATCTAGTAAGTTTCTAGGGTATCTGGTAACCATAAGGGGGATAGAAATAAGTCCTGATCAGATTAAGGTCATCCTTGATCTGAACAGGCCAACTATAGCAAATGAGGTCCAAATTTGACCGATAAAGCAGCGGCATTAAACAGGTTCATAAGTTGGAGTTCAGATAAGTGTAGGCCATTCTTCCAATTGCTGAAGAAGGCCACATATTTCTTATGGACAGAAGCATGCGAAGTCGCCCTAGCTGACTTGAACAGGCATTTGACAAACCCACCTGTATTATCAAACCCAGTTACAAGAGATGAACTATTTTTGTATCTGGTAGTCTCAGACCACGAGGTCAGTGCTGTGGTTGTCTGAGAAGAAGAAGGAGAACAGAGGGCAATATATTATGTAAGCAAAACCTTGGCAAGTGCGGAGACAAGAAATATCTGCCCTTGGTGAAATTAACACTTGCTCTGGTAATGGATTCAAAGAAGCTGAACCATTACTTTTAAGCTCACAAGATAGTGGTGTTCATGGAGCATCCGCTGAAGTCTCTGTTGCAACACGGAGACATGTCGGGAAGAATAGCACAATGGGCTATTGTTCTAGGTCAGTATAACATAGAGTATAGACTAAGGACAACAATCAAAGGTCAAGTTTTGGCTGACTTTGTTGCTGAGTTTACATCGAGTGCATGCTCGAGACCAAGACTTGTGAACCTCGGTCTAGGATGTGTAGAAGAACCGGAGGAAACATAACTTGTAGTAAACAACCCCAAGCTAGCATGATAGAAAAAGAAACATGAGAAATTGAAGCCTTGCAATATTTACATTGGCAAGTTATTTCGCCTCTTTGTCGGTGGCAGTTCAAACCGGTAAGGAGTGGAGGCAGGAATGGTGCTAATCTCACCAGATGGACAAATGATAGAATAGTCAATTTGAATAGGGTTTAAGGCTTCAAATAACGAAGCAGAGTATGAGGCACTGATTGCCGGATTGCAGCTAGCAGCAATTGTTAAAGCTGATAAGGTGGTAGTCCATTGTGACTCCCAACTCATCGTGAACCAAGTAACGGATGAGTACATCGCCTGAGATAAGAGAATGGCGGCCTATGTCAAAGAGGTCATCAAGTTGCTAGCACGTTTTAGGAGTTGTCGGCTTCAGCAAGTCTGTCAAGATGACAATAGTCATGTAGATACACTAGTAAACCTTACATCAGCCATGAAGTCAGAATCCCCAAGAACCATCATGGTGGACTACTTGTTCAACCCTAGCGTCAAGCCCCTAATAACAGAGTATGAGGTAATGTGCATAGAGTTAGGCTTAAGCTGGATGGATGCCTTGGTCAAATTCATCAGAGATGGCAGGCTGCTAGAAGAAAAGAAAGAGGCACACAAGATTAGACTAAGGTCGGCAAGGTTGTGCTTGTCAGCAAAAGGCCACTTCTACAGAAGGTCCTTCACTGGACCATTATTACGATGTGTGCACTCGTCCCAAGTAGAAGACTTCCTATATGAGATCAACAAAGGAGTTTGTGGAAGGTATGCAGGGGCAGATCTCTTGCCCACAAAGCCATATCACAAGGGTACTGGTGGCCTTATATACAAAAAGATAAATAAGCCTATGTTAAAAAGTGCGAAAAATGTTAAAGGTTTGTACCTTTGATACATCAATCTGTTGGAGACTTAAATCCAGTATTCAGTCCTTGGCCATTTGCTTAGTGAAGCATGGATCTGATTGGGCAATTTCCCAAGGCAACTGGACAGAGGAAGTACTTGCTAGTAGCCATAGACTACTTCACGAAATGGGTAGAGATTGAACCTTTAGCCAAAATCTGAGATGTGGACGTAAGAAGTTTCATCTGGAAGAACATTATTACCAGATTTGGGATCCCAAGAGCCATTATGGCAGACAATGGTATCTAATTTGATAGCAAGCTGATCAAGAATTTCTATGCAAAATACAAGATCAAGAACTACTATTCAACTCCAAGCTTCTCACAAAGCAATGGCCAAGCCGAGGCCTCTAATAAGACCATCTTGAATGAAATAAAGAAGAGACTGGAAACTACCAAGGGCAAATGAATGGAGGAGTTGTCTAATGTTCTATGGACACATCGTAACACACCGAGAAGATCAACAGGAGAGTCACATTTTGCCATGGCTTATGGCACCGAGGCCATTATACCACTAGAAATCGGCATTCATAGAGTTAGAACTCAGGCTGCAGAGAATGGGACAAATGAGGTATTTTTAGCCCGAGATCTGGTTTTGATTGAAGAAATAAGGGAGAGAGTAGCAATTCGGCTAAGGGTATACCAGCAGAGAGTTGTCAGGTCATACAACAAGAAAGTGAATCCCAAAGAATTCCAAATTGGGGATCTCGTCCTGAGAAACGTTATCAGTAACAAAAAAGATCCCAATGAGGGCAAACATGGCCCAAATTGGGAAGTTGTTTTGGACCAGGGGTGTCAAGGTTGTGATATAGAGGTTGTCGATCACCGACTTCCTTTTTCATTTGCATTGATTGACATGTAGAGTTTTGATACTATATTGGGTATGGACTTGTTGTCATCGTATCGGGCTTTCATAGATTGTTATCGTCAGCAGGTGATTGTATGTACCTCGAGTGGTGACTATTTTCATTTCATAGAGGACATAGTCAATAGAACCTTATTACCTGTGTGTGATCCACGTGGTCAGGACGAGCTTAGTCTTATTCTTGCTACATTCTTGGGTGTCGAGAGTGATGTGGTCCAAGTTGAGTTACCGAGGGTAGTTTGTGAATACCCGAATGTCTTTCCCAAGGATCTCACTGGTTTACCACCTCACCGTGAGATTGAGTTCTCTAAGATTGAGTTCTCTATTGATTTAGTGTCTAGCACAACACTGATTTCTATGGCATCATACAGATTTGCACCTGCCGAATTGAGTGAGTTAAAGATTCAACTCCAAGAATTGCTAGATAAGGATTTTATCCGCCCTGGTACTTCATCTTGCGGAGCACCGACTCTCTTTGCCAAGAAGAAAGATGGTGCATTGTGACTTTGTATTGATTACCGAAAACTGAACCAGTAATTATTAAGAACAAGTACCCATTTCCTCGTATAGATAACTTGTTTGTTCAGTTGAAGGGGTCTTGTTATTTCTTTAAGATAGACTTGAGATCGGGTTATCTCTAGTTAAGGGTAAGGAAAGAGGATATCCAAAAGATGGCCTTCCGTACGTGGTATGGTCATTACACGTTCCTAGTGATACCTTTTGGGTTAACCAACGCATCGGCCATATTTATGGATTTGATGAATCGAATCTTTCGTGAATTCTTAGACCGCTTCATAGTCGTCTTTGTTGATGACATCTTGATTTACTCACCCTCTGAGGAGGAGCACAAAGAACACTTGCGAGTTGTGCTTGAGTTGCTCAGAGCCCACAAACTATATGCTAAGTTCGAAAGTGTAAATTCTGGTTAAAAGAAGTAAAGTTCTTAGGCCATGTAGTATCTGGGAAAGGGATGCCTGTAGACTCTTCTAAAATAGAAATAGTACAAGACTGGACAAAACCTAAGAAAGCCTTTGAGATTCACAATTTCTTGGGATTGGTCGGGTATTACCGACGTTTTGTGAAGGATTTTTATAGATTAGCCTCACTGTTGACTAGATAGACAAGGAACGGAATTAAGTTTGTGTGGAGTAAGACTTGTGAGATGTCATTTCAAGAGCTTAAGGTTAGACTTACCACTACTCTAGTATTAATTATTCCGGAGAGGGATTTGGGCCATTCGATGTATTGTGATGCTTTACGAGACGATTTGGGTTGTGTCTTGATGCAAGAAAGAAAGGTAGTAGCCTATGGCTCATGTCAGTTGAAAACACATGAGAGGAACTATCCTACCCATGACTTAGGGGTTGTTTGGAATGATCTATATAGTGCACATTTTGACTTTTTGACTAAAAAAGTAGAGAGAAAAAAAGATGTATGTTTAGGATAACTTTTTGACTTTTTACGAAAAAATGTGTAATAAAATATTGTATCAAATATCAAAATTATGCTTGTACCCTTCCTGACACATACTGTGTACATTCAGTGCATTGTTCAATTTTGTTGACTTTGGGAATTCATGGCTTACAATTAGCTACGTTAGTGCATTTGGTAAAATGTGTAAAAATTGGTACATTGACATGTACTTTTGGCTGTTGAATTCAAAAAGGCAAATTCGTAATTTTGCCCTCCGTTTCGTCTGTGCATTTTTTTCTGCGCAAACATGGAAATACTGTCAACTTTTTTGCTTTTTCAGTGACTTTTTGACTTTTTTAGGGGATGCCAAGCATCCACTTAGAACTGGCAGCTGTTAATTATTCCGGAGAGGGGTTTGGGCTATTTGGTGTATTGTGATGCTTCACAGGAGGGTTTGGGTTGTGTCTTAATGCAAGAAGGGAAGGTAGTAGCATATGACTCACGTCAGTTGAAAACACATGAGAGGAACTATCCTACCCACGACTTAGGACTAGTAGTTGTGATCTTTACTTTGAAAATTTGGAGGCATTACCTTTATGGTGAGAAGTTTGAGGTTTTTTCTGATCATAAGAGTTTGAAGTAACTATTCTCACTGAAAGATCTGAATTTGAGGCAAATGAGCTAGATGGAGTTTATGGAGGATTACGATTTTGAGTTGCACTATCATCCAGGGAAAGCTAATGTAGTGGCTGATGCCTTGAGTAGAAAGTGCTTTAGCAGTATAGTGAGTATTGCTATCCGGGAATGGAAGATGTTGGGTGCTATTAGCGAGTCCGTTGAGTCAGCAACTTTGTTTTCAGTAGTTGCATAACCTACACTTGTGAGCCGAGTTATAGAAGCATAGAAGGGTGATCTTGAGATAGAAAACCTCCGGGAGAAGATATCTAGTGGAAAGATAGAAAAGGGCTTGAACGTGTACTCTAACTTGAGCACTAGATATCTTGATCGCCTTTTCGTGCCAGAGTCTTGTCAAGAGGAGGTACTCCGAGAGTTTCACCATTCACGCTTTGCGGTGCACCTGGGAGGCACAAAGATGTATCACGACCTTAGCCGCTAGTTTTGGTAGAAAGGAATTAAGAAGGATGTAGCCGTGTTTGTGTCGAGGTGCCTTACTTGTCAACAAATAAAGACCGAGCATCAGAGGCTAGTGGGTTTGTTGTAACCCTTGCCTATAGCTGAATGGAAATAAGAGCATGTTACGATGGATTTTATCATGGGTCTTCCCAGGACTCAATGGGGGTAATGATGCCATTTGGATGGTGGTTGACCAATTGACCAAATTAGCGCATTTTGTACCTATGTTCACGAGTGACTTGGTAGATTATCTAGCCGACTTTACATTAGGGACATAGTTCGACTTCATGGTGTCCTTGTGAATATTATTTCGAATAGAGATCCACATTTTATGGCTCAGTTGTAGCAGAGTTTGCAGAATGCCTTGGGCACTAAGTTGACTTTTAGTACTATCTATCATCCTTAAACTGACGGGCAGCCAGAGCGTACTATTCAAATCCTTGAGGATATGCTTCGAGGTTGTGTTTTTTACTTTAAGGGGTCGTAGGAGAGGCACTTGCCCTTAGTAGAGTTTGCCTATAACAATAGTTTCCAATCGAGTATTGGTATGGCACCATTTAAGGCCTTGTACAGTTGACCGTTTAAATCTCTTGTGTGTTGGACCGAGGTGGGTGATGCACCTATGATAGGTCCAGAGTTAGTTCGAAAAACGACGGAGAAAGTTGCACTTATCTATAAGAGGTTGGTTACAGTTCAAAGTCATCAAAAGAGCTATGCTGACTATAGAAAGAGATCGTTATCCTTTGAGATGAGAGATCATGTCTTTTTGAAGATATTACCTAGACGGGATTTGATGAGGTTCGGGAAGAGTGGAAGGTTGTCTCCTAGGTTTATTGGGTCCTTTGAGATCCTAGAACGAATTGGGGAGGTAGCTTACCGTTTGGCCTTGCCGCAACAGCTTTCAGGAGTTCACAACATGTTTTATATCTTGGATTGGACTAAGTTAGAGGTTTATGAGGATGCCTCGTATGAGGAGAGACTAGTTAGAGTTCTAGATACTCAAGACCAAGTCTTGTGAGACAAGACGATTCCTTTGGTAACGGTGTTGTGGTGACACCACGAGGTTGAGGCAGCCACTTGGGAGTGTGAGGCGGAGGTCCATGAGAAGTATCCAGACCTATTTACTGATGTTTGAATGTGTATTGAGAACTCTATTATGTTAATGTAATATAAACATTGTATATATTTTGGAAATATGAATTGTATATTCAATAATGAGTATATTTTATCTTGTTCATGAGAATGGATGACCGGTGGATGGGTCATGGTGATAAATTTGACTTACTATCATTGTCTTAATTGGTTTAAACATGGTTTTAATGTTGGATTTAAAATTTTAGGAACAAAATTCCTTAAGGGGGGAGGTTATAACGTTTCTGGTTTAGACCCGACCCATTTGATGTTTTGGATCCAGGTTTCATTGTCTTATACAGTTATTCATGTCTTGTTTCCCCTTACTTCTCTTTGAGTTTAGCTATTGGGATATGTTGGTGGCGTTTGGATCAGATTGGTAGCTTATTTTTTAAACTGTTGCTATCCAGAATTTTACTTCTTCGCTTGAGCGGTCTTTGTGAACTTCCAACACTTTTGTAGGTTTGCAAAGATACTAGGAGTTGGAATTTTCCGCTCGAGCGGTCTTTGTTGAGCTCGAGCGGTGGTCTTCTGTCTACAAAACTTCTGGGAGTTTGTACTCTTCACTCGAGTGGAAATTCTTACACTCAAGCAGTCCCATGTTTTTGTGTCTGGATGCTCAAGCGACACTTCTTGCACTCGAGCGATCTGTGTGTATATCTGTTCGTAATGTCACTTTTTTGAGTCACTTTTTCATTTCTCTCTCTCTCTCTCTCTCTAAATTTTCTAAAACCCTAGATCTACACCCTCTCTCTCTCTAAAACTCTGCTTCTCTCTACAAATACATCTAGATCAGTTGAGTTCTTCACTCGTGTCCCTTTGTTAAAAAGGTAGAGCACGCTGTGGGCTTCCTTTTGATCTGAACAAAGTTAGGTTTTGGGCATTGTTGAAGTTCCATCACTTTTTCTCTCATCTTCTCAGCTTGATGTAACGCCCCAAAATAAATACAATAGACTCATCTCATAAACGGAAGTATAATTGAAACAACATACTTTCATTACTAAGAGTTTAACTTACAAAATGTGACACATGTGATATACATTCATAAATAGCTTATCCTGAATCTACAGCATGTGTTACAAATAGTAAATTGAATGCAAAGTAAACAGATATTCATATGCCCTAAACGCTTACATATTTCCAAGTCACTGCTTGGTTATAACAAAAGTGAGTCTAGCTCAATATAATTAAAGCCCTCGGTTATACAAAATAAATACAATCAGAAGAAGCTCTTGCTCCCAATTCCTCCAAGCTACTGCCTTGGCGGAGGCATATCACCAACATTTAAAAATGGTTTTTCCCAAGTAGGGTGAGCCAAAGCCCAGTAGAAACAATCTAATACAATATATGAATCTTAACAAAGATATAAGTATAATGTACATATACAATGCCTATAATAAAATCATTCATATTCTACAAGGTCATAATATACCAAGTCTTATATCTCAATTCATTTCAAATCAATTCATCTCGCCTCAACTCATAAGCCAAATTCATTGTTAACTACACAACCCAATTGAGGCGACAATTCAATGGTTCTCTAATCAATATAACCATTACACAAACACTTCGCTTTGCCATTTTATGGAAATTTCGTCCGTGGGAATCGACACCCATGTATACGCACGGTTTTCGTGACTTTCACCCTAGATACACATACCAACTTAATTCAATAGGGTTCATCCCCTTTCTTCTCCCAAACATGGAGTACATCCCATTTCTCCTTCCAAATATTATACATACAATGTATTAAGAACAGTCATATTTAATGATAACAGTTAAAAGATTAGTTTCAAATCACCTAATCCTCATATAATTTCTATAATAATCATAGCTATCCTCCACCAATAGTCCAAAACAGATATTTCTAAGCAAATATATAAATCCAAGACAGATAAATTATCCAAATTTCCATAAATGAGAGATAATACACATCCAACTCTACCATTTATATGAACATTCATCCAATTTCATATTCTCAATACCAATTTCATTATTTATACAAAATAATTATTTGAAACATTTTTGGACAAAACTACATTGTCTTCCAAATCCAACTCATGTATCAAAATCAATAAATTTAACACAACACATCCTCATATCTATACCCACAACCATTTTCAATACCTTCATTAGAAAACTCTTTTTTTTATTTTAAACCAAAACCCTATGCTTGTCTAAAATCCTCTAAATTCCAATATTATTTACACAACAACAAATAACTATGTTAAAAATCATAGGAGAGTGTAGAAAGTCTCTACCTCGAGTTTAGAAGACCAAGGAAGAAGTGGAGGAACTTCAAAGACGCCGAAATCAAGATCTATTTGGATCAAAATGGAGCTCTTGAGATGCTCTACATCTTTTCCCAAGACACTAGGGTAGAGAAACCAACGGATCTAGGTATAAATGTAGAGAGGGAGTGAGTTTTAGAGAGAGATGGTCCCGATCTAGGGTTTTGAGGGAAAAAGATGTAAAAAAGTGATGTAAAAAGGTGCTGCTATGAAGTGATATACGCACAGTCCGCTCGAGCGCAAAAAGTGACGCTCGAGCATCAAATACCGTCAGACACAATAAATTGTTCCACGCGAGTGCAAGCAGTGACGCTCGAGTGCAGAATGCACACTCCCAGTAATTTTGCAAACAACAAACCAATGCTCGAGCGTAAGAATGGCCGCTCGAGCGCACACCTGCTCGAGCATGGGAAACGCCGCTCGAGCGTAGAATACATTCTTCTATTAGTTTTGCAGACCTACAAAAGTACTGAGAGTTCATAAAGCCCACTCGAGCATAAGAATTGCTGCTCGAGCAGAAGAGCAAAATTCTAGGCAACAAAGGTTTGAAAACTAAGCAACCAACATGTTCCAAACATAACCACTAAAACTCAATCGCCAAATTTAAAGAAGTACAAGGAAAACAAGATATGATCAACAATTCGAAACCATGAAACCTGAGTCTAGAATACAACAAGGGTCGGATCAAAACCAGAATCGTTATAATCTCCCCCCTTAAGAAATTCCGTCCCCAAAATTTCAAATCAAGTTTTAAAACTAAGTTAAAACCAACTACAACAATAATGATAATCATTTAATTCCATCACCATGACCCATTCTCCGGTCATTCAATCCCGTCAACATGATAAACGAATTCTCAATACTGAATACACAATTCATATTTCCAAAACATATACAATGTTTATAATAAACTCGCATTTCCAAAACATAAACAACATATACAATGTTTCCATACTTCCAAAACATATACAATGTTTCTATATTTCATTAACATAACAACAATACAATACATGTTCAAACATTAGCAAACAAGTCCGGATACTTCTCACGGACTTCCAACTCACATTCCCAAGTTGCTTCCTCAACCCTGTGATGTTTCCACAATACCTCAACCAAGGGAATTGTCTTGCCTCACATGACTTGGTCTCGAGTGTCCAGGACTCTCACCGGTCTCTCTTCATATGAGGCATCCTCGTTCACCTCTAAGTCAGTCCAATCTAACACGTGCGATGGATTCGGCTTATACTTTCGAAGCATAATAATATGAAACACATCATGAATCCCGAAAAACTACGGTGGCAAAGCCAAATGATAAGCTACCTCTCCGATCCGTTCAAGTATCTCAAAAAAACCAACGAATCGAGGGGACAACTTCCCACTCTTTCCAAACCTCATCAAACCCCTCCTAGGTGATATTCTTAAGAAGACATGATCTCCCACCTTAAAAGAGAAGGGTTTCCTCTTACAGTCAACATAACTTTTCTGGCGACTCTGGGCCGTAGCCAACGTCTTGTAGATAAGTATCACTTTCTCTGTCGTTTCCCAGACTAACTTTGGACGCAATATAGGTGTATCACCCACCTCGGCCCAACATACAAGGGACCTACGTGGTCGGCCATATAAGGCCTCAAATGGTGCCATGCCAATAGTTAATTAGAAACTGTTATTGTAGGCAAACTCCACTAAGGGCAAGTGTCTCTCCCACGAACCCTTAAAGTCAATGACACAACCCCGAAGCATATCCTCTAAAATTTGAATGGTGCTCTCTGACTGCCCATCAGTCTGAGGATGATACGCAATGCTAAAAGTCAATCTCGTACCTAAGGCACTCTGTAGACTCTGCTACAACCGAGCAGTAAAAATGAGGATCTCTATCTGAAACGATAGTCACAGGGACCCCATACAACCTCACTATGTCCCTAATGTAAAGGTCGGTAAGATAATCTACTGAGTCACTCACACACATAGGTATAAAGTGCGCCAACTTGTCAACTGGTCAACTACCACCCAGATTGCATTACTACCCCGTTGAGTCCTCGGAAGACCCACAACAAAATCTATCATGATATGCTCCTACTTCCACTCGACTATAGGCAAGGGTTGCAAAAAATCTACTAGCCTTTGATGTTCAGCCTTCACTTGTTGACAAGTAAGACACTTGGACACAAACACAACCACATCCTTCTCCATTCCCCTCGAGTCAGAGTACATGTTCAAGCCTCTTTCTACTTTCTCACTAGAAATCTTCTCCTAGAGGCATTCTATCTCAAGGTCACCCTTTTGTGCTTCTAACTCTCGGTTCACAAGTGTAGGTTGTGCAACTACCGAAAACATGGTCGCAGACTCAACAGACTCGCCAAGATGCAAGTCAAACTCCCCAATAGCACCCAACATCTCCCATTCTCGGATGGTAATACAAGCTACACTGCTACTACATTTCCTACTCAAGGCATCGACCACAACATTGGCCTTTCCCGGATGATAATGTAGCTCGAAATCATAATCCTCTATAAACTCCATCCACCTCGTTTGCCTCACATTTAAGTATTTATGTGTAAACAGATATTTCAGACTCTTGTGATCAAAAAACACCTCAAACTTCTCACTATACAGGTAATGCCTCCAAATCTTCAAGGCAAAGATCACCGCCGTTAACTCTAAGTCGTAAGTAAGGTAGTTTCTTTCATGTGTTTTCAACTGCCGCGAACTATAGGCCACTACCTTCTCCTCTTGCATCAAAACACAACCCAAACCTTCCCTCGAGGTATCACAATACACTGAATAGCCCAAATCCCTCTCCGGAATAATCAAAACTGGAACAATGATAAGTCTAACCTTAAGCTCTTGAAAAGACTTTTCACAAGTCGCACTCCACACAAACTTAACTCCCTTCCTTATCAATCTAGTCAATGGTGAGGCTAGCTTAGAGAAATCCTTCACAAATCTATAATAATACCCCGGCCAACCCCAAGAAACTACGGATCTCGAAAGCATTCTTAGGTTGTTCCCAATCTTGTACTACCTTTATCTTAGACGAATCTATAGTCACCCCTTCCCTAGATACCATATGGCCTAAGAACCTAACTTCCTTCAACTAGAATTCACATTTTCCAAACTTAGCATACAGTTTGTGGACTCTAAGCAACTCAAGTAGCACTCACAAGTGCTCCTCGTGCTTCTTCTTAGAGGATGAGTAAATCAAGATGTTGTCCACGAAGACGATCACAAAACGGCCTAAAAACTCATGAAAGATCCTATTCATCAAATCCATAAACACAGCTGGTGCATTGGTTAGCCCAAAGGGCATCACTAGAAACTCGTAATGGTCATACTGCGTATGGAATATCGTCTTCGGGATATCCTCCTCCCTTACTCTCAACTGGTGATAACCCAATCTCAAGTCTATTTTAGAGAAGCAACAAGACCCCTTCAACTGATCAAACAAATTATCTATACGAGGCATTGGCTAGTTGTTCTCAACAGTTACCTGGTTTAACTTCTGATAATCTATACAAAGTGACAACACACCATCTTTCTTTTTGGCAAAAAGATCTGGTACCCTCCAAGGCGAAGTACTAGGGTGGATAAAACCCTTATCTAACAATTCCTGAAGTTGAATCTTCAACTCATGCAACTCGGCAGGTGCAAATCTATACGGTGCTATAGAAATGGGGGTCATGCTAGGCACTAAATCAATAGAGAACTCGATCTCTTAATGAGGTGGTAAACTATTAAGATCTTTCGGAAAAACATCCGGATATTCACAAACTACCCTTGGCAATTTGACTCGAACTTCATCACACTCAATACTCAAGAAGTTGGCAAGAAGGCAACTAAGCTTACTTCGCCCATACGGATCATACACCGGTGATAAGACTCTATCAACTCGGTTCCCAAGAAATAAAAGCAATCACCGCTCAAGGTACATACGGTTTCCCTTTGACGATAGCAATGCAATCTATAATAGCCCGGTAGGATGACAACTAGTCCATACCCAATATAACATCAAAACTAGACGTATCAATTAACACAAATGAAAAAAGAAGTTGGGGACCGGCAACCTTTATGTCACAACCCCGACACCCCTACTTCAAAACAACCTCACCACAAATAGGTGATTTTACACAGATAAGAGACGCTAACTGAGCCAACTTTAATCCAAAAATCGATGCAAATGCAGACTAAATAAATGAATGGGACGTACCCGTATCAATCAACACATTAGCAACTGAATTGCAAAACAAGAAGGTACCTCTCACTACTAAAGGCGCTAGCACTAGATCTGGCGTGGTAACAGTATACACACGCCCTGTAAGTCTCTGCTCAACCTGTTCACCCCTCGGAGCATAAGCCTGATGCACTAACTAAGCCAAAGAGGCTCCCTAATTGGCCCTCGAGGCCTGTGCTAATTATGCCGGCTGGTGGCTCTGTGTCTGCCTCGAACCAAACATATCGGTTGTACCACCCCACTATGGGCAAAACCTCTTCATGTGCCCCGCCTGCCCACACTGATACCAAGTGAGCGGCTACCCTCTCTCTTGACTCTGGCTCTAAGAACGAGCTGAAGACGATACAGACTGTTGCCCTCCTTCTCTCTACGGGCAAGCTGCAGACTTGTGGCCTAACTGACCACACTTCTAACAAGTAAAATCTCCCTAACCACCTCTCCCAAAACCCAAACTTGGCACTGGAAAGGTAGACCTCTACTGTGCTTCTTGGAACTGCTGTAGGTAGGACCCCTCTGCCTCTTACTGTCCCCCTGAACATGTTAACTCCTCCTGGAGCCCTTCATCATCTCCTCCTCCATCTATATCACGGTCTCAATATGAGGCGTCGCCTCTACAAGGCGTTCATAATCCCTAATCATTGACCCGGCCACCTTAAACCTGAGCCCAGTTCTCAACCTTTTCTTAAACTCCAAACAACGGTGCTCATCTGTCGCCACTAACTCTGGTGCAAACCTAGAGAGGCTAGTAAATGTGGCCTCAAACTCGGCCACTGAAGTGTTCAACTGCACCAGCTTGGAGAACTGGTCCCTCTACTTCTCCCTACCCTTGGGAGGTAGAAACTTATCCTGGAAGGCACTGACGAAAGCCTCCCAAGTCATCCCAATGCGCCCATGAGCATACTTTTACCACTAACCCGCATCTGCCTTCACCTGGAAAGATGCCAAGGTCACTCACAACTAATCGTCCTTGATGCCAAGCATCTCGAACGCTTTTACTATCTGCTCCAACCACTCATCTGCTTTTAGTGGCTCCTTGGGATCACCCAAAAACTTATCCGGATTTGACCGGAAAAACTCCCGCTTCAAGAAAGATGGCCCTGCCTCAACAACTTGGGCTTGGACTTGATTCTTAGCCCTAAGAATGTCCATAGACTCCCGCAATGCCCTGGCCATTTCACGGGCTAAGGAGCCCATGGCTTATTGACTAACTAGTTCAGCTACATTGGCCTGACCAACCTTTTTCTTCTTGTGTCGAAATTTTATCTGATAAGGGCACCTTATGCCTTCTAGGCCTATCACGCCTACCACCACCACGTCCACGTCCTGACATCCTAATGAAGATAACAAAAGGGATTAGCACATTTACAAATATGCCGAAGCTAACTCACTCACGTCCTAATGTGGTCGACAATAGTAATTCACTCCACATAAGCACATAATTAGGTAAACACATACGAATTTCATTCTCAGATAATGACCGTCCTACGGCATTGTCAGAGTTCTTATTAGAAACAACAATGATCAAGTGCCTTTTTAATAGGACTCCTAGAAACCCGTAGACTCAATCAACATCCTAGGAATTAAATCACATCCATATATAATCATATAAGCATGTTATCATTTAAACACACCGTATATACTAATGTCTCTATCAAGCGGGACAAACCCATTGTGGTATTTACCACTTCCCATGTACCCAAAGTATTCAAACCCGGTACGCTCTGATATCAAGTTATAACGCCGCAAAATAAATACGATAGACTCATCTCATAAGCAGAAGTATAATTGAAACAACATACTTTCATTACTCAGAGTTTAACTTACAAAAGGTAACACATGCAATATACATTCATAAATAGCTCATCCTGAATCTACAGCATATGTTACAAATAGTAAATTGAATGAAAGCTAAACAAATATTCATATGCTCTAAAAGCTTACATCTTTCCAAGTTATTGCTTGATTATAACAAAAGTGAGTCTAGCTTAATACAATTAAAGCCCTTTGCTATACAAAATAAATACAATCAAAAGAAGCTCTTGCTCCCAATTCCTCCAAGCTACTACTTTGGTTGAGGCATATCACCAATACTTGAAAATGGTTTTTCCCAAGTAAGGTGAGTCAAAGCCCAGTAGAAACAATCTAACACAATATATGAATCTTAACAAAGATATAAGTATAATGTGCATATACAATGCCTGTAATAAAATCATTCATATTCTTCAAGGTCATAATATGCCAAGTTTTATATCTCAATTCATTTCAAGTCAATTCATCTCGCCTCAACTCATGAGCCAAATTCATTGTTATCTAAACAACCCAACTGAGCTGCAACTCAGTGGTTCTCTAATCAATATAACCATTACACAAACACTTAGATTTGCCATTTTATGAAAATTTCGTCTATGGGAATCAACACCCATGTATACTCGCGATTTTCGGGACTTTCACCCTAGACACACAGACCAATTTAATTCAATGGAGTCCATCCCCTTTCTTCTTCCAAACAAGGAGTACATCTCATTTCTCCTCTCAAATATTATACATTTACAATGTATTAAGACACAGTCATATTCAATGACAACAGTTAAGAGATTAGTTTCAAATCACCTAACTCTCATGTAATTTCTACAACAATCATAGTTAAACAGATATTTCTAAACAGATATACAATCTCTGTGACAGATAAATTGTCCAAATTTCCATAAGTAAGAGATAATACACATCCAACTCCTCTATTTATATGAACATTCATCCAATTTCATATTCTTAATACCAATTTCATTATTTATTCAAAATAATTATTTGAAACATTTTAGGGCAAAACTCTATTATCTTCCAAATTCAACTCATGTGTCAAAATCAACAAATTTAACACAACACGTCCTCATATCTATACCCACAACCATTTTCAATACCTTCATTAGAAAATTTCTTTTTTTATTTTAAACCAAAATCCTAGGTTTGTCTAAAATCCTCTAAATTCCAACATTATTTACACAACAACAAATAACTAAGTTAAAAATCATAGGAGAGTGTAGAAAGTCCCTACCTCGAGCTTAGAAGACCAAGGAAGAAGTGAAGATCAAGATCTATTCGGATCAAAATGGAGCTCGTGAGATGCTTTGCCTCTTTCCCCAAGACACTAGGATAGAGAAACCAACGGATCTAGGTAAAAATGTAGAGAGGGAGTGAGTTTTAGAGAGAGAGGGTCCCGATCTAGGGTTTTTAGGGAAAAATATGTGAAAAAGTGATGTAAAAAAAGTGCTGCTGCGAACTGATAGACTTGTGAATGTATATTTGCATATGTTACCCATTTGTATAAATAATTGGGCTTAGTGGACAATAACTATTTCATCTCATGTTATTACATAATCAAATAATAAATTTAAGGATATGCAGACTCAGCAACAAAATGTTGACTTTTTATAATTTTAATCAAGTATGTGAGATAAAATGGTCCTATATGTAATTTACAAGTTACAGTGTCAAAAAAACAGTTATAGCAATTATATAACAATATGTACATATAATGGTAGTATTAAATACAATTATATAAGAAGTGTCTGATAAAAAGTATCTGATACATATCGTATACCCTTGTTTGAGTGTTGGGTATTCGACACGGGTATATGATTTATTTTGAAGAGTCTGTGTAACATAGTTGTACAATGTCTTTATCAATGAACACAATTAAGTAATTAGCTGATAACGTATTCTATTTTTAGAAACTTGGACTTGTAATTAATACTAGTTATAAGAAATTAATTTCTTTTATTATTTTTGTCTATTTTTTTAATGTTATATTTTGATCCTATGTTTCATAGATATAGAGTGACAACCACTTAAAATTTTTAAAAACAAAAAAAAATTAGAGGGGATGAGTCTCTATAATATATAGATAATTATAGTTAATAACACTATAATAAATGGTGTTTTTGAAATCGTAACGGAGACGATTGCTCTTTCTTGCCGAGAGGCTCTATTTGCACCTTGGAAATTAGGTTAGGCACTAACGTAATGAATTTTTTTTATTACTATTTTGTCCCCATTTAAAATGACCAAAAATTACTTAATATTGAAAAAAAATATATCAATCAAAGTGTTTTGGACACTTCATTCATAATCAAACTCAATCTTCTATTTTCTTCTTACTCTCTTCACTTTATATCTTCATACTCAACTCTAATTTGGGGTGCATTTAAAATTACCCTTGCTTGACATGCCAGTTTACATGGAAATATTGTTATAAGAAGACTTGTAAAAAAGAGGACTAAAAGTAGAGCCAAATGGTTTTTTATTTTTTTTATTTTATTTTTTGGGCCGTGAGCCAAATGGTATACTTGTTCACTAATCACTACAATGGTAGGTTGGCCAAAGAAGTGTTTCTTACTCACCTTTCTCAGTGACCATCAGTATATGAACTTCACCCGTTATTGAGTCTTAAAACTCCCTCTCATTCTATCTCAGCATTCTTACACAAAAACTGAAATTATCAAGAATTTTGAATACCTTAAGCAAATCAGAAATACTAATTAGCTAAATTCATCCCCAACCATACCCCAATCTAGCTCATTGAAAGTTTATGGTGTAAATTGAAATTGATCAAACTCATATTTGTATGGTTTTGATTCGATATGATAACCCGTCACAGAAGATAAGATAAGTCTTTGGGGGTATCATTGTGATGCCAGCCAAAGACCCTTTGCTATCCTTGCTAGAGAGAGAGTAGAGATGGAGAGTTTAGGATTTTTTTGGTCTATATCTTGGCCTTTTATAGAGGGTCTTTATCTTGGACTACTAGTGGTGGTGGGTCTCAGTCTCACTCGACCGTAGGTTGCCATGGGTTGATCTACCCAACCTGGGTCCTAACTAATTGTGTATATATCATAAACTATGAAGACTAAAGTGACACTTTATTTAAACTACAAGAACTAATGATGTAATTTACCTTTCTTTATAAATCAAGTTTAGTTGTGAAAAATTGTATGGGATTAGCATTCTCATAGGGTCGTGTTTGATTGTCAAATTAAGTCAATAGCAATTATGAGTATAGTGAGACTAAGTAATAATATTACTAGTGTCGTGTTATTAGATTGGATTGGAGATGTAAGATAAAATGTATTTATTTGTGCATTACTATGATTATATTAGTTTAGAATTAATTTTACAAAATTACATAAAACCCCTTTATTATATCAAATATGACTTTGTCATTTTGCTTTACAAAGGCAAAAGCAAAAAGTTAGTAAAATTCTCTGATTAAAGCCATTGAAATTTCACTATTATAACAAGAATAAATGTTGTTACAATTCTATTTTCGAATAGAGAAATTTTAAAATTTATGGATTAAAACTTACAAATTAAGATCATTGAAAAACACCACTACCACAAATCATTACCACCAAAGCACAATAATTGAGCACTAACAGCAAACCACCATCACCCCAAATTAACATTGATTAATAAAAAAATAAAAAGCAAAAAATAAATGGGCAACAAGAAGAACCCAAAAACAAAAAAAAAAACGAAGTACCAATTAACATACGTGAAAGTGGAAAACTAAAGAAGATTAGAATTCTAATGAGTTAGAAAAGTAACTTAACCTGGTGAATAATCATGGCGTTGAAATGTATGATTCTAATGAGACAAAAGTAATTAACCATGTCCTCATATGTGATGTTTTTCATGAAGAATCCTAGAAAATGATAAATAATCCATACCCATAGATTTTTGCATCTCTATAGTATATGCCAACACTCCAAACAGGTCGCTAGAGGGATTAAGCCTCCATTTTTTTATGATACTTCAGTGAAGATGTTGTTGCTAACAGTGAGCTCTAAAACATGTGAAAAGTAAACTTACTCTTAAATTTTTTTAAAATTTAGAGACTTTAACTACTAAATGATTTTAAGTAGGATTCTAGCTTGTACAAAATTATGATCAAGAAGGTATTGCAAATTTTCCAATTTTAGGCCCGGTTTGCCAAGAGACTTTTTTGGTAAAAAAAGCAAAAAATTTAACAAACTCAACCCCATTAGCAAAAAGTTACATCATACGTACTTATACTTTTCTATGAAGTACTTACATGTACTTATACTTTAATATGTTTGGAATGATTTACAGAGAAAAAAGAAAGTAACAAATATTTAGTTTATACTTTAATTCTTTTCTTTTTTTTTCTCTACAAATTACTCCTCAAATCCAATATTTAAACGCTATAGGATACAAAATTAAATGAAGCCCTCACTTTTTTATATGAATCAAAAATTTCACCAAATATGATACTCATTTACCATATGTACTGTACAACCAGCTGATCATTATCAAATTTTCCAAGTTGTTATTTTGTTGCATATCCCCCATTCTAAAGAAGAATGAATTCAAGTAGTTCCATAACCCTAATTTGCATAAACATAATTCACCATATTTTACAATTTCACAAACTTTCAAGCCATAAATTGTCATACGATTCTGTCGGACATAATTACACCATCTTTCTTAAAATTAAATTATGTTACTGAAGGTTTTATTGACGTCTCTTATGACATTCAACATCGCATTCCCAGACCTATTTTTGCAACAGTTGTCGAAAGCAGCACATTGAGTACACCAACTGTAACAACGCCCGCGAGGGACCTCGCTACAGTTCGGACTCGATTTTTGTTGCGGTTTTAAATCTCGAACCAAAGAGTCCAAATCCGGCAAATTGTTTTGAGAAAAACAGATTTTTTGAAAGAAGTGCCAAACATGGACTGCTTTGCCAGATAACAGAGTCGCCACCTAAATATTTTTAAAATGGGAAATTTAGGAAACCCTAACTCGGTGCCAAAGGCCACGTGTCCGTCATCACCAAAGTTGGCTCGGGAACTTGGGTACGATTAGGGAAGGTCACATCGTGAGCACCCCCTCTCGCCCGGTCAAAGACCGGCCTCTACTAACCATGATATCTGTTTTTGAAAACTTTGTGAGTCCTTATTCCGGTTTTTAGCCTAGGTTACTATGTGATGCTCGTAGCAAACAAGTATAGACTGAATCGCCTGAATTGGAAATAAACATCTCATGTTTGTTTGTGAAAGATGGTTTGCTACCCGCAGGTAGGCTTAAAATGCAGATTTTGCCACAATCTAGTGGGCTTAACAAACAATTGATGAATTGCTCCAATTCAGATAACTCAACCTCCACTCACAGGCATTCAAGGCAGTTATATCACATAAGCACATAGCCTCATGGTAAGCATGCTATCATGGCAACACTCACACACATGCAAGTATGCTAAAGCATAAAACTTACCGAGTACTCCAAGCCAAAACAGGAAAACGATTAGAAATCATGCATGATCCTAAATGTGCAGAAATGCCTAATGCAACACATGCAAAATGCAACTATAGCAGGCTCGGCTATTCTAAATATGGCATATGAGATGCAATAGTTAACATGTATTCAATTTGGAATTGAAATACAAATGCAGTTTGTATGATGCGCCGAGCCCGGTGCGTGCAATACAGATGAATGATGCAAACATGCTGTCATACTGTATGCTAATTGAAATATGCCCTATATCTAACCATTGTAAGCGGATAAATAAAAGGGAGAAAGAAATGGGGGTTGGAAGACATACATCACACTCACCCACACTTATTACAGGTTTGCCCTCGCGCAGAGGGTCTGAATAAATAATACAGTCCGAAAATGAAAGAATAATACAGTCCGAATAATATACAAATTCCTAATTAATTAACAAATTAAGTAAGAGAAACTGTAAACTGGCATGCAAGCCAGGGGTTGCCTTGACTCCGCTCTGGATGATGAGATGATACATGACGGGCTGCTTTGGCGTAGAAATCCACTGGGATGCCCCAATTAGCCTCTGTTTGCAATGTTTCTCGAAATGCGTGCCAGACTCCAAAAAGTTGCTGATTCTCTATTTTGCTGCAACAGAGAGCAGGAAAATGGCATAGCAATGTATTTCACAAATATATGCATGCCTCGATCCTCGTGCCACCAATCACGCATCTCGATGCATGATGGCCGAGGAGCCGAATTGCACAACTCAATATGGGGTGAATGTAGATGAATGCTATAACAAAACCTAACTCCATCATGGGTAATCCGGAGTGTCGGTGACTTTGGAATTGAGACCCGTTCCGTTACTCGGAGTACGAAACGTGCCTCGTTTCCCGTGCCCGGGCTAACACCTATCCCGAACATGATGCAATATGCATGATATGCATGAAATGCAATCCTGACATACACAGTATTATGAAAATGAGATGCCTCGAAATACGTGCACACGGGCACGCAAATCGAGGAAATGTATGAATGTAATCTAAGATACAACCTAGTATGTACTATGCTGTGAAAATGAGATGAAAATGAGATGCCTCGAAAAGCGTACACGCAGGCACGCAAACCAAGGCGATGGCATGAAATGCAAATCGGACAAACTAGAGTGCCTCGAAATGCGTGCACACGGGCACACAAATCGAGACGATGATATGAAGTGCAAATCGGATAAAACCGAAGTGTCTCGAAATGCGCGCTCGCAGGCACGCAAACCGAGGCGATGATAAAATGGAAATCGGATAAAACCGAAGTGCCTCGAAATGCGTGCTCGCAGGCACGCAAATCGAGGCGATGATAAAATGGAAATCGGATAAAATCGAAGTGCCTCAAAATGCGTGCACACGGGCACGCAAACCGAGGCGATGACAAAATGAAAATCGGATAAAACCGAAGTGCCTCGAAATGCGCGCTCGCAGGCACCCAAACTAAGGAATGCATAAAATAGCATATGGAATGCAGTGATGGGCTTACGCCAACATGAAAGAGCCTCGGCCGCACTCACATAGGCTGCCATAATGATAAAAGGAGATGCCTCGAAATGTGTGCACACGGGCACGCAAACCGAGGAAATGCACGAAGGCATGAAATGACATGGAAATGAGATGTAAAATGCAACTTGGGCTTACACTAACATGAGAGAGCCTCAGCCGCACTCACATAAGCTGCCGTGAGACAAAAAGAGAAGTGCCTCGAAAAGCGTGCACACGGGCACGCAAACCGAGGCGATGATAAACAAGCATGAAAATGGAAATTGGGCTTACGCCAACATGAGAGGGCCTCAACCACACTCACATAGGCTGCCGTCGGATAAAACGAGGCTGCCTCGAAATGCGCGCACACGGGCACGCAAATCGAGGCGAGGCTCTAAAGCACCAAAATGACATGCGAATGAGATGTGGCAAATGGTATAAGGAAGATGCAAAATTCAGCAACTAAAATAATGCAAAAACAGCCCCCAAATTATGATAAAATTGCAACCGATGCCCAAAATGCGATGAAATGCACCCGAAATGGCCTACAGCCCTATTAAACATACAGAATATGGACATGGAATGCAAAACAGTGACAAGGAAGCCCCTAAACTAGCATTTTATCAGCACAAAGCAAGGCCAAATAATGCTCACAAGTATGGAAACAAAAGCTTGCAAAAATACGGTAAAAGAGGGGAATTACAAAGCAAGTGATATGTACAATGCTCAAACCCAAAAAATCAGTTCTACAACATTGAAGATGGAACAAAAATATGCACAAATTCAAGAGATGACAACCTCTAAATCAGTATGTATATATGCTAAACATAGCATGCAAAAAGGGGCTATAAAGAGAGGTATCATGAGCAATGACCAAACCACTTAAGACCCTTGACAAAAAGTGTAGAATAGACCAAAAAAAGACACTCTCTAAGCCTGATGGAGGCTCAAAACAGTAGCTAAACAAGTCTAACAAAGCATGCAAATTTACGGTAAAATGAAAGAATTTCAAAGGAAGTACCAAAAATATACACCAAATGTCTTAAGACCCTAAACAAAACATGACAAGGAGACAAAAATAAGGATTTATCTAGGCCTGATGAAGGCCAAAATCCGGAGCCAAATGAGTCTATCAAAGCATGCAAATTAATGGCCTAAAGAGGGATATTGAAAGAGGTCTATCATGGAGACACCAAATGAAGTTGAGCCCTTCTACAATGTTGTAGAGGGGCTCAAAATGAGCACAAAAACAGTAGGTGTCAAAGCCAAAAACTGAAAGGAAATAAAGTAAATGTTTGACTCAAGATTATGCAAGAAAAAGGGATTTGAGTGCTTACCCTTGAAGACAATTCTTTTGCTGCATTGTAGCCTCAATTTGATGATCCTTAGGCCTTGAAGAAGCTCCCTTTGTTTCTGAAATGGAGATGGTGGAGGTAGAGCTTGGAGTTGATGAAGGAATGGAAGCAAACTTGGATGTTTGAAGCTTGGAAATGGAGAGGGAGAGGAGCCGTGTGTATGGAGCTCCCAAAGGGTTTCTCTAACCCTTCCCCCAGCTGGAAGCTGCTGGTTTTTATGGCCAAAAAGGTGGAAATATCTTTCCCCAAAAATCTAGATATTTTGAGGGCAAAATATCTAGATATTTTGAGGGCAAAAGAAAAAGATTTTGTTCGGCCACGAAGTGGGCATCTGAGATCGCAGTGTTCCTCGGAATGATGAAACAGAGGTACCTGCCGAAATTGAACAAAAACTAATGCAAAACGAAAGCTCGGGGACCAAAACCGCGCGGGGTCCCGAAAATGGGCTGCCGGGCACCGGAAGTGGTGTTCGGCTGCGAAGTGGGTTTCTGAGACCCCAGTGTTCCTCAGAACGATAAAACAGAGGTCCCCGCCAAAAACCGGAGAAAATCGATGTAAAATGAATGCTCGGGGACCAAAACCGCGCGGTTCGGGGTCTCGAAAATGGGCTGTGAGCACCGAAAGTGGCGTTCGGCCACGAAGTGGGTATCAGAGGGCCCAGTGTCCCTCGAAATGATAAAACAGAGGCACTTGCCAAAAACCGGAGAAATCGGAGATGGTTGGGCGGTCTCGAACCGAGGCACACGACCTGACGGTCCCGAAAACCGGGAACCGGGCTCCGAAATGGGCAAAATGGCCTACGGCCACGAAAAGTAGCTCACGGCCACCGGGAGATAGTCTACGGGACCACTCCCTTCCCTTAGGAAAGAAAACAGAGAAAACCGAGCCTGGTTCGCAAACCGAGACAAGGTAGAGAAGAAAGTTCGGAAGTCCGGAGGCAGGGCGCACGGCCGCAATTCTGAGACTTCTGAACGAGCACAGTATGAAACATCACCGAGCGCTCAATCGGTGACGTCTGAGTCTTAAGGTCGGTCAAAAATGGGGTGTCTACAGTTGCCCCTCTTTGACGGAACTCGGAAGTCATAAGAATGACGGGAGTGAATGTCAAAGCCTAGAGACGACCCATTTTTGACAAGGCCGAAGACTTAGACAATCATACAAGATGAACAAAGATGTGCACCAGCAGGCGAGCCCGCAGGCAGGGGGCAAAAAGCGATATGCGGGAAGATTTGATAATTGGACTTACACGCTAAGCGAAGCTGGTTTGACGATTGGACTTATACGCTACGCGAAGCCGGTTTGAAAGTTGAGGATTCTTCATGAACATGTGCGACAGATACACAAAAATGAACGAAGTGTGATGGATACACTAAGTGGACAAACATGTGTGATAAATACACAAAAGTGAAGAGAGTGTGATGGATACACTATACGAATGTGTGTGGTGGATACATACAGAGGGCATGTGTGATTGATACACAAAGCAAAACGAGTGTGAGCGTATGTGATTGATACACAAAGTAGGCAAAGTGAGTGTGTGATAGATATACTATTTGAGCAAAGTGTAATTGATATACAAAGGGTGAAGTGAGCAAAGTGTGATGGATACACTAAATGTGAACACAAAGTGTGATAGATGCACTATGTGAACAGAGTATGATTGATATACTAAAAGCGAACACAAAGTGTGATAGATGCACTTAGTGAACAAAGTATGATGGATATACTGAATGTGAACACAAAGTGTGATAGATGCACTTAGTGAACAAAGTATGATGGATATACTAAAAGTGAACACGAAGCGTGATAGATGCACTATGTGAACAGAGTATGATGGATATACTGAATGTGAACACAAAGTGTGATAGATGCACTTAGTGAACAAAGTATGATGGATATACTAAATGTGAACACGAAGTGTGATAGATGCACTTAGTGAACAAAGTATGATGGATATACTAAAAGTGAACACAAAGTGTGATAGATGCACTTTCTGAATAGAGTATGATGGATATACTGAATGTGAACACAAAGTGTGATAGATGCACTTAGTGAACAAAGTATGATGGATATACTAAAAGTGAACACAAAGTGTGATAGATGCACTTAGTGAACAAGTATGATTGATATACTAAAGGTGAACACAAAGTGTGATAGATGCACTTAGTGAACAAGTATGATTGATATACTAAAGGTGAACACAAAGTGTGATAGATGCACTTAGTGAACGGGAGTATGATTGATATACTAAATGAACATGTGACAGATACATGAGGCAAACAGAGTGAATGAGGTGTGATAGATACACTAAAGTAAACATGTGATATGAAGAGAAGAATGGTGTGATAGATACACAAAGAGATATATGTAGTGTGATTGATACACTAAATGAGAACGTGTGTGATCGATACACTAAGGCAAATAAAGTGTGTTAGATACACTGAATGAAGCAAATAAATGTGTGTGATAGGTACACAAAGTGAATGAAGTGTGATTGATACACTAAGGTAATGAGAGTGTAATTGATACACTAAGTGAATGAGAGTGTAATTGATACACTAAGTGGATGATCTCAAACGGAACTTCTTTGAATGAACCGTACATACAACATCGTGCATGACTGAGAATGAAACTTGATAGGTACAATGCATTACAATGCATGATGCTTAAAGAAAGTAATAAATGAACAAAGCGGCGTTTTGGAAAGCACCTCATGAGGTGAGTGGCGGTGAACCGCTCTACTCTGACGGGGATCTCCCCTCGTGCTCTTCGAACACTTTACCTTTAACTCACAGTACAAAGGTTCTGGAATGCTAACAAGTAACAATATCTGCATGTGGGAGCCACGGCTGCCGCTTGTCTTCCTGATCATACTCACAACTTTCCCTATTCTCCAACGGGGTGACAGACTAGGTTGGTTCAGTATCCAGAATTGAGGTGCATACATGCTATCTCAACCTATGGGGCTTCCATACAGATTTCAAGCCGAGGGCGCGCCTCTGGGTATTTAAACCAGACTTTAGTCTCGGAAATCCCGAACCTTTGTGTTCTAGGCAACAGCCATTCGAACTCTAGTTTCCACCGTCGCAGTTGGTCTCCTAGGAACTCATTGCAAACACGGCCAAGATGTCCCTGGCACGGAACGGTACTCGAGGAGAGCCCTTCTGATCGCTATTCTGGCTTGAGGCTGACTTGATCTTGAGCTTGAGGTAGAGGCACACTCATACTTCGGAAGATTGGCAAGACCTGAAGAGGTACACACGGAATATAGTCTCGGAACTTACTGAAGTTGGAACAAACTCAGATGCCCGACATTTCCCTCTTTTCTTTTGCTTTGCAGTCCGGAACCTAAATAGCTTCAGTTAGGTCCTGGTTTACTGTTTTCATATGACCTGGGTTGAACCCTGCGGTTTTATGAAAGAACAAATTTTGTTTTGCACAAATGTGGAGAACGGCACGGCACTCGGAGCACAAAACGATTTTTATTTTTGAAAATGAGAAAAGGATTCTCAACCGGGTATTGAGCCTACGGCTGAATACAGCACACTATGACTCAACAAGGAAAATAACGGCACACAACCTAGACACATCGAGTAACACTCGAAACGACTCAAAATAAGAATCGAGATAAAACAAAAGATACGACACTCAAACTGTGCACAGGGAGCCTGTTTCACCGGGTATGTTTCCCACCCTTTCTTATTTGTGATTCTCACATCACTCGGCATTCAATCTCAGTTTTTCTGAAAAAGCCCTTTTGCTCACTTTTTCTCACATCGCACATCTCTCTATTCTTCAATCTCTCATTTTTCATCCCTCCCCTGGGTGGTTGATGGATAAACAGCAAGTTGTGGGCTCGTGCCCCTAGCATTCTGCTAGATTCTTCTTCTTCTGCGCGCAGCTAGTGAATTCTTCCCATAGAAGGGTTGCGCTACAACTGGGTGTGTAGCAAATCTGCAACTAACATCGGTTGATGATGCTTTGCTGGGGAGTTTGGACGTGATCAAATCTGTCCAGATGATGGAGTGGAATATCTTGCCCCATTCCAGTTCGTGCTTCGCACTTGGCTTGATACCTCGTTGCTTGGAGGATGTGAGAGAGCTTTCAGCCCTTTGTTGTGCCCTTTTCTGGCGGATACGGTGCCCTTTTTGGCAAGCGCGTTGATAAAGGGAAAAGACAGAAAACCTGACTCAACTGTGCTCCTAGTTCATCATTTTGACCATTTTTTGTTTTTGCTTTCTCCTAAACAAATTTTGACCAAAATGAGAGCTAGATTAACATGCTTGTTCAATTTTTGATTTGAAATCATGCAAGTCAGGCCATGAGCACTGAAAATTTTCCTTTTTTGAGTCCAGGGAAAAGGTCCAGTTTTGGAAAAATAGGATAATTTTCGAGAGAATTAGTCAGCCTCAGTAAAAATTCTCAAAAACTATTTTTGCAAACGGCCCCTGCTCAACGAGCATGAAACTTACTCCTGAGATGCACAACCTTGGATCCGGAGGAAAATTGCCCTTTGCTTGGAGAGAGCTGCATGGCAACGGAAAGTTGCCCCTTGTTTGAACGGCACCGCGGCGCATTGAATGGCAACGGAGAGTTGCCCCTTGTTTGAAATGAAACCGTGGCGTTTTGAATGGCAACGGAAAGTTGCCCCTTGTTTGGATGGCACCGCGGCGCATTGAATGCAGTCCTCAGAGTGACGAGCACAACCAAATCCTCAGATACAGAGAAGACAAGGATGACCAGAACCATCGCAGGGACACAATCAAATTGAAGCGTTTTACGGCTGGACTTCAGGATGAAGTTGCCTACGTATCCCAAAGATGGGAATCAAGCCTTACGTAGTTCGGGGTTAAGGTACACTCGGGTATTTAACCTCTCCTTTTTATGCTCTAACTTTTGCCAAGGCGCCTGTTGCAGGTTTTCAACCTTGCGAGCTTTGTTTTTCTTTTCTTTCTTTTTCTATTCTTTTCTTTTTCTTTGCATTTTTCTTTTCTTTTCTTTTTGCATTTTTGTATCTTTGCATTTTTTTTCTCTTTTTTCTTTTTTTCATTCTCTTCTTTGCTCTAACTTTTGCCTGGGTCGCCCTTCCAGGTTTTCGGCCCAGTGAGCCTCTCAAAGGGTAAAAGTGTAGCTTGGTCCATGCCAAATGGTTGTAAGGTTTTGAAGCCATCCGTATCCAGGAGAGTGGTTGTTGATTTGCAAGAGGACTCATCTTCGACTCTTCGAGCACATCGGACGTTTTTGCCCCTAGTTCGAGGGGTGCTTCTGCTCTAGCCTTGCAAGCTTCTTCTGATGAGGTCTGACCTTCTTGATCTAACTTTGGTGCCTCATGTTCGAGGGCTGCTTCAAATCTAGCCACACAGGCCTTACATTGTGGTCGACCGTTGAACATTCTGAATGCACGTTCAAGGTTTGAAAGCAAAGGGGGGCGAGTCTCGAGACCGAGAGCGATCCTAAGCTGCACAATCTCAAGAGCGATTCCACACATGTCTTCGCAGGACCGCGCAAAACATTTTTTGAAATTTTTTAAGAAAGCGACAAATCGCTCGTGCTGAAGACAGTGTAGGATCAATCTGGATCAAAGCCAGGGTCCTTCTCAGTACTCACACTAACAAGCATGATTTCATTCATTAAGGGCTTAGCATGTCTCTCTTTCTCTCAAATAATCAAAGTTTTGTAAATCCCGAGGAATTCCTTCCTCTTCGTTTTCACCACAGTGTTCAAAAAGGTTTTGAAAAAAATTAGGTCAATGCAATAATTTCAGGGCACAATCGAGCAGGTGGAATGTACTGCCGTTTCATTCAAATCCCGGCACAACTAGCACACGGCAGAAACAAATGCGAGAGTATGGAAATCACTGCTGTTTCATTCAAGATCTGTTGGCATAACTGGCTCCCTGGCAGAAACAGACTCAAAACAAAACAAAAAGACAAACGCAAAATAAAATGGTGATGCCCGAGGTAACACCCCCTGAATCACCCGACTCCTATACAACAGGACTGACTCGATACAACAAGACAGACCCAAGACAAAAGAGACTGACTCAAAACAAAAGGACAGATTCAAAACAAAGTAACAAAAACTGACCCAATACCCAAGTCAGAAAGCACAAAAACTGGTATTTGCACATTGCTCAGAACAGTGCGTGCCATTCCCACGTCTGGAGTAATCTGAGTGCCATCCGCAGGTGGTTCATCTCTTGATCACATAATCACATTATCCCCCAAGTTCACTGACCCAGTGCCGATAGACTTTGCAGAGCTCGGCGGGAGGATGACCCCGTTGTCAAACAGATCTTGTACTTCGTGGCGAAGACGAAAGCACATGTCAGTGTCATGGCCAGCTCGCTGATGGAAGGCACAGTAGTCGGCTGGGTTGTGTGAGAGAGGGAGGTTCTTTGGTAATGGCTGTGACTCTAGGGGCTTCAGATGCCCTTGTTCAACAAGGATTTGGAAAGCTTTTGATAAAGGCATGTGGAGGGCATGGAAGACCCTCTGACCTCGGGGTTGGTACTTCAAGGCTTGTGGATTTTTGCTGGGCGCACCCGCAAAGGGATTGGTAGGTGCTGGCCTGACTTGCTGATCTCTTCCAAGCACGGGATTAGACCTGAAAGGAACATTCTTGGTACAACGGCCCTTCTTCCGGCTTGCCTCTTGATTCAAACTACCCCCAACTTGAGTGGCAAAAGTGTCGTCCACAGTTTTTGCAACAACTGCGAGGACTTGCTCTTTGTTCAGTCCCTCGGCTTTCAAAGCCTCAACAGCCAACAAAAGATGTTCATGGGGATCCATGCCTGCCCCTATCTTGTTCTTTCCACTCGCCTCCACTTTGCCAAGGGATTGGCATTCCTCAGATGTAGCCCGCCCCAAGACTGGGGAGCCTTTTGACATGAAATTCCCAGTATGTGGTGTGGTCGATGATGGCGCCAATGTCCCGGAGGCTAGATCGGTCACAGTTCTTTGAAGATCTTTTATCATCCTCATCAGCTCGGAAGTAGTGGGTTCACGGGTTTGAGATGATTGGGATTCAGGTGCATCCATCATACACAAGTCCGTGCTTTCTGGAATGAACACCGCAGGCTTGGGTAGATGGGCTGGGGTGATGAATATGCTGGGGTCATAGGTGGATGGCAGTGTATGGATGAGATTGAGGTAAGCGGGAAATGTTTGGTCATTGGGACCTGAAGGTGGAGCTATCGTCCGGTTGTCGATGAGATTTTGGACCTCATGACGAAGGCGGTAGCAACGGTCGGTGCCATGACCGCACTGCTGATGGTACATACAGTACTTGGCGGGGTTATGTCTGGCTGGGAGCGGGTTGGGAAGAGGTTGAGGATCGAGGGGTTTGAGATGCCCTCTTTCCATCAGGAGTTTTAGTGCGCTAGTCAGGCTCATATAGAGAGGGGTGAAAGTTCTGCCCTGAGCTCGGGCTGGGCTGGTTGTTTGTAGGCTTGGTTTGGCAAAAGGGTTGGCTGTGGTGACTGTATCGATTTCAGTGGGTTCGGGAATAGTGCTACTTCCAGCATTAGTACTCCTTAAAACCACCCTCCTTGTCGGTTCCCTTGTTCTGGAAATGATCCCACTGTTGAACGCATTCTCGACCTGAACCCCCAGTTCATGCAAACTTTTGAAAGTGAATAGCGGAGCCACTATCAACTTCTGCAACATATCGTGCTCGAGGTTCCGCACCATCATTTGCACTTGATCCCTCTCGGAAGGGCGGTGATCTGTCATCTGTGCTGCCTTTGCTCTCCACCTCGCAACAAATTTCACAAAAGGCTCTTTTGGGTTTTGGCGGGTTGCTTCAAGCTCTTGGATGGTCATCTCAACTTGGGTATTGTAGGAATACTGATCGACAAAGGCCTCAGCCAATTCTTCCCAGTTTTGCTTCACTTTGTCCTCCAACTTAGCGTACCAAGTGGCTGCTACACCAGACAGGGTTCTTCCATACAGAGAGAGTTTCTGTGGCTTCGTCAGACCCATCGGCTTTAGGACATCCAAGAAAAGTCGGATATGTACCATTGGATCCCCAGACCCGTCGAAACGGTCAATATGTGGCATTTTGAAGCTGTCTGGGAGTCGTACAGCAGACTCGGTGTGCCCATCCTCAATGTCGGGAATGGAGTTAAGGCCCTGTGCCTTTCTGAATTGCTTCTCAAGGTTCGCAATTTTCACCGCGGTCAGATCAAGGTCATTAGCATCAAGGAAATAATGCCTCTCATTAGGCTGCACCAGGGGTCTGAAAACTTGGGCTTGAGCCAACCCTTCTCGAGGATCCGGACCCTGCAAATCTTCAGCTGGCGGAATTGGGTCAAAGTTCGGTTGGGGTCCCAAAGCTGGATGTAAGGCAGATGCCCCAGATGGGCTCTGCGTTTCAATACTAGTCTCAGCCTGCATGGCAGTTCTCTGATTCAACGCTGCTATCACGGCCACAAATTCTTCCGAACCCTGTGCCATCGCGGTCTGTTGGGTCCGAACAAAGGTGATGTGACTGGTGACTGACGGATCAGATGAACCGGTGAGCCCTGACTGGCCTTTCTTTGCCTTGCCTTAGCGAAAGAACACTGGTTGCCCTTGAATTGAATTTCTGACCTAACAAAGTCTATCAGCACTAGTCCAATGTACCCGGGGGATAGTGGAGCCTTCTGAAGCTGTGGTTCCAGGACTACCTAGCAAAAGAGAAAACATGCAGCATCTCAGCCTGATTTCACCAAAACGGATATGAGCAAAACTGAATGAGTGTGCTCTCTACTGAATTCTGCCCCAAAAATTCTGCCTCAAATCTGACACCCTCAGGTAAAACTGATTCCACCAAATACTGATGCCCGCAGGCCTGATACCCAAAATACTGAATTGGTGCCCGCAGGCCTCATGCTCAAACTTGTAAACTGATACATGCATTCCCTGTAGAGACGCACTCTAACAAGCACATAACAGATAAGTGAGAGCCAAAACACCCCTGTGTTGGGGTAGGGTTTTCCCTGTCCTATTTTGTCAGGAGCTAGGGTTTCACTATGCACGCAGCGGCTTCAAACAACCTATAAACGGGTAAGCAACCTGTCCTAGTTTGGAATGGTCACTATGGATCCGAATATGCACTAGGTCGAATGGTCAAAAAGGGTACCCCGGTAAAACCGGGGTTTGTGTTCCCATACTGGCAGAGCCCGTAACCGATCAGCCTTATGGACATGCCTTGACAAGACAAGCCTCCGGCAAACCGCTCAGGAATAGCAGATGGCAAACACGGTGTCCTAGGCGCACCAATGCAAATGCAATGCAAAGAAACACACAAGTGTAGTAAAAAACCAGATATCATGAGTTCAAGTCAAGTTCTCTAAATCCCCAGCAAAGTCGCCAGAAACTGTAACAACGCCCGCGAGGGACCTCGCTACAGTTCGGACTCGATTTTTGTTGCGGTTCTAAATCTCGAACCAAAGAGTCCAAATCCGGCAAATTGTTTTGAGAAAAACAGATTTTTTGAAAGAAGTGCCAAACATGGACTGCTTTGCCAGATAACAGAGTCGCCACCTAAATATTTTTAAAATGGGAAATTTAGGAAACCCTAACTCGGTGCCAAAGGCCACGTGTCCGTCATCACCAAAGTTGGCTCGGGAACTTGGGTACGATTAGGGAAGGTCACATCGTGAGCACCCCCTCTCGCCCGGTCAAAGACCGGCCTCTACTAACCATGATATCTGTTTTTGAAAACTTTGTGAGTCCTTATTCCGGTTTTTAGCCTAGGTTAATATGTGATGCTCGCAGCAAACAAGTATAGACTGAATCGCCTGAATTGGAAATAAACATCTCATGTTTGTTTGTGAAAGATGGTTTGCTACCCGCAGGTAGGCTTAAAATGCAGATTTTGCCACAATCTAGTGGGCTTAACAAACAATTGATGAATTGCTCCAATTCAGATAACTCAACCTCCACTCACAGGCATTCAAGGCAGTTATATCACATAAGCACATAGCCTCATGGTAAGCATGCTATCATGGCAACACTCACACACATGCAAGTATGCTAAAGCATAAAACTTACCGAGTACTCCAAGCCAAAACAGGAAAACGATTAGAAATCATGCATGATCCTAAATGTGCAGAAATGCCTAATGCAACACATGCAAAATGCAACTATAGCAGGCTCGGCTATTCTAAATATGGCATATGAGATGCAATAGTTAACATGTATTCAACTTGGAATTGAAATACAAATGCAGTTTGTATGATGCGCCGAGCCCGGTGCGTGCAATACAGATGAATGATGCAAACATGCTGTCATACTGTATGCTAATTGAAATATGCCCTATATCTAACCATTGTAAGCGGATAAATAAAAGGGAGAAAGAAATGGGGGTTGGAAGACATACATCACACTCACCCACACTTATTACAGGTTTGCCCTCGCGCAGAGGGTCTGAATAAATAATACAGTCCGAAAATGAAAGAATAATACAGTCCGAATAATACAGTCCGAATAATATACAAATTCCTAATTAATTAACAAATTAAGTAAGAGAAACTGTAAACTGGCATGCAAGCCAGGGGTTGCCTTGACTCCGCTCTGGATGATGAGATGATGCATGCCGGGCTGCTTTGGCGTAGAAATCCACTGGGATGCCCCAATTAGCCTCTGTTTGCAATGTTTCTCGAAATGCGTGCCAGACTCCGAAAAGTTGCTGATTCTCTATTTTGCTGCAACAGAGAGCAGGAAAAGGGCATAGCAATGTATTTCACAAATATATACATGCCTCGATCCTCGTGCCACCAATCACGCATCTCGATGCATGATGGCCGAGGAGCCGAATTGCACAACTCAATATGGGGTGAATGCAGATGAATGCTATAACAAAACCTAATTCCATCATGGGTAATCCGGAGTGTCGGTGACTTGGGAATTGAGACCCGTTCCGTTACTCGAGTACGAAACGTGCCTCGTTTCCCGTGCCCGGGCTAACACCTATCCCGAACATGATGCAATATGCATGATATGCATGAAATGCAATCCTGACATACACAGTATTATGAAAATGAGATGCCTCGAAATACGTGCACACGGGCACGCAAATCGAGGAAATGTATGAATGTAATCTAAGATACAACCTAGTATGTACTATGCTGTGAAAATGAGATGAAAATGAGATGCCTCGAAAAGCGTGCACGCGGGCACGCAAACCAAGGCGATGGCATGAAATGCAAATCGGACAAAATAGAGTGCCTCGAAATGCGTGCACACGGGCACACAAACCGAGACGATGATATGAAGTGCAAATCGGATAAAACTGAAGTGCCTCGAAATGCGCGCTCGCAGGCACGCAAACCGAGGCGATGATAAAATGGAAATCGGATAAAACCGAAGTGCCTCGAAATGCGTGCTCGCAGGCACGCAAATCGAGGCGATGATAAAATGGAAATCGGATAAAATCGAAGTGCCTCGAAATGCGTGCACACGGGCACGCAAACCGAGGCGATGACAAAATAAAAATCGGATAAAACCGAAGTGCCTCGAAATGCGCGCTCGCAAGCACGCAAACCAAGGAATGCATAACATAGCATATGGAATGCAGTGATGGGCTTATGCCAACATGAAAGAGCCTCGGCTGCACTCACATAGGCTGCCATAATGATAAAAGGAGATGCCTCGAAATGCGTGCACACGGGCACGCAAACTGAGGAAATGCACGAAGGCATGAAATGACATGGAAATGAGATGTAAAATTCAACTTGGGCTTACACTAACATGAGAGAGCCTCAGCCGCACTCACATAAGCTGCCGTGAGACAAAAAGAGAAGTGCCTCGAAATGCGTGCACACGGGCACGCAAATCGAGGCGATGATAAACAAGCATGAAAATGGAAATTGGGCTTACGCCAACATGAGAGGGCCTCAACCACACTCACATAGGCTGCCGTCGGATAAAACGAGGCTGCCTCGAAATGCGCGCACACGGGCACGCAAATCGAGGCGAGGCTCTAAAGCACCAAAATGACATGCGAATGAGATGTGGCAAATGGTATAAGGAAGATGCAAAATTCAGCAACTAAAATAATGCAAAAACAGCCCCCAAATTATGATAAAATTGCAACCGATGCCCAAAATGCGATGAAATGCACCCGAAATGGCCTACAGCCCTATTAAACATACAGAATATGGACATGGAATGCAAAACAATGACAAGGCAGCCCCTAAACTAGCATTTTATCAGCACAAAGCAAGGCCAAATAATGCTCACAAGTATGGAAACAAAAGCTTGCAAAAATACGGTAAAAGAGGGGAATTACAAAGCAAGTGATATGTACAATGCTCAAACCCAAAAAATCAGTTCTACAACATTGAAGATGGAACAAAAATATGCACAAATTCAAGAGATGACAACCTCTAAATCAGTATGTATATATGCTAAACATAGCATGCAAAAAGGGGCTATAAAGAGAGGTATCATGAGCAATGACCAAACCACTTAAGACCCTTGACAAAAAGTGTAGAATAGACCAAAAAAAGACACTCTCTAAGCCTGATGGAGGCTCAAAACAGTAGCTAAACAAGTCTAACAAAGCATGCAAATTTACGGTAAAATGAAAGAATTTCATAGGAAGTACCAAAAATATACACCAAATGTCTTAAGACCCTAAACAAAACATGACAAGGAGACAAAAATAAGGATTTATCTAGGCCTGATGAAGGCCAAAATCCGGAGCCAAATGAGTCTAGCAAAGCATGCAAATTAATGGCCTAAAGAGGGATATTGAAAGAGGTCTATCATGGAGACACCAAATGAAGTTGATCCCTTCTACAATGTTGTAGAGGGGCTCAAAATGAGCACAAAAACAGTAGGTGTCAAAGCCAAAAACTGAAAGGAAATAAAGTAAATGTTTGACTCAAGATTATGCAAGAAAAAGGGATTTGAGTGCTTACCCTTGAAGACAATTCTTTTGCTGCCTTGTAGCCTCAATTTGATGATCCTTAGGCCTTGAAGAAGCTCCCTTTGTTGCTGAAATGGAGATGGTGGAGGTAGAGCTTGGAGTTGATGAAGGAATGGAAGCAAACTTGGATGTTTGAAGCTTGGAAATGGAGAGGGAGAGGAGCCGTGTGTATGGAGCTCCCAAAGGGTTTCTCTAACCCTTCCCCCAGCTGGAAGCTGCTGGTTTTTATGGCCAAAAAGGTGGAAATATCTTTCCCCAAATATCTAGATATTTTGAGGGCAAAATATCTAGATATTTTGAGGGCAAAAGAAAAAGATTTTGTTCGGCCACGAAGTGGGCATCTGAGACCGCAGTGTTCCTCGGAATGATGAAACAGAGGTACCTGCCAAAATTGAACAAAAACTAATGCAAAACGAAAGCTCGGGGACCAAAACCGCGCGGGGTCCCGAAAATGGGCTGCCGGGCTCCGGAAGTGGTGTTCGGCTGCGAAGTGGGTTTCTGAGACCCCAGTGTTCCTCAGAATGATAAAACAGAGGTCCCCGCCAAAAACCGGAGAAAACCGATGTAAAATGAATGCTCGGGGACCAAAACCGCGCGGTTCGGGGTCCCGAAAATGGGCTGTGAGCACCGAAAGTGGCGTTCGGCCACGAAGTGGGTATCAGAGGGCCCAGTGTCCCTCGAAATGATAAAACAGAGGCACTTGCCAAAAACCGGAGAAATCGGAGATGGTTGGGCGGTCCCGAACCGAGGCACACGACCTGACGGTCCCGAAAACCGGGAACCGGGCTCCGAAATGGGCAAAATGGCCTATGGCCACGAAAAGTAGCTCACGGCCACCGGGAGATAGTCTACGGGACCACTCCCTTCCCTTAGGAAAGAAAACAGAGAAAACAGAGCCTGGTTCGCAAACCGAGACAAGGTAGAGAAGAAAGTTCGGAAGTCCGGAGGCAGGGCGCACGGCCGCAACTCTGAGACTTCTGAACGAGCACAGTATGCAACATCACCGAGCGCTCAATCGGTGACGTCTGAGTCTTAAGGTCGGTCAAAAATGGGGTGTCTACACCAACAAATTAAACGTGCTGCAAAAGATTAATGAAAACAAAGAAGTATTCATAATTTGTATACAAAATGATGGTTTTATTACTTAAAAATATAGTGCTCATTAAAATAATATTTAGGCTTTGTTTAGTATGTGTTATTTTAGCACATGCTATTTTTGAACATTTTATCTTATTTGGGTCATAATCATCTTATTTGAGTCACATCACCTCTTACTTGGGTCAAATCACATCTCTACCACATCACTTCAATCACAACCTATATTTCATATTTATTTCGGTAAAAAGTAAAAAAAAAAAATACTAATTTAACACTTCCCAAACAAATCCTTAATTACCGAAATGCCACTCACATCATTTTGGTGAAAATTATGTATAAAAATTATATAAGTGTAGACGTCCCTGAACACCCCGGGAGGGATGACTCCCCCGTTCCGTTCATTTTGGGCTCACTACAGTTCAGGACTCTAATTGTCACGGTTCGTAATCTGAACCAAAGGGTCCAAATCCGGCAAATCATTTTGAGAAAACAGATTTTTAGAATAGAAGTGCCAAACATGGACTGCTTTGCCAGATACAGAGTCGCCACCTAAATATTTTATTTTTGAAGAAATTTAGGGAACCCTAACTCGTTTGCCTAAGGCCACGTGTCCGTCATCACCAAAGTTGCCTCGGCTTGGGAACTTGGGTACGATTGGGGAAGGTCACTTCGTGAGCACCCCCGCTCCCCCAATCAAAGATCGGCCTCTACTAACCATGATATCTAGTTTTGAAAACATTATGCATTCTTATTTCGGTTATTAGCCTAGATTTACTATGTGATGCGCACAGCATAGAAGTATGGACTGGATCGCCTGAATTGGAACAAAACATTTCATGTTTGTTTTTGAAAGATGGTTTGCTACCCGCAGGTAGGCTTTAAAATGCCTATTTTGCCACCCTCGGGTGGGCTTAGAAAAGATGGTTTTGCCACTATCTAGTGGGCTTAAAACTCACAGTCAATGCATTGTTCCAATCCAAATAACCCAACCTTCACCCACAGGCATTCAAGCAGTTATATCACATAAGCAAATAGCCTCATGGTAAGCATACTATCATGGCAGTCACTCACACGTATGCAAGGATGCTAAAGCATAAAACTTACTGAGTACTCCAAGCCAAAACAAAAGCTAATTAGAAATCCATGCATGATCTTAACTATACAAAAATGCCTAATGCAACACATGCAAGAATGCAACTATAGCAGACTCGGCTATTCTAAACATGGCATACGAAATGCTACAACTAACAAGTACTCAACTTGGAATTGAAATACAGTGCAGCGAATTATGATGCGCCGAGCCCAGTGCATGCAAAACAGATGAATGAGTGCAAACATGCTATCATACTGTATGCTAATTGAAATATGCCCTATTCTAACCATCATAAGCTGGTAAATAAAAGGGAGAAAGACGTGGGGTTGGAAGACATACATCACATGCACGCACACTTATTACAATGTTGCCCTCGCGCAGAGGGTCCAAAAGAATAATATACAGTCCCGAATAAATAATACAGTCCGAATACAGTACAAAACCCTAATTAATTAACAAATTAACCTAGGAAAGCTGTAAACTAGCATGCAAGCTAGGGACTGCCTCGACTCTGCTCCGGATGATGGATGATGTATGTTTGAATTGCCTTGCGCGGAAATCCACTGCGATGTCCCAATTAGCCTCTGTTTACAGTTAAACCCGGAATGCTGTGCAAGGCTTTAAAAGCTGCTGATTTCTGATTTGCTGCAACAGAGAGCAGGAAAGGGGCATAGTAATGTATTTTCACATATGTATGCTGGACTACTCTTCAGGGAGTGTAGTCCTCGATCCTCGTGCCACCAATCACGCATCTCGATGCATGATGGCCGAGGAGCCGAATCGCACGACTTGATATGAAATGAATGCACATAAAAACACGACAAAACCTAAGCTCCATCATGGGTAATCCGGAGTGTCGGTGACTGGGGAATTGAGACACGTTCCGTCACTCGAAGTACGGAACGTACCTCGTTTCCTGTGCTCGGGCTAACTCCTATCCCAAACACAATGCAGTATGCATGACATGCATGAATGCAACTAAGATACAACCTAACATGCACAATGCTATTGTAGCACGTCCGCGGGGGACCTCGGCTACAGTTCGGACTCGATTTGTGTCGGTTCTAAATCTGAACCAAAGAGTCCAAATCCGGCAAATCGTTTGAGAAAACAGATTTTTGAAAAAGTAGTGCCAAACATGGACTGCTTTGCCAGATTACAGAGTCGCCACCTAAATATTTTTTAAAATGGGAAATTTAGGAAACCCTGACTCGGTGCCGAAGGCCACGTGTCCGTCATAACCAAAGTTGACTTGGCTCGGGAGCTTGGGTACGATCGGGGAAGGTCAGCTATGAGCACCCCCTCTCGCCCGATCCGAAGACCGGCCTCTACTAACCGTGATATCCGATTTTGAAAACATTACGTGTTCTTATTCCGGTTATTAGCCTAGATTTACTATGTTATGCGCACAGCAAACAAGTATAGACCAAATCGCCTAAATTGGAACAAAACATTGTAAGTTTGTTTTGAAAATGATTTGCTACTCGTAAGTAGGCTAAAATGCAGGTTTTGCCACTCTCAAGCGGGCCTTTTAGAAAAGACGGTTTTGCCACTATCTAGTGGGCTTAAAACTCACAGTTTTAATGCATTATCCCAATTTTAAGCAATTTGACCTCCATCCACAGGCATTCATGCAGTTATATCACATAAGCACTTAGCCTCATGGTAAACATGCTATTATGGCAATATTCACACACATGCGATATGCTAAAGCATAAAAGCTCACCTAGTACTCCAAGCCAAAACAGAAGCTTATTAGAAATCCATGCATGGACCTAAGCATACTGAAATGTCTAATGCAACACATGCAAGGGTGTAATCTAGGCAGGCTCGGCTATCCTAAACATGGCATGTGAAATGCTACAAATAACACGTATTCAATTTGGAATTGAAATACAATGCAGTTTGTATGATGTACCGAGCCCGGTGCATGTAAACAAATGCATGAATGCACGCATGCATTGCATAAGGTATGCTAATTTTAATATGCCCTAATCTACCATCATAAGCAGGTAAATAAAAGGGTAGAAAGAAATGGGGGTTGGAAGACATACACCCACTCACCCACACTTATTACAGACTTGCCCTCACTCGGAGGGACCAAAATAATAATACAGTCCAAAAATAAATGAATAAATATTACAAAATTTTAACTACTAAAATTAAATTAAACGAATGAAATAAATGGGGCCTCAGCCCTGCCTCGGGGTGCGTGAATGATGCATGCTCGTCACGACTTGCCCGGAAAACCCGTGTCATGGCACTGCTGCTTCTGTTTTTACTGCCTTGCCTCTCTAAAATTTTCCAGAGTCTCAGGACACCTTCCTTGAATGCTGATGAGTGCCACCGGCTGGAAGAAATCACCACCGGCTGCTTGTGGTGGCCACCGGCTGCAAAATGATCTATCGGCCAGAAATGCAATGCCGGTCGGCACTACTTCCTGCCGGTCGGCACTACTTCCTGCCGGTCGGCACAAAGTTCCTGCAGAAAACAGTTGACAGCAGCAGCAGACAGCAGTGCATGGCATTGGATTTTTGGACATATTTGTGCATGGCCAATGCTCCCTATCATGTGTAGAACTCAAGGAAGCATGGCTCTTGGTTCTAGGACTATCAATTGTGCACCTTGGTGCATGATAGCCTAAGAGCCAAGATTGCATTTTAATGGTATTATGCAATGCAACAAACAAATGAAATCCAAGGCCTTATCATGTATTAGTCAAAGGTCTTGGTGACCAAGGGTTGGGACAAGTTGCACCACTTAAAGTGTGAACTCCTCTCAACTCTTGCACTTGGTTTGACACCCCAAACCAAGATAATGCAATGCATGTATGCAACATGGCTCCAATAATGCAACCTAATACTAACATGTTAGCATGCCAAATGCAATGCAACATGCAAGGTGCGAATGCAATGTAAACCATAGGCAATTAGACAATGTAACCATCATACTACAACACTTAAAGAACTAAACATGCAACAAGCAAATGATGAACATGCAATGATGGACTTAGCCACAAAGGGGGCAGCCCTCAAGCCTCCCCAAAACAGTGGCAAAATGGACCAAAAGATGTAGACAAACAACCATGTAAGCATGCAAGCCAAAAGGCCTAAGGCAAAGGCATAAAGTGGTGCATTCAACCTTCCCCTATTCATGGCCAAACATGGCACATATCAAGCAACCCAAAATGACAGATTTTCAGCATGCAAAAACACACCCAAAACTCACACACTTGGCATCCCAAAAGCCCTAAACACACAAGCATGCATGAGGGATATTTCAAGGCATAAAAGGACACACCCTTAAAGCATGAAAGAGACAACAAAAATGAACATGTGAGCATGGATTAGGGTCTGAAATAGCATGCTAGATGGTTCCAAACCACTAAAATGATGCAAGCAACACATGCTATATACTCATGCACTTAAGGCTAGCAAGCCAAAATGCAAAGTGGCTATATAAGGCAAGTCATGGATGGCCTAAACAACCAAAAACAGATCTCATACATGACAAAATAAGCACATTTTCAGTGTATGACCAGCCACAAAAATAGAAGCAAGATAGGCTAATAAAGCATGCAAAATTACGGTAAATCACATGGATTTCAAAGCAAGTAGCATAAGGATTATCCAAACAATGTTGAGCCCTTCAACAATGTTGAAGAAGGGCTCAAAATAAGCCTATTCTTAGCTTACATAATGCTCTGAAACAGATCATACACAAGCCAAATATTCTATGCAAGAAACATGGCATACAAGAGGATATTGAGATAGGTGCTAGATGCAGCCACCAAACAGCAAGGGGTCCTCAATCAAACATGAAGAGGACCCCAAAATAAGACTATTTGAAGTTTGGGTCGGAGCCCAAAAGTGCTTGCAACTAGGGCTAAGAGATGATGCAAGAAAATGCTAGTTTGAGGGAAATAGACACTTACCCTTGTAGACCAATGAACCAGCACCTCTTGGACCAAGCTTTGGTGCTCCTAAGCTCTGCAAATGACCTCCAAGTCGCTGGAAATGGAAGTGGTGGTGTTGTGCTATGGGTTGGTGAAGGAATGGCCAAGAATAATGGACTTTTGGAGGCAAAGGAGTGAGATATAGAGAGAGATAGAGGGTTGTCTCTATCTATATCAGATATATATCTATATATCTCTGGTTTTTGTTCCAAAACTCTAACCCTAGACAAAGGAGAGGAAGCCTCTCTTATATAGGCCAAGAACCAAGCTTCTAAGGCAAGCTTCAAAGGGTCAAAGGGTGCAAGGCTTGTTGGAGAAGCTTGGACAGCTGGTAAGGCTTCTTGAGGAAGCCAAGACAAAGGGGTCAAGGCTTCCTCAAGAAGCCATGAGCAAAGGGTGCAAAATAAGGGCCAAAGGTGGTTAAAGGGTGCAAAATGGGCACATGTATGCACGTGGGTCGAGTTCTGTGTATCCCAGCTGGCACAGCTGGCATACACTAAGCTTGGGGGGTGCAAAGGGTTCAGGTCGGCCAGAAGGTTTGATCATCGGCCAAGATAAAGTGCCGGTCGGCACTCTTTTCTGCCGGTCGGCTAAATAGAGTTCCGATGGATGATTCCTTGGTCAAAACATGGCCGGTGGGTATGCAAATCGAAGCCCCGGAAGTTAGCTTTCCAATGGCGCAAACCTTGCATCAAAATTCCTCCTGTGCAAAAAGTTATGCCCTTTTCCGTGAAGTCGCGCAGACTCGATCCAACCGGAATGATGCCCAGCTTCAACCAATCATATCTCCTCCACCCGGACTTGGCTTTGGGAGATTCTTGAGTACAAAGTGAAGCCCCGGAAGTCTTCTTTTCAACGATGGTGGCCTCATAGCTTAACTCCAAGTATGCAATTGAATAAGCCCGATTTAGCGAGGGCTGCTCGATTCCCTTCTACCCGGATCTTTGCCAATCTTCTTCTTCAACCTATTTTCTCCCCTCCTCTCCTCTTTTCTTCAACTCCAAACCCCTAAACAAGGTGTTTTGAAGGATTTGCCTCTCTCCTTGCCGAAGGATTTGAACCTGTGCCCTGCACATCTCTCAACACCGAGCAAACCATCAGTAATGCCCAAGTCTTGAGGGCGGTCAAAAATGGGGTGTCTACAGTTGCCCCTCTTTGACAGAACTCGAACGTCATAACAATGACGGGAGTGAATGTCAAAGCCCAGAGACGACCCATTTTTGACAAGGCCGAAGACTTGGACAAACAAACAAAATATAGAGGCATAAATGGTTGTGCCCGCAGGCTGCCTACGTATCCCTTTGCAAGGAATCAAACCAGCGTAATTCAGGGGCAGGATGCAAATGATATGCAGGAAGACTTTGATAATTGGACTTATACGCTACGCGAAGCCGGTTTGAAATTTGGACTTATACGCTACGCGAAGCCGGTTTGAAATTTGGACTTATACGCTTTCGCGAAGCCGGTTTGAAATTTGGACTTATACGCTTTCGCGAGGCCGGTTTGAAATTTGGACTTATACGCTTTCGCGAAGCCGGTTTGAAATTTGGACTTATATGCTTTCGCGAAGCTGGTTTGAAATTTGGACTTATACGCTTTCGCGAGGCCGGTTTGAAATTTGGACTTATACGCTTTCGCGAAGCCGGTTTGAAACTTGGACTTATACGCTTTCGCGAAGCCGGTTTGAAATTTGGACTTATACGCTTTCGCGAAGCCGGTTTGAAATTTGGACTTATACGCTTTCGCGAGGCCGGTTTGAAATTTGGACTTATACGCTTTCGCGAGGCGGTTTGAAATTTGGACTTATACGCTTTCGCGAAGCCGGTTTGAAATTTGGACTTATACGCTTTCGCGAAGCCGGTTTGAAATTTGGACTTATACGCTTTCGCGAAGCCGGTTTGAAATTTGGACTTATACGCTTTCGCGAGGCCGGTTTGAAATTTGGACTTATACGCTTTCGCGAAGCCGGTTTGAAATTTGGACTTATACGCTTTCGCGAAGCCGGTTTGAAATTTGGACTTATACGCTTTCGCGAAGCCGGTTTGAAAATTCGGGATGTATGCAAAAAGGAATTGCACCTTTAGAGGATTTAAGGTCTCCTAGACCCCTGAAGAGTGCATAGCAATGCAAGTGAAGTGGGTGCATAATAATGCAAGTAATGAGCATGACAATGCTAGATAGATGTGCATAACAATGCAGGTGTAACGGTTCATAACAATGCAATTATGGTGTGTGCATCACAGTGCAAGCATGAGAAATGCATAACACTGCAATATAGGTACACAAGACAGTGCTATGAGGTGCACGAAAGCGATGTGATAAAATGCATTTTCTATGCAAGTATGGGGGCATTTAACATGTACTCTGGTGCCTCTGATTTACCTCTTGGAGGGCTTTGCAACACACTTAGCTCGAAAAGGGCACACCCTGTTCATATTGGCCAGAGATAACATCTGCTGCTGCTTTAATTGCCATTCTGACTTGAAGCAGACTTGCACTTGAGGTAGAGACGCACTCATACTTCGGTAGCATTGACAAGGCCTGAAGAGGCACATCCGGAGTACAATCACGGAATTTGCTGAAGGTGAAACACACTCAGATGCTTCGATTTTCCCTCGTTTCTTTTGCTTTGCAATCCGGAACCTATATAGCTTCAGATAGATCCTGATTTTACAATTCACACTTATCGGGGGTGGGCCCTGCAGTTTTATGAAAGAACGAATCTGTTTTGCACAAATGTGGAGAATGGCACGGCACTCTGAGCAGAAGATGATTTGATTTTGAAATTGAAATTGAGTTCTCAACTGGGTATTGAGTCTACGACTGGACACAGCGCACCACGACTCAACACAGAAATAAAAGGCACATAACCTAGACATATCGAGTGACACTCAAGACGACTCAAAACAAGAATCGAGACAAACAAAAGGACACGACACTCAAACATGCACAGGAAGCCTGTTTCACCGAGTAGTATTTCCCACCCTTTCTCATTTGTGATCCTCACATCACTCGGCCCTCAAGCTCTATTTTTCTGAAAAAGCTCTTTTCTCACTTTTTCTCTCAACTTACACCTCTCTATTCTTTAATCTCTCATTTTTCATCCCTCCCCAGGGTGATTGATGGATGAATAGTAAGTTGCGGGTTCTTGCCCCTAGCATTCCGCTAGATTCTTCTTCACAACAGTGAGTTTCTCCCACAGATGGGCTGCGCTACAATTGGGTGTGTAGCAAACCTGCAGCTGACATCGGTTGATGATGCCCTGCTGGGGAGTTTGGACATGGTTAGATCTGTCCAGATGAAGGAAGTGGAACATCTTGATCCATTCCAATTCGTGCTTCGCACTTGGCTTGATACCTCGTTGTTTGGAAGATAAGAGAACTTTCTGCCCTTTGTTGTGCCCTTTTCTGGCAAGTAGAGTGCCCTTCTGGGCGAGTATGTTGACAATGGGGGAAAGACAGGAAGCCTGACTCAACTGTGCCCCTAGTTCATTATTCCGACCATTTTTTGTTTTAAAACAATTTTGACCAACATGAAAGTTAGATTAACATGCTTATTCGACTTTTTGATTTAAAATCATGCAAGTCAGGCTATGAGCACTGAAAATTTTCCTTTTTTTTTTTTTTTTGGGTCCAAGAAAATGGTCCAGTTTTGGAAAAGATGGAATAATTTTCGAGAGAATTAGTCAACCTCAGTAAAAATTCTCAAAAACTATTTTTGCAAATGGCCAATGCTCAACAAGCACGGAACCTACTCTTGAGATGCACAACCTCGGACCCATAAGCAATGGAAAATTGCCCCTTGTCTGAAGGACACTGCATGGCAACGGAAAGTTGCCCCTTGTTTGAAGTAACATCGCGGCATTTTGAATGGCAACGGAAAGTTGCCCCTTGTTTGGATGATGCCGCAGCGCATTGTAGTCAGTCCTCAGAGCGACGAACACGACCAGACTCTTGGATACAGAGGAGGCATAGATGATCAAAACCGTCACATGGACACAACCGATTTGGAAGTGTTTATGGCTGGACTTCAGAATGAAGTTGCCTACGTATCCCAAACATGGGAATCAAGCCTTACGTAGTTCGGGGTTAAGGTACACTCGGGTATTTAACCTCTCCTTTTATGCTCTAACTTTTGCCAAGGCGCCCGATGCAGGTTTTCGACCTTGCGAGCTTCTTTTTCTTTCCTTTTCGATTCTTTTTCATTTTTTCTCTTTTTTTTTCTTTTTCTTTTAGGCTCTAACTTTTGCCAAGGCGCCTGATGCGGGTTTTCGACCTTGCGAGCTTCTTTTTCTTTTTCTTTTTTTTTCTGTATTTTTTTTCTTTTCCTTTTGTATGTATTTTTTGCTTGCTCTAACTTTTGCCTAGGTCGCCCTTCCGGGTTTTCGGCCCAGCGAGCCTCTCAAAGGGTAAAAAGTGTAACAAGTCCATGCCAAATGGTTTTTTGAGATTGAAGCCCTCTGTATCCCGGAGAGTGGCTGTTGTATCGATTTGCAGAAGGATCCCTCTTTGGCTCTTCGAGCACATCGGATATTTTTTGCCCCTAGTTCGAGGGGTGCTTCTGATCTAGCTTTGCAAGCTTCTTTTGAAAACACTTGAACTTCTTGATCTGACTCTCTTGCCCCTAGTTCGAGGGTTGCTTTGAATTTGGCCACGCAGGCCTCACGTTGTAGTTAACCGTTGAACGTTCTGAGTTTGAGTCCAAGGTTTAAAAATGAGGGGTCGAGTCTCGAGGCTGAGAGCGATCCTAGGCTGCACAATCTCAAGAACGACTCCACACAAGTCTTCGCAGGACCGCACAAAACATTTTTTGAAAGTTTTTAAGAAAGCGACAAATCGCTTGCGCTGAAGACAGTGTAGAACCAATCTGGATCAAAGCTAGGGTCCTTCTCAGTACTCACACTAACAAGCATGATTTCATTCATTAAGGGCTTAGCACGCCTCTCTTTCTCTCAGTTGATCAAAGTTTTGCAAATCCCGAGGAATTCCTTCCTCTTTGTTTTCACCGCAGTGTTCAAAAAGTTTTGAAAAACTCAGGTCATTACAATGACTTCAAGGCACAGAAAAGACAGAGTTCTTAGTCAAATACTATCATTTCATTCAGAACTTCTAGCATAACTGGCACAAGGCAGAAGCACATGCGAGAGCGTGAAAATCACTGCTATTTCATTCAAAACTGTTGGCACAACTGGCTCCCTGGCAGAAACAGACTCAAAAGAAAGCAAAAGGACAAACATGAAACAAAATGGTGATGCCCGAGGCAACACCCCCGGAATCACCCGACCTTAACAAAACAGAACTGACTCGATACAACGAGACAGACTCAACATGGCTGACTCGATACAACAAGGCAGACGCAATACCCAAGTCAGAAGGTAGGATAAACAGCATTCACAAATGCTCAAAATAGTGCGTGCCATCCATCACATCTGAAGTAAACTGAGCACCGACAGCAAGTGGTTCATCCCCTGATCACATAACAACACAGGTCCAGAGTACCTGAGGGATATAAGACCCTTCTGGAGCTATGGTTCCAGGACTACCTAGCAAAAGAGGAATCATGCAGCATCTCAGCCTGATTTCGCCAAAACAGATATGAACAGAGCTGAACGACTGTGTTCTATTACTGATCACTGTTCCCCGAAATCACTGCCCCAAATCTGAATCTGATACCCGCAGATATAACTGGTTCTCAAAAATACTAATACTGGTGCCCGCAGGCCGGATACCCAGACTCGCAAACTAGTATATGCATTCCCTGTAGAGATACACTCTAAAAGCACATAGCAAGTAAATGAGAGCCAATACACCCCTATGTTGGGGTAAGGTTTCCCTGTCCTATTTTGTCAGGAGCTAGGGTTTCACTACGCACGCAGCGGTTTCAAACAACCTATAAATGGGTAAGCAACCTGTCCTAGTTTGGAATGGTCACTATGGATCCGAATATGCACTAGGTCGAATGGTCAAAAAGGGTGCCCCGGTAAAACCGGGGTTTGTGTTCCCATACTGGCAGAGCCCGCAACCGGTCAGCCTTATGGACATGTCTTGACAAGACAAGCCTCCAGCAAACCGCTCAGGAATAGCAGATGGCCAACACGGTGTCCTAGGCGCACCAATGCACATGCAATGCAAAGAAACACATAAGTGTAGTCAAAACAGGATATCACGAGTTCGAGTCAAGCTCTCTAAAATCCCCAGCAGAGTCGCCAGAAACTGTAGCACGTCCGCGGGGGACCTCGGCTACAGTTCGGACTCGATTTGTGTCGGTTCTAAATCTGAACCAAAGAGTCCAAATCCGGCAAATCGTTTGAGAAAACAGATTTTTGAAAAAGTAGTGCCAAACATGGACTGCTTTGCCAGATTACAGAGTCGCCACCTAAATATTTTTTAAAATGGGAAATTTAGGAAACCCTGACTCGGTGCCGAAGGCCACGTGTCCGTCATAACCAAAGTTGACTTGGCTCGGGAGCTTGGGTACGATCGGGGAAGGTCAGCTATGAGCACCCCCTCTCGCCCGATCCGAAGACCGGCCTCTACTAACCGTGATATCCGATTTTGAAAACATTACGTGTTCTTATTCCGGTTATTAGCCTAGATTTACTATGTTATGCGCACAGCAAACAAGTATAGACCAAATCGCCTAAATTGGAACAAAACATTGTAAGTTTGTTTTGAAAATGATTTGCTACTCGTAAGTAGGCTAAAATGCAGGTTTTGCCACTCTCAAGCGGGCCTTTTAGAAAAGACGGTTTTGCCACTATCTAGTGGGCTTAAAACTCACAGTTTTAATGCATTATCCCAATTTTAAGCAATTTGACCTCCATCCACAGGCATTCATGCAGTTATATCACATAAGCACTTAGCCTCATGGTAAACATGCTATTATGGCAATATTCACACACATGCGATATGCTAAAGCATAAAAGCTCACCTAGTACTCCAAGCCAAAACAGAAGCTTATTAGAAATCCATGCATGGACCTAAGCATACTGAAATGTCTAATGCAACACATGCAAGGGTGTAATCTAGGCAGGCTCGGCTATCCTAAACATGGCATGTGAAATGCTACAAATAACACGTATTCAATTTGGAATTGAAATACAATGCAGTTTGTATGATGTACCGAGCCCGGTGCATGTAAACAAATGCATGAATGCACGCATGCATTGCATAAGGTATGCTAATTTTAATATGCCCTAATCTACCATCATAAGCAGGTAAATAAAAGGGTAGAAAGAAATGGGGGTTGGAAGACATACACCCACTCACCCACACTTATTACAGACTTGCCCTCACTCGGAGGGACCAAAATAATAATACAGTCCAAAAATAAATGAATAAATATTACAAAATTTTAACTACTAAAATTAAATTAAACGAATGAAATAAATGGGGCCTCAGCCCTGCCTCGGGGTGCGTGAATGATGCATGCTCGTCACGACTTGCCCGGAAAACCCGTGTCATGGCACTGCTGCTTCTGTTTTTACTGCCTTGCCTCTCTAAAATTTTCCAGAGTCTCAGGACACCTTCCTTGAATGCTGATGAGTGCCACCGGCTGGAAGAAATCACCACCGGCTGCTTGTGGTGGCCACCGGCTGCAAAATGATCTATCGGCCAGAAATGCAATGCCGGTCGGCACTACTTCCTGCCGGTCGGCACAAAGTTCCTGCAGAAAACAGTTGACAGCAGCAGCAGACAGCAGTGCATGGCATTGGATTTTTGGACATATTTGTGCATGGCCAATGCTCCCTATCATGTGTAGAACTCAAGGAAGCATGGCTCTTGGTTCTAGGACTATCAATTGTGCACCTTGGTGCATGATAGCCTAAGAGCCAAGATTGCATTTTAATGGTATTATGCAATGCAACAAACAAATGAAATCCAAGGCCTTATCATGTATTAGTCAAAGGTCTTGGTGACCAAGGGTTGGGACAAGTTGCACCACTTAAAGTGTGAACTCCTCTCAACTCTTGCACTTGGTTTGACACCCCAAACCAAGATAATGCAATGCATGTATGCAACATGGCTCCAATAATGCAACCTAATACTAACATGTTAGCATGCCAAATGCAATGCAACATGCAAGGTGCGAATGCAATGTAAACCATAGGCAATTAGACAATGTAACCATCATACTACAACACTTAAAGAACTAAACATGCAACAAGCAAATGATGAACATGCAATGATGGACTTAGCCACAAAGGGGGCAGCCCTCAAGCCTCCCCAAAACAGTGGCAAAATGGACCAAAAGATGTAGACAAACAACCATGTAAGCATGCAAGCCAAAAGGCCTAAGGCAAAGGCATAAAGTGGTGCATTCAACCTTCCCCTATTCATGGCCAAACATGGCACATATCAAGCAACCCAAAATGACAGATTTTCAGCATGCAAAAACACACCCAACACTCACACACTTGGCATCCCAAAAGCCCTAAACACACAAGCATGCATGAGGGATATTTCAAGGCATAAAAGGACACACCCTTAAAGCATGAAAGAGACAACAAAAATGAACATGTGAGCATGGATTAGGGTCTGAAATAGCATGCTAGATGGTTCCAAACCACTAAAATGATGCAAGCAACACATGCTATATACTCATGCACTTAAGGCTAGCAAGCCAAAATGCAAAGTGGCTATATAAGGCAAGTCATGGATGGCCTAAACAACCAAAAACAGATCTCATACATGACAAAATAAGCACATTTTCAGTGTATGACCAGCCACAAAAATAGAAGCAAGATAGGCTAATAAAGCATGCAAAATTACGGTAAATCACATGGATTTCAAAGCAAGTAGCATAAGGATTATCCAAACAATGTTGAGCCCTTCAACAATGTTGAATAAGGGCTCAAAATAAGCCTATTCTTAGCTTACATAATGCTCTGAAACAGATCATACACAAGCCAAATATTCTATGCAAGAAACATGGCATACAAGAGGATATTGAGATAGGTGCTAGATGCAGCCACCAAACAGCAAGGGGTCCTCAATCAAACATGAAGAGGACCCCAAAATAAGACTATTTGAAGTTTGGGTCGGAGCCCAAAAGTGCTTGCAACTAGGGCTAAGAGATGATGCAAGAAAATGCTAGTTTGAGGGAAATAGACACTTACCCTTGTAGACCAATGAACCAGCACCTCTTGGACCAAGCTTTGGTGCTCCTAAGCTCTGCAAATGACCTCCAAGTCGCTGGAAATGGAAGTGGTGGTGTTGTGCTATGGGTTGGTGAAGGAATGGCCAAGAATAATGGACTTTTGGAGGCAAAGGAGGGAGATATAGAGAGAGATAGAGGGTTGTCTCTATCTATATCAGATATATATCTATATATCTCTGGTTTTTGTTCCAAAACTCTAACCCTAGACAAAGGAGAGGAAGCCTCTCTTATATAGGCCAAGAACCAAGCTTCTAAGGCAAGCTTCAAAGGGTCAAAGGGTGCAAGGCTTGTTGGAGAAGCTTGGACAGCTGGTAAGGCTTCTTGAGGAAGCCAAGACAAAGGGGTCAAGGCTTCCTCAAGAAGCCATGAGCAAAGGGTGCAAAATAAGGGCCAAAGGTGGTTAAAGGGTGCAAAATGGGCACATGTATGCACGTGGGTCGAGTTCTGTGTATCCCAGCTGGCACAGCTGGCATGCACTAAGCTTGGGGGGTGCAAAGGGTTCAGGTCGGCCAGAAGGTTTGATCATCGGCCAAGATAAAGTGCCGGTCGGCACTCTTTTCTGCCGGTCGGCTAAATAGAGTGCCGATGGATGATTCCTTGGTCAAAACATGGCCGGTGGGTATGCAAATCGAAGCCCCGGAAGTTAGCTTTCCAATGGCGCAAACCTTGCATCAAAATTCCTCCTATGCAAAAAGTTATGCCCTTTTCCGTGAAGTCGCGCAGACTCGATCCAACCGGAATGATGCCCAGCTTCAACCAATCATATCTCCTCCACCCGGACTTGGCTTTGGGAGATTCTTGAGTACAAAGTGAAGCCCCAGAAGTCTTCTTTTCAACGATGGTGGCCTCATAGCTTAACTCCAAGTATGCAATTGAATAAGCCCGATTTAGTGAGGGCTGCTCGATTCCCTTCTACCCGGATCTTTGCCAATCTTCTTCTTCAACCTATTTTCTCCCCTCCTCTCCTCTTTTCTTCAACTCCAAACCCCTAAACAAAGTGTTTTGAAGGATTTGCCTCTCTCCTTGCCGAAGGATTTGAACCTGTGCCCTGCACATCTCTCAACACCGAGCAAACCATCAGTAATGCCCAAGTCTTGAGGGCGGTCAAAAATGGGGTGTCTACAGCTATGAAATGGCATACACGATGTACGAGGTAACATGGCATACACAATGCGCTAACATACAACCTAGCATACACAATGCTATGAGATGAAATGGCATACACGATGCATAATGGACTTACACCAACATGAGTGGACCTCAGCCACACTTACATCAGTAGCCATGAGATGGAAATGAGACACTCGAGAAGCGTGCACATATGCACGCAAACCGAGGACCGAACCTAAGGTACGAATGCCACTCTGCCAAAGCATGGTAAGGCATGGAACATGATATGCAAACAAGCAAATTTCAGCGCTAAAATATGATGCTAAAAAGCCTCGAAACATGGTAATATGGTACCCGATGCATGGAATGAGACCCGAAACTCAAAACTAGGCACATGGAATGACTTATAGCTATACAAAACATGCATTATTTGAACATGAAGCATGAAGACAGAGTCAAGGCAGTCCCAAAACATGAACTTTTCCAGTTTAGAGTGTGGCCAAAAAGTGCTAGCAAGATGGCCTAAATTAGTATGCAATTTTGACTACCAAACATGGTTTGCATGGAAAGTATATGAAGCACATGGAATCTCATCATACCAACAAAAATCAGTGAACTAAACATGCCAAAATATGCCCAAATACACATGGAAAGGCAGCCAACACATACACAAATGAGGGGCTCCTTTAGAGGGCTATACAAGAGATTCTTAAGCATATACAAGATAGACATGTGGCAGCCCCAAATCAACTTTGAAAATCAAATATGATTGTCTCAAAACTCACCAAATTGGCCCCAAAATCAGTCCAAAAAGTATGCAAGATAGGGCCTCTTTGGAAGGCCAAAATGGCCACCAAACAAGTCAAGGTGAGAGGGGGTCACCCCCCTCTGATTTGTAGGCTCAAAATAGCATCAAAGCCACTAGAAATCCACTGGATTCCAGTGGCTAGAAGGTCAAACAAGGCATGCAACAAGGGCTAGGGTGTAAGACTCAAAATGAAAGGGAATCAAGCATATAAGGAGGTATGTGACCTGAAATAAGAAAATGCCCTTAATAAAACATGAAAATGATGTCAAAAAAAGCCTTTTCTCAGTTTATAACAAGTCTCAAAAGTGAACACAAATAGGGCTTATCTATTATGCAAAAGTGGCCCTAAAAGGGGGAATAGAGATAAGGGACAGCAGCTGGCCCCAAATGAAAAAGAGCCCTTCAACAAAGTTTAAGAGGGGCTCAAAACATGGCACTTTACAGTTTATATCAAGCTACGAAAATAAACACAAGTGAGGCTAAACTACCATGCAAGAAAAGGCCTAAAAGATGAATAAAGAGACAAGTGGTATCTGCTGGCCTCAAACAGAGGAGAGCCCTTCAACAATGTTGAATAGGGGCTCAAAAAAATTTATTTTTTAGTTTATGACCAAGTCCAAAACAGCTCAAAAATAAGCCTAAAATACTATGCAAAAAAAGGCCTAAAAGAGAGTTAAAGAGGCAAGTGATAGTAGGAGACCTCAAAAAGTAAGAGGTCCTTAATCAAACATGAAAAGGGGCTCAAAATATGACTATTTACAATTTGGGTCAGAGCCCAAAAATGCAAGCAACAAAGGCTAAGAAAGCATTCAAAAATAAGCTTAAAAGAGGAAAAATGGGACTCACCCTTGTACAACCAATCTTCAACAGCTCTTGGACCAAGTTTGGTGACTCTCAACCTCTAGAAATCAGCTTCAAAGGATTGGAATGGAGGATGGAGGTGTGGTGCTATGGATTGGTGCAAAAACCTTAGGGTTTGGGGGTTGAAATAGAGAGAGGAGGAGATTGTATATAAGAGGCTTAAAGCAATTTTTGTAACCTCTCAAAATGCAGCTGGGGGTGCTGGTTATATAGGCAAAGGAGTGGAGAAAAGGGGGGGGGGAAATGAAATTCAAAATTTCCTCCCAAAAGTCCCCCCCTCGGATACAGAATCTGCGGGGACAAGGAGGGTGCAGCTGGAAGGAACAAGGTGTGGGGAGCATGGCCGACCAGGTTCAAAGGGTCCAGGTGGCCGGCCGGCCACTTCCCCTGGCTGGCCGGCCAGGTTCAAAAGGTTCAATCAAGAAGAACTGGCCGGCCACCCATATTGGTGGCCTCCCATGTGTGCACAACACAATCATGTGGTCAAAACCTAGAAAAAGTGAACCAGGAGAGAGAAAACCCAACTTTTTAGAGGGGTTCAAAAGGATCAAGATGAATTGATGGCCGGCCATGACATATTGGTGGCCTCCCAGGTGTGTACAACACAAATATGGGGTTGAGGGCCAAAGAAAGTGGCCCGGGGGTAGTCAACACTAGCTTTCTAGTGAGGAAAACGGGCGACGGAGAGCGATGAAGGAATAAAGCTGGCTTTTCAGAACAATTGCTGGCCTCCCACCCTTCTACGACCTTCACAACAATGAAAATAAGGTCGCTGCCAAAAATGAACCCAAACCGATGCAAATTGAAGGTTCGGGGGCTGAAACACGCAGCCCGGGGCCCCGAAAACTGACTGTTAAGCACCAGAGGTGGCGTTTGACCACGAAGTTGGTCTCTCAAGCCACAGTGTCCCTCAAAAGGGAGTAAATAAGATGTACGCCAAAAACCGGAGCAAACGGAGGTGGTTAGGTGGTCCCAAACCGAGGCACACGGCCGACAGCTCCGAAAACTGGGAACCGGGCTCCGAAACGGAAAAAATGGCCCACGACCACGAAACGTAGCCTACGGCCACTGAGAGATGATCTACGAGACCTCTTCCTTCCTTCGCGAAGAGAAAACAGAGCCTGGTTCGCAAACCGAGGTAAAGCACAGAAGAGCCCGGAAGTCCGGAGGCAAGGCTCGTGGCCGAGACTCTGAAACTTCGGAATGAGCGCGATATGCAACATCACCAAGCGCTCAATCGGTGACGTATGAGTCTTAAGGTCGGTCAAAAATGGGGTGTCTACAATAAGAATCGTATTTTCCTAGTGCAAATGGACTAATGAGTGATCACATTCACCCTCCTCAACTCAACCATTGGTACTAGGCTTGACTGAGGCAAAAATATTTTTGCAGTCTCAAAAGTTCCAAATTTATTGGAATTCATTAAAGTTCTATCAATTAAGTAATTAGGTAAACTCTATCAATCAAGTAATCAGGTATACTATAGAATATATGGAAAATGCCAATAACGTACAAATTTGGCTATAAAATAGGGTGTACTATGTGTGGAACAATTTAAGGTACAAGTGAGAGCTTACAAAACATCTGGTACTTTTGTTCTAGACTACTTTCTAAATCTTGGTTAATTCTACTATGAAACAGACATACTTGTATAATTTGTAGAGGTTCATAATACTTTTTCTTTTCTTTTTTTTAAATTCAAATAAGATAATGAGATACCATATTGAATGTAACTAGCTTAAATCCTTACAATGTATTTGGTTGAGAGATTTGAAAATAGACAAAAAAAAAAAAAAAAAAAAAAGTAGATAAAATATGAATAAAATATATCTATATTTCACTTAATTTTACATACATTTTTCCTGTAACGCCCCGAAATATTGCAATAAAGACAAATCATATGCAGAATAAATATAAAATAAACAACATAAGTTCATATATCAGAGTTCACTATTTAGCAAACAATTAAATGCCATATAGGCTTCCATCTTTCCAAGACATTGCTTGGTTACACAAATAGAGTCTCGCTCATTACATATTAAGCCCTTGGCTTTACAAATAACACTCATGCACACATAAAGCATAATAAGGAAACTCTTGCTTCCCGTTGGTCCATCCATACTATTGCCTTGGAGGTAACATCTCACCTGTACCTGAAAATGATATTCCCGTATAGGGTGAGCTAACAGCCCAGTAGAAATACACTAAACCAGCTATGAACAATGACTAAAAGATTAGTATTTGATAGATGGTCAACACTGATACATCCACTTATATCACATTACAGTTTTATGACATACAAGTCCATATTATTTTTCATTTTCCATTTCTTACTCAGTTCTCAACTCATAACCATGGCTCAGAACCTGGCCATACCCTTTAAGAGAGATTACATCTCATATCAACAGTACTTCCATTTCAATTGAGATAAAGACTCAAATTAAACATTTTTCCATTTTAGAATAGATAAGCATACTAGCTATATCAACACATCAACAGATAAGCATATGAGCTATATCACACTTCCAAAGATAAGCATATGAGCTATATCTACGGAGTCCATCCCCTATCTCCTCCCAAACAACATCCGGTTTAGAGGTCCATCCCCTATCTTTCCCTAAACCGTGGAGTACATCCCCTATCTCCTCCAACACAACACAATGCATATAAACAATTATTATACACATCATCAATCAATGCATAAAGTTAATGTATTCTTTCAATCATCATACACAATGACACATTCCGGTGATTAGTTTTAGTTTGCCTAATCATCATGTATTGTCTACAACAATCAAGACTATCCTCCACCGATAGCCCAAAGCAGTTATTTCTAAACAGAAAATAAATGCACAAAATGGATAATATATCAACATTTCAATTAGGTGAGCGATAAATAATTCAACTACACCCTTTAATCCCATACATTCCCAATCTCAACATTCCCAATTCAATTCCTCATTTCTCGCAATTAATTATACCAATTAATTAACCAATGTAATTAGGGCATTTTCTATAATTAACATTATAACCCTGAGGTTCCATTTTCATCAATGTTTTAACATTAATTCCATTTCTTCATGCTAAACATGCATATAGGTTTTATATATTTAAAACCCCAACTTTTGTAAAATTTCACAAAGACCCAAACTTTCTGAAAATTACACAGCAACTTCCAACATATCAAAATACCAAAATTTAAAGACAAAGCTCATAAGGAGGAGTAGGATATCCCTACCTCAAATTCGTAGCTCAAATGGAGAAGATGAAAAGAGTTAAAACTCGATCTCCACCACACACCACAAAGCCCTCGAGAAATTACACAACTTTGGCGAAGGAACTATGGCCAAAATCCCAATGGAACTATGGCCAAAATCCAGCTCGGCACAACTAAAATTTATAACTCGAGCTCGGCTCGTAATGGCTCATTAAACCAAGAAAGAACCATAGAAGCTGATAAGCTAACCCTCAGCACTTGCACTTATATAGAAGTTTGTCCACCTTAAAATGTATCTTGTAATCGATGTGGGACTTCCAACAAGTATACCAAATGACGTCGTTTGGCACAACACTTTTGTCCGCTCTTTGAGTCCCACATCGCTGAGAGATAAAACATTTTTGTGACCAAATGCTTATAAAGTGGTGAATTGCAGACATAGATCAAGTAACTTCCAATGCATTATGAATTTTTGTTTTGAGGGGCGCTGCCCCTCAACCCCTCCAGGGCGCTGCCCTTGGAACCTGCGAGTTGACCGGGCAGCTCGACCCCCGCCAGGGCGCTGCCCTTGGACTCGCCAAGGGGCATTGCCCTCTGGACCCTCGACCGTCCCAGTCGAAGTGGCTAAACATAAAAGAGGGATTGAAACCGGGATTGCTACATTTCCTTTATCTTTTTAAATTCCTTTTCAAAACTCCCAACTAAACACAGCTCTAGGAAAATTTGAATTTCAGCAATCATAGACATTAAAAAAATAAAAATAAAAAATAAAAATAAAAATAAAGTAAAATAAAATAAAAATAAAAATAAGAGAGAGACTCAATTTATCTAATTTTCAGCAGTGCATTACCTTGGCAATAGAAGTATGCATTGTGAATACTACAATGTTAAGGCACGAAAGTAGTTGAAGAATCTGGAGTTGATCTTGGGAGAGAAGATAAGTAAGGCTTAGGTGGAAATTGCAAGGACTCCACGTTGCCTTCTAGCATCTCCACCACCTTGCTCATTGATGGTCGGTGCAAGGGATCTATTTGTATGCACCACAATCCGACTATAATCATCTTCCTTGCACTTTCATTTGCCTCATCATTCATAATGCCATGCATTCCAAGTTCTTCATCTAGCTCAAGTCGCTTGTATATCCAATGTGGAAAGGATATCTCTCACTAGTACGATCAACTTCGACATCAATATTCTTTCTTCCTCCAACCATTTCTAGAACCATCATTCCATAACTATAGACATCTGACTTGTGTGAAACTCCTCCAAAGTTTCTACAAAATACTTCTAGGGCAATATAGCCGGCTGTCCCTCTGGCACCCAATAGTGATACGATACTCTCTTTCCGTGGGCATAGTTTAGCAAGGCCAAAATCGGAGATCTTTGGGCAAAAGTTCTCATCTAAAAGAATATTATGAGGCTTTATGTCAAAATGCAAAATTTGCATGTTACAACCATGGTGCAAGTATTCTAATCCTCGAGCAATACCAACTGCAATTTGGTACAATGCTTCCCACCCTAATTGGTGATATGTCAAGGAATTCCCATCATGAATGAATTTCTCAAGGGATCCATTAGGCATGAACTTATATATGAGAGCTTTGTTTCGACCCTCAAAACAAAACCCCATAAGAGTTGCAATATTAACATGAGAAGTCCTACTAATAGTTGCAACCTCGTTAATGAACTCTTCTCTGCTGCCTTTCAACCCTTGTAGAACCTTCACTGCCACAAGGCATCCATTGTCTAGCTTTCCTTTGAAGACACAACCGTAGCCTCCTTGACCTAGTTTAACTTTGAAGGAGTTGGTCATTTTCTTGATATGAGAATAAGTGTACATTTTTGAAGCAAGATATCCATAATTCTTTAGAAAGGCCTCAACATTTTGGTAGCTCCCTGTTTTATTCTTTCAAAAGAATGTGGATTGATCATTTTGTGCGAGTTTCCTTATGATGCAAAACAATAAGATTACTATAATCCCAATTCCAGCAACAGCTGAAGGAGTTGCAAAACGAGAAAAATTAAGCTAATGTGGTAACACCAAAAAATTAGCTAAAAATACTCTAGCATATAAATATTGATAAAAAATGAATATTACTTGTTCCGAGAATCAATATCAACTTCCTGCTTTTTGAAACCACTATCAAGGAGAAAAACATCAATTAGATGTTTAAAAAGAACGAAAAAAAAAAATTTTGAATTCAAAGGAAGTTACTTTCCATGTTTTCGATGCACTCGAGCTTTATTAAATGATAAACTACCCTTAATTAAAGAGACTTAGCTTCACTCTAGTCCATTATTTGGATTGGAGGGTGTCATTGGCTCATGTAGACTAGAGGGTGTTGTTGGCTCACTGTTTGGGTCCACTTCGATTATCTAAATAGTTCTCTTGTAAGGCTTACGAGGAAATTATTATTGTAAAAAATTAAGTTGATCAAGCATTGGTAACCACGTGATCGGATCACAAAATTATTCACACAAAAAATAAAAAATAAAAATGGATGGCAAATATGATTTTGAGAATAAGATGTTAATTTTTTTTTCATGATTTTATAAACCAATCTTATAGCTACCGATGTTTGATCAAATCTAATTTTTTGTATGAATAATTTTCTTGCGGACATACAAAAGAAACGATTCGAATTGTTAAGATGGCCCAAAATGGGTCCACAACAAACAAACTATAGCTAATCTATGTCTCCCCCCCCCCCCCCCCCCAACTTTTTTTCTCAAGTGTTTGTTTGCCTAGAATTTTGACACCTGAGAAGAAAAGTAAATAAAATAAGTTGGTAAATAACTTCACCAAGCTAATTTGTTTGAAGAACGCAGTGTTTCAATATTTTTTCTTATTTTACTTTATCTTTTTTCACTTTTTCTTGAGGTTTAGGTGTATTCCATTTCAATGTAGTTCTAAACTTAATTTTCTTGATGAATTTTCTCTTTTTAATTTATTATAATAATTTTAAAAGTGCAAAAATTGTGGTTATTATTTTTTAATAAAGTTGCATGCACGTTTACCTGACCACTTGTTTCTAATTGAAAGGCAAGATTGAAGATTTTTGGATAGGTTTTTTGGATTAATTCAGAAACAATAGTATACTTGTGCGGAAATTCCAAAGGTGTTTCCTACTCACCTTCCTCTTGACCCAGCACTACATGGACTTGACCCATTATTGACTTTAAAACCCTCTCTCAGTATTCTTACATGAAATTATCAAGAAATTTGAATACCTCAAGCAATCAGAAATTCTGAATTATTAGCTAAATTCATTCCCCAACCAAACCCCAACAGTTGTGTATTTCACAGAAACTTAAAAAAGTGTTGAGAGATATGACACAAAAACAAACTATGATATAGAAAAAGGTAGGTTTTGATTGACTGAAATCAGCAAATGAAAACGTTGAAAATTGAAAACCGAAGCTTACATGAAAATCTAAACTCTGAATTTAGGTTGTGAGCTAAACAAACAATACTAGGCATAACGGCAGGTCATTAATTTGTAGTTATGTCAATAACTTTAGTGGTGGTTGCACAGTGAAATTTCTGGTTGTCATTTTGACATTGGCTTCCTCTATGGTAACACTTCTGACAATCCTCTGACACCTGCAAATGGAGAGAAAAGGTAGCGGCTAACAGATGGAATGGGTCATCGTCATTATGATTCTTCGTGTTTGATAAATTCAGGGGCAGCTGAATTACTGAGCAGTTAGGTGGAAGAGGGGCAGGAGGGGAGGATTGATGGTCTGGATATTTATAGTCTGGATATTTATAGTATAAATTGTAGTCATTGCAGTTTGTGTAACTGTTAAAATCCTTGAAATGATCTTCTGTGGGGGAAACAAGATCAGAACTTTAGTTGCATTCGAAGAAGGTGAGACTTGGATGGATTGCAATTTGGACTTTCTAAATGCCTTTGGAGCATTTGGTCATGGATTTGGACCTTATATATGTTTTGTTCTATTACATCATACTGTGGTATGACATCGTACCACTGTCCTTCGTTTCCCGGTTGAATTTTTGGATTCTGTTCATCACAAGTTACGGTGCACAACCCACATTGGTAATAAGTAGAATTGGAGAATGGAAAGCTTAGTGGTTGATGGAATGGTTTGCAGTCGAAGGATTTGGGACAAGTAATCTGGATTTTGTTGTCTCCTTGTGCCGAGAAGGAGTGAAGAAGATGATGAGAGAGGACAAAGAGAGCAAGAAAGAAGGGAACATCCATTGAAATGGAAATTCCCAGAAAATAATCAAAAACCAAAAAAATCACACACAAAAGCAAAAACAAAACAAACAGGAGTGAAATGATATTCCTAAAAACTCATCAGTTTTTTGAACTTTGTGTTAGTGCAGAATTCAATATAATTTAGAAGGATCCTCTAGAGTGGGATTTCCTGAAGTGATCCCTGAAGTGAGTGATCCAACGGCTCAAAATAAAATTAACCAAAATGACGTCGTTTTGGTTAATAATTTCAAAAAAAAAAAGAGAAAATTATTTAAAAGTCCTATTAGGGAGACTTATGCTACATATGGTCCTACTAAAAAACTTATGTTCCCATAAGTCCTGTGGGAAGTTTGTTGACACATTTACCCTCAATATTAGTTGTTAATATCATAAATAAGTAATAAAACCATATATAGGAAATTGATATAAACGTAACGTAACGTGACACCTACATAAACGTAACATGACACCTATATAAACGTAACGTGACATATCTACATAAACGTAACGTAACGTGACACCTATATAAACGTAACGTGACATATCTACATAAACGTAACGTAACGTGACACCTATATAAACGTAACGTGACACCAATATGAACGTAATGTGACACCTACATAAACGTAACGTAACGTGACACCTATATAAACGTAATGTGACATTTACATAAACGTAACGTAATGTGTCACGTTACGTTTCGCAAACTTAATAAGTTTTTATTTTTTTAATCCGTTTGTTTTGAAATAGATATATAATCTTAATATATTTTTATTTTGTATTATTAATTGTAAAATTTTAAAAATTATTTATTTTTTGAATTTTTTTATTTTTTTTATATAGAAAAATCAAAAGAAAACATAGGCATTTAAAGAAAAAAAAAATCATTACAACAAAAACGAAATCAAATATATTCTGCAATCATTACACCTAGATTTCTTTTCTGGTGTAAGTTCCAGCAGTCCTTCATCGTCTAGTTATGCATCAAGTAGTTGCCATACAATTGAAAAGACAAATCCAACTACGAGTAGCCCAGGTTCAGACGCTGGAAGGGCAAATATCGGGGAAAGATGAAGAACTTCGTCTATTGATTTCATGATCCTGCAAATCCATTCTTATGTTAATCACTTCACATGCCAATCGACACCATTCGCGAAGAAGCTTGCGAAGCAGCACAAGATTGATATCAATTCGATGGTTGGGAGTGAGAGAGAGAGCGTGAGAGGGAAGGTGTGAAAATGGGGGGTAAAAAGATTAGGATCTTGTGGCATACATTCTTATGAAAATAGGACTTGAGACTCTATAAGAAATTACACAGGACTTAGCCTAGCATAAGGTTCTAAAAAAGGACTTATAAATAAGTCTCCCAAAAAAAAATGCTTTAATTCAAAATTTCTACAGATCTGATATGAAGCATTACAGAGAGAGAGAGAGAGAGAGAGAGAGAGAAGGGCTGAGTTTCAGATTTCCATCGCCCAAACCCACACCACCCACTGTCGCCCCCTTCTCTCCTCCTTCCTTTCTTCACTCTTATCTTCTTTTTCTTCTTCTTCATGTTCTTCATCTAAAGTTCATGGCCATGGATGACACCTTCAGGAAGTTCTTCTCAGGAAGTTTTTTCATTTGAAATTTTTTTCAGGAAGCTTGGTGAAAAATTTCAGATGAAATTAGTTTGGTGAAATTTTTTTTTCATCGTGGAGGAGATGGAGATATTCTTCTCAGGAAGTTTGGTGAAAAATTTCAAATGAAATTAGTTCTTCTCAGGAAGTTCATGGCCATGGATGACACCAAATCCATTTTCATGTGGGTTTCTCTGCAAATCCACCCATTTTCTTCTTCATGTCTCAAACCCATCAAAATCTCTGCAAAATCTCTATCCTTGAAGCTTCTTGAAGAATTGAGATTAAAGTGAGTTTTTTGAAGAATAGAGATAAAAAAAACAAACTATAGGACATAGAGATTTAAAAAAATTAGATCTCTGCCCAAAAAAAAAAAAAAAAAAAAAAAAAAAAAAAAAAAATCAATCTCTGCAAAATCTCTATTTCCTCAGCTCTCTGCCCTTCTCCCTCTCGATCTGCAAACTGCAAATTTTTTATTTTTTTTTTGAGTTGGCCACCAAAACGACGTTGTTTTTGCGAGGGATTATTTTAGCCATTGGTTCCATTAATGGAACACATGTCAGGCCATAAAAGATTACTCTAGAAGATTACTTTAGGAAATGACTCTAGAGGATCCGGAAATTGAATTTAGAATAGATGATGTTGAAAGATCTGCCCAACACGGCAGTTGACTTGAAAGACCTCATTCTTTAAGGTAGGGGGATCACTCTGACCTTTCCCGCTGTGCCTCTTTGCTGTGCCTTCAACGACGCGGTTTTTTTTTTTTTTTTTTTTAACGCTGTTCTCACTGTTCCCGTTTCTTAGAAGTGGTGCTGTTTGAATAAAAATAAATTTGGTCACAATCTTGTTTGCTATTTTATTCTTATTTTTTATAAGTTATATTTTCAATCTATATTGCTTGCATTTAGAAAAATAAAATTGTTTAATTTTTTTTGTTCACAATTAAAATATTGTAATCTTTTTATTTATTATTTAGAGTCAATCTACTAAACCAAAATAAAAATAGTAAACTAACATTTATTAATGTTAAATGGGTATACAAGGACACTCTTAACATTTTCAATATATCATACATACCTCTTACACATTTGAAATTTATATCACAAACACTTTTTGACATTTAGTTAAATCACAAACACTCTTATCATTTAGCAAAAATACACAAACACACCTTAACATTTTGCGAAAAGATCATAGACACTTCTTTTAACTTAAATAAATATATATGATAATATTAATTAAATTATTTTTGTGTACTTTTGTATATAAATACATATAAAATTATGGGTGCTCTGTCCAACATCCAAATTCAAATTTCTTTTGTCCAAAGCTCATTATTATGTTCATAAGTGCAAGTTTGTACAAAATGACCAGACTATCCATCCATATATATATTGTATACATATTTCAAAACACTATCTCACCCTCTTTGCTCTACTCTCATCCTCTCTCTCTCTCTCTCTCTCATGGAACGCCCATTCTCTTTCTTTCTCAAACCCTAGTTTTCTCTCTCTAAAAACCCTAGTGCTTCTGATCAATTGGGCACTGGCATAAGGCTTTTGAATCGTTGTCAATTTCACGCTACAACATATAAGAGTTTTAAAGACTAAATGTTTTGGTCTCTAAAAGTGAAAATTTTATTGCAAAAGACATTTAGGGACCAATTTCTATCATCGTGAGGATAGTCGCTAAAAGCTTGTCCCGAAAAGTAAAAAACAAGGCTTTTAGCTACAAAATTTTGAAAATGTCACTAAAAATAGACTTATAGAGACAAAATAATTTCGTTTCAAAATGGTTTATTTTTTGAGACAAAAAATTTGGTCCCAAAAAGATAATAATTTATCACTAATGTCTAATTTTCGTTGCTAAAAATATAATAACGACACTTTTTGCAACAAAAATATTTGGTTCCTAAAAAAATTTTTGTCCCTAAATTTTGATCTCTAAAACTTTAATTTTTTGTAGTGTCAGTGATGAGATTGCCATCAAAGCAACAAGATCTCCATCTCTCTCTTACTCTCTCTCTCTCTCTCTCTCTCTCTAGCGTCGCTGCTTTTCAAAGATTTGTTCGGCTTCTCTGTCGTCATCACCACTACTATACTCATCGTCGAACCGCTAACATCTCAGATGTGTCAATTTCGGTGGTCTATCTGAAGAGTAGCTGAGGTCTAATCTAGCATCTCAAAGATACAACATTTCGGTTACCGCGGCACCACCTCTCAGGTCTGGTCCTCTCTCTCTCTCTCTCTCTCTCTCTCTCTCTCTCTCTCTCCCTCATCGAACCTCACTTATATTCTTTTCATTTCTCCATCAGATCTATGTTGAAGAGAGAGAGTCGATAACGAAAACATAGAAATGAAGAGAGTAAGGAGAATTAGAGGAGTGGTGATGGTTGATCTAGATCTAGATCGGAGTCTACCTAAACCATCACTGTTGTCTTGTCGTTAATGATAAAGATTTGAGATCTGTTCATTTTTATGTGTTTTTTTTTTTCATGTTGTTGATGATGGCGATGATGATGAATAGATAGGGTTGGGTTTGGTTTGGTTTATCTTGGCTTGGCTTGGTATTATATGTTGTTGTTTTTGTTTTTGTTTTTGAAGACGTGAGTGTGTTCTCTGTTGGTGGTAGCGGTGGTGATAGCACTAAAAGCCCTCTCTCAAGGGGCAACAGTTGTTGCAGCCATGGTGGAAAGACTCTCTTTTTTCTAATCTAAACACAAATCTAAGCCTCAAACAGATAAGGAGATATGGAGTGAGAGATATACAAACAGATAGAAAGAAAAATTAAAGATTTGTGAGTACTTTATTAAATAGATAAGAAAAAAATTGATGTTAATGATAATGATTGCAACTGATAAATAAAAAATTTAACACAAATTTTCAATAGATATGAAAAAAATTGAACAAATAGTAGAATTTAGGGAAAAAAATAAACAGAAAGATATAAAATTAAATAGATAAATCAAATTTTGGGAAAAATTGAACAGATAGATAGAATTTAGGGGAAAATTAAACAGATAGAGGAAAAAATTAAACAGATAGTCAAAAAATTTGAATAGATAGATATAAATTTGAATAGATAGCCAACAAAAGTCAAACAATCAACGAATAGTTAAATAGATAAAAAAAAATTAAACGGTAAAATTGAACACAAAATGACTTGTAGGACTTCTCACTAAACTATTTTACAAAACGTTGGTTTCTCACCAACAAAAAAGATTCACTGGACCTAATGCCTTATACCCTCATTAGATTGGATTTATCACCAATTTTCTCTAAAATTATTAGGACAATTAGAAGAAAAAAAAAATGTTAAGGGGTGTTTGTAACACAGTAAACCCTGAGTTTTTATTTTGTCAAATTAAATCATTTAATTAATATTATCACATATATTTATGTAAGTTAAAAGAAGTGTTATGATCTTTTCACAAAAATGTTAAGGGGTGTTTGTGATTTAACTAAATGTCAATAAGTGTTTGTAATATAAATTTCAAATGTCTAAAGGGTATCTATGATGTATTGAAAATGTTATGGATGTTCATGTATTTCCATTAAACATTAAAAACTTAATGTTATTTTGTTATAAGAATCAAACCCTGAAGGTTTTTTTTTTTTTTTGGTAATTGTGCCATATGGCAAATTACACTAACAATCTTTATAGTTTGGGGTTTATGTTACTTTGGTCATTGACTTTTTAATTGTGATACATTTGATCCTGAATTTTGAATTTTGTTCCAAATAAGGACAATTGAAGACATTATTGCTCCATTTGAAGGGCAAAGTCGTCATACAACTTATTTTGTGTTGGTTAACTTATATGTTGTTTGAAATATAATGGCCTTTTTCTTTTTAATGAATAATGTTAGAACTTTTTCGGTTATAAAGTTCTGTTTGATTTGATTTTCAGAATCTATTTTTAGAAAAAAAATTTCTAAGAAAATAAAAATTAAATTGGTAAAAAAAAATAATTAAAAACACATCATTTTTATATAATTTTATCTTTTGTGAGGGTACAAATAAGTTTTTTAAATAATTTTTTTTATATTTATTTTCGTTAAAATAGTTTTTATTTTTTCAAAAATCAAACCCGACAACAACTTTGATATCATTATTAAACCAAACTATTAAATCAAAAAATATAAAACTAAAAATATTTCATATATTAAACATATCGATTACACATTAAAAACCTAATAACCATCCATTAACTGGTAACCATCCAAAAATATAGATTAACAACAAATATAACTATTTAGTACATGATAACCATCCAAACATATCAACAAAAACAACCAACTATTACATAATCATCATCCAAACACATACTAAAAAATAATCTGGTAAAAAAATTTAAAAAAAAAATATTATGATTTTTATGTAACTTTATCTTTAGTGAGTAGAAATAATTTTTAAGAATTTAAAAATATTTTTTTGGCATTTATTTTTGTCAAACTAGTTTATATTTTATCAAATTGACAACTTTGCCTTTGAAATGGAGCAATAATGTCTTCAATTGTTTTTATTTGAAACGAGGTTCAAAATTCAGGAGCAATTGTATTTCAATTGAAAAGTCAATGACCATAACAAAGATTGTTAGTATAATTTATCCTAAGATATATTATAATGACGCGGGTTGGATCAGACTCCTAAGCTTAACTAGTTTAATGAATGAGACTAATAGTCATTATAACCTAAGTCCTATGGACTTAAATATCAATCCTAAACTTCAAAGAAAAATATAAGTTCTAACGGGCCATTACGCCTGGAACTAGGGGTCACTATTGTGTTTTAGTGAACAAAGAATAAGCTCACTGTCGGCATCTCCACGATGCTGAACTTTACCACATCTGAATTCAGGTAAGCCGATGTATGGTCCTCCTCAAGGAAATCTTCTAAAACCAAACTTAGATGTGGTTGTTTGTCCAAATGAAGCCAAGTTGTAAGTGGAGTAGGATTTCCTAAGGGGTTGTTTGGGATGTTCTAACTAAGTGCACTTTTTGACTTTTTATAAAATATGGGTTGGGTTTGAAATGATGTGGTAGAGAGGTGATGTGACTTAAATAGGATAGTGACTTTTTGACTTTTGTAAGGGCTGCCAAACCTAGCCTTAAAATAAATTGTGGATATGCTGGCGGAGCAACAGCAATGAGTGGGTGGTGAGCCGATGGTTACCATTGTTCAATTTGAACTGTGGAGACGCCGATGGAGCAATGGTGACAAGTCTGTGGTAATCGAAAGATGATTATGAACTGTGGAGGTAGAGGAGGTTTTTCTATTGAGGTTGATGGTAGTGAGAAAGGAACTGGCCATGTTTAAATTAATCTTCTAAATATATTTATACATATGAAATGGTGCATTTCAAGCACATAGCAGCGAGTAGGTCACAACAATGACCTCGCTTCCTCTCCTTCCTAGACCCCCTATCTACTATAGTGACCTTGCTTCCTCTCCTTCCTAGACCCCCTATCTACTAGCTTAAACAATTTCCTCTTCATTTCCAATGACACTGAAGTTTCAGATTATTTGCACACAAAATCACTTTAACTTCCTTCATTTCAACATTAAATTAGTGAGGTACATATTTTGATGTTTGATTAAAAATAAAGTATGAGAAAGTAAGGGAAAACAACAATTTGATGGAACTTGTGTAAGCTTAGTTTAGAATTGATTCCAAATATAAATTCACTCCTAAGTCTTTATTCTTCACTTTAATTTGAAAATAAATCCATTTATATGAGTTTTGATTCTTTTAAATGAGGAATTCATGAATTAAAAATGTAGGTTATGTTGTGAGAAACTTTAATTTGGATTGTTGTTGAGATTGAAGGTGATTTCGTCATCTTTATGATCCTTGATTCTTAGTTTTTGATGTATTTGGATCTTGGGAAGAGTTTGGTACACTTAGAGTGAGGATTAAACCGATTATATGTTCTAGTTTGTATGTGTTGATTGCATCAACACCATAGGGGAAAAGTGCCATATCTCCCTCTAGGAAATTCAAGCTAACACATCCATTTTTTTCCATTGGAAACTAGTAATCTATCTTCTAAAGTAGTACAGGTCTTGCTATTTGGATCTTCCTCAATTATTATAGATATCTCTCCCATACACACCCTTGTTGGTATAGTAACAGGCTCTTAAAAAGTGTTAAGTACACAATTGCTTATGCAAGCACCTTAATGACTAACTGATTAATATTAACCACCTTGATTATGGATAATCAATCATACATATATTTGCTTAATCACACTTGTGTTTATTAATCATTTTTTTTTTCAAATAACAACAAACTGAGAACAAGAGGGCAACTAGTGCCTCTCACATGAAATGTAACCATGTCTGCAACAAGCAGATTTGCAAGTTGATTAGGAGGGTCTTCAAAAACAACCAAAGGGTCTTGGTTAATTTCATCCATGTTGACAAGAGTGTCAGCACATACATTTCTTTTGCGCCAAACGTGGTTGAGAGAGCAATCACAACGCTCCATGAGGAACTTAGTGTCTTCAAACAAAGCTCGTTGGGGAAAGTTGAGACAAGTCTCTCATTTGATTAAATTAATCAACTGTTCTGAATCAAATTCGATTATGATTTTCTTCATGCCTTTCTCGAAGATGATGGTCAAACCTCTGTATACATCCCATAATTCTATCTCCTCGCTAGTTGATGCTCCTAGGTTGCCATGAAAACCAATCACGTTGATGTTAATGAATCACAATTATCCAAATTAACCATATTCAACTCTAATTAGTAAAGATCAATTTTCACCCATGGGTTAATATAAATCAATTAAGCATCTTAATTAAGTAATTAGAATGAGTTGGAGGGTAGAGGTGTGGATAGGGAAGGGCTAGTAGCAACAATTGGTGATATGCAAACAAGTGGGGGAAATGAGGGGGGTACTAGTGGAGTGAGTGAGGTGAAAGGATTGTGAGAGGGGTTGTAATGACTTAGGCCCTATTTGGGAACAAGTTATTTTAGTAATTTTTTGATTTTTTGCAAAAAGATGTGCAGAAAAGTAAAGAGAGTGATGTGACAACTTATAGTGACTTTTTAACTTTTTGGCTAAAATAGCTAGTCCCCAAACAAGGCCTTAGTTAGGTGCATGTAAACTAACACGAATACCCTGAATTACCAAATAAAAAAAAAGGGTGAAATACTAATAAATCCCAAAATGTGATCTTCTAAACTGTTTAGTCCTTCATTTTTTCTTATAAACCCAAAGGTCCTTGAAAAATCTAAGTGATTCATGACTAGATCAAGATTTAATTGTGCCAATTCCCAAACAATTAAAACTAAGAATCTAAATCATCAAGCACGTACGAAAAGTGATTTAGATTGTTATTTCAAAAACAATAAATCGACACAAATGACTTTTACGTGGAAAAAAGTCACCATTGGAGCACCTCCGATTGTGATTAAAAAACCACTAGCGAAACGCCACAAATCAATCCACTATGAAGGAAAGAAAGAATACAAATTACCCAAACTCTGTCAATTTGTCTTTAACGATTTGTATATCTTCCACTGCGACCATCTTATCAGAATTGATTAGATTGATGTTGATTCCACAACATCCACGTCGACTCAACGATCGCGCACCACTTCGAACACTTCACGCTTAAATATCCGGATTCCATCGAAGAAGAGCACTCTTGAAGATGATCACTCAAACAACCCTTTGATGTGAATTATCAAACCATGTGAGTTTAATACTTAAACAAACATCAAAGGAAAACTAGCAAAATAGCCCCAAAAGAAAACCCTAGAGCCCACAAAACAGATCTGGAAGCATTCCACCTAAAAACGAACTTAAACACATATATATACAAAATAGGGGCTGCAACCCTCGCTTCAGCACAAGACTTGCCGCTCGAGCGCAAAAACACGCCTCCTAGTATTTTTGCAGACTAGCCAAACTATTATGAAGGTGCAAACTTCACTTCAGCACATCTTTTCCCGCTAGAACGGGAAGACCAAAAAATAAGGAAAAATAATAACTCAATTAAACTATGCTTGTTCGCAGAATTGGCAACAAGTAGGTACCTAACAAATTAAAACAGAAATTACACAAAAGAATAAAAACTTACACGTTTGGGTTTAGTTTCTGAGGGATAAAAGGGAGTTTATCTAAATATGAAATTACACATTTGGGCAATCCGCATTATAAAGGTTTTGGATTTTTCCTCCTTCTGGAACAAATCCCACATTACAAATAAGAACGTAACACTCCAATGTAACACATTGAAAAACTCCTTAGTGTACTTTTCCCAAATGTAACAACTTAACACTCTAAACTTTTTCCAAAGTAATACTCTAACGTAACACATTCCAATGTAACACACAAAAAAAATTCTTAGTGTATTTTTTCCAAACATAACACTCTAATCAATGTAATCTCAAACATAATACTCCAATGTAACACATATAAGAACACTAAAAAACTACTTAGTGTACTTTTTTCAAACGTAACACTCACAGTTTGAAATTATACATTTACCCAAAGTTTACTAAGGAATTTTGTACTCCTTTTGGAATAGTTTGAAGAATCTCACATCCTTTTTTTGGAGTGTTACATTGGAATATTACGTTTGAAAAAATTATATAAAGGGTTTTTTTTTCTGTGTTACATTAGAAAGTTACAATAAGGAGTTTTTTTTGGAGTGTTACATTAAAGTGTTATGTTTGTAAAAAGTATAATAAAGTTTTTTTTTTTTGAAATGTTATATTAGGATGTTACGTTTGAATGTTACATTGGAATGTTAAAGATTGAAATTATACATTTGCTCAAAGTTTACAAAGGAGTTTTTATACTCCTTTTGAAATATTTGAAGAATCTCACATCCTTTTTAGAATTTTTGAAGAATTTCATATTTCAAGTCATTCCAAATAAAAAAATTCTTATATAAAAATTCATCTCAAATTTGATTATAATAGGTTGTGTATTTTACTTTTCTATCACAAAAGAAAAAAAAAAAAGGAAGATAATATAATAGAAATGAGGGTATAATAGTAAGTTTAATTTTTAAATAATATATTAAATCTAGGAGGGCTGCTATTTGCCCCTACCTTTTTACTTTGGCCCCCTCACATCTTCAAACTCCCATAAAAAAAATGAATTTTCTCATTTTCTCTTTGAACCCCTACATTAATACTAACTATACCCCTAACTCCAAACCAAACACAAACCCTAGTCCTAACCCTAATCCCATCTCCATCAACAATGTCCAGTAGTCCTACCTCTCCGGTGACCCACTACCACTATTGCCCCGAGGCCCCTTCCTCTCTCTCGCTCTCGCCACCACCGCATAACCACCATCGTCGGTCGCTGCTCATCCCAATTCTAGTGATCTTCCCCAACCCATCCTCTCCAGATTCAGACCTCCATGGAAGCTCCTCTCACAAATTCAAGCCTTGCTACAGTGAAAAACACAATATCAATATTCAACTCCAAACTACACAAAGCTTGGCACCTCCTTGCCCTTTTGCTACGACTTGGTCGCTCTATTCATCCCATTGAACTCATTTCTCGATGCGCCTTCTTTCAAGCACCTTAGTTCAATCCCCAATTCGTTGCTTTTCTTGACTTACGCCATTTCTAGTTTCTTTCATTGCTTTCAGGAAGTTTGCATTGAATTTGAATGTGATTGGGGCATTTGTGCCTCGAATTGAGCTCCAAGATTTCAAACGGAAGAGAGTTTGGAGAGTTGTTGTGAGAAAGTATTATAGGAGAAGGAAAAGAATGGGATTAGAGTTTAAATCTCCAACAGTAGTGCACAAAAAAAAAGAAGCAGTTTTGCGTTTTGTGGTTGGCGGTGGTGATAGCAGTTGTGAGGAACGTGATGGTGAGGTGAACAGTTGTCGGATCTGAACAAGAAGAAGAAGAAGAAGAAGAAGAAGAAGAAGAAGAAGAAGAAGAAGAAGAAGGAGAGAGAGAGAGAGAGAGAGAGAGAGAGAGAGAGAGAGAGAGAGAGCTGCAAGATGAGGATGTCGACTGGAGTGGAGGTGGAGGTAGAGGGTTAGGGTTAGGGTTAGGGTTGGGAAGGATAAAGATGGATAAAAATAGAAATTAGTGTTAGGGAAAAATTGTAATAAAAATAAATATATAAAAGAGGTGGAGGTCCAAAGGAAAAAGGTAGGTGCTAATACTAGTACTCTAAATCTATCTTTCCAAAATCAATGGGACTAATTGGTCTATAAGAAACTCTTGGAACTTATGGGATCGCCATTCCTGAAGATGGAAGTTATAGATACATTTTTCATAAAAATAAAATGCATAAAAATTTGCTATAAATAGAAGCTTAGTCATATTTAAGTTTATAGTTTTCTCTTATATATTTATAAAAAAATTTAAAATTATGTTTGTTTTGAAATATTTTTATTTCTATTTGTAAATATTTAAAAACTTATAAACAAAAATTTATTTGGGATGCATTTATATTTAAAAAACCTATTATCACAAAAAAATTAATTTCACTTACTAATTTTTTTTCTTTCTTATTCATACATCATTCTCCTATGTCATTCGGTTGCCACCATCTACTAACTACCACGGGCTACCACAACCTATAATCACCACATTTGGTGGTTGGCTATCATTTTTGAGTTATCACCGAGTAAATTTGTAAAAATTTATGTAATTCTATAGTAAGATTACATACCATGTGTATTAGAATGAGAAATTTTTCCATTCCAAAATATAAATGATCTATGTACCAAACATATATATATATATTATATATAGTAGGGTGGAGTACTAATAAATCTCGAAATATGATCTTGTGAACTATTTAATCTTCTATTTTTTCTTATGAACCCAAAGGTCCCATTAAAGTGAAAATTACATAAAAGGATGGTCACTTACACGTTTGGGTTCAATTTTTTAGGGATAAAAGTTATTGAAGATACTAAGCTACATAGCAGTTCCACTGATGCTTTAACTGATAGCAGTTCCACTGATGCTTTAACTGATAGCAGTTCCACTGATGCTTTAACTGATTCTGTTACAACTGCTGCTGCTGCAAGCAAAACTGCTTTAACTAATTCTGTTATTCCAGCTGTAAAAAGAAGCTTCTCAAAGTTACTTCCACCTCAGCCATATAATTGTAACTATCACTCAGTTGTAACAAACTAGTGCTTATATACACGTTTATAAATACAACATTGTAAAAATCATTCTCTGTATCTCTAAAAATTGAATAATAAAAAAAGTTCTTAGTTTCTTCATGGTATCAGAGCATCTCTCTCTTACGAGTTGATCCATGGCTCCTTCTACTCCTTTGTTATCTTCTCTCATATCTTCAACCTCCCTTCCTCCAAATCTCTTATTACTGATTTCGAACTTCTCTTCATTCATTACTATCAAGCTTGATGCATCAAACTTTCTGATATGGAAAAATCAAGTGCAGAATATACTCATTGCTACTAGTCTTCTTGGATTTGTTGATGGAACTATACCATGTCCACAATTGAGAATTGCAGATTCTTCTGGTTCAGAGAAAGATAATCCTGAATACCTGCATTGGAAGCTAGAGCTATTGCAGAGAGGTTATCACACCAGAGTATGGGTGTAGTAGGAAAAGAAATACCCATTTCAGTGAGCAGCATGGAAATCCAACTTAACTCAGCAGCGGTATTAGCTAAAGCTCTATATTCAGCTTCAGTGGAGGAGCGAGACACTGTGGCCTGCTTCTTGGCAGACCAAGAGACCAAATTGGACCCCAAGAAAACACAGTAACCAGATGTTGATTTTCTGTCAAGAACATCTCCTGCCCAATTGGAATCGGAATACCCATGCACATCAAAAGTACTGGAGGAAAATGACAAGCCATGAGTGATGGTGCCTTGAACAAATCTAAGAATTCTTTTCACAGCAGCAAAATGTCCAATGGTAGGGGCATGCATATGTTGACAAGCCTGGTTAACAGAGAGAGACAAATCTGGTTTGGTAATAGTGAGATATTGTAAGGCACCAACAATACTTCTATAAAGAGCTGGATTAGAAAATGGTAAAGCAGCATTTGGAGGAACACTAGGCTTGACTAAGATGGGTGAAGGGCAAGGCTTACAAGATGACAAGCCAGCTTTAAGAAGAATATCTTTGGCATATTTAGACTGAGATAAAAGATATCCTGAGCTGGTCGGCTGGACTGAAATACCAAGAAAATAAGCAATGTCACCCAATTCCTTCATGGAGAACACACTGTGCATCTTTGTAATGAGAGATTGAATGTGAGAAGAACTATCACCAGTGATCAAGATGTCATCTACATAAACCAACAGGTAAGCGACTGAAGTGGTTCTCTTTTGAATGAATAAAGAAGAATCACTCTTGCTATTAGTGAAGCCTTGAGACAACAAGTATTGAGAAAAGGTGGAATACCAAGCACGTGGTGCCTGTTTCAACCCATATAAGGCCTTGTGTAGTTTACATACTTGATTAGGTGAGAAAGAATTTGCAAACCCTGGAGGCTGAAGCATGAAGACTTCTTCTTCAAGATGACCATGAAGAAATGCATTGGAAATGTCTAACTGTTTAAGTGAGCACTGATGGTGAAGACATTAGTTGCTCTCAAGTATTAGCAAATTGAAAACATTTTTCGACAACACCATCACTACTTCCCAATTCTGGATCGAAAATAACAAACAAACCCATCAAAACCTCTTTCTCTCTCTCTATATAGGTGGCTTCGAATAATGTTGCACTGATAAATATGTTATGCCATAGTGGAATAATTGAAGTTAAGTAGTTCTTCAAGATGACCGCTGGCGGCGCGCGGTTGTCAGATCATCGGAGCTCGAAGAAAATCATCTGTGACGCCGCCGCCGGTGCCGCCGTAGGTTTTGCTCTTTTTACCAAAATCCCTCAATTTTGATTTAAAAAGTGTTTTTTGTGGTTTCAGTTAGGGTTTGTTCATTTCGTGATATTTTTGTTAATTTTTTATAAAGCTAGTGATTTGTTAAGCTTTTTGGTGCTTTTGATAGTTAATTGTCAATTGTGTAAAGGCTTCGATCAGAAGCTGTCGATTGAGTCAGTTTTTGGTTTATCATATGCGATTTTTGTGCTCTGCAAGGGCTATAGCTGCCACTTTTGTGTGCCCATTGGATGTTATTAAAACCAGATTGCAAGTCCATGGCCTTCCTCAAGCTCACCATTCTGGTCCAAAAGATATGTGTTCTTGTATGAATTTTCTTTACTCTATAGCTAGAAACAGTACGGTTTGTTTGTTTGTTTGTTTATACTGTAGCATTTTTGGGCTATAATAATGCTTTTGGCTTAAATATCTTTCTGAAATTGGAATGTATCGAAAACTCAGGTAATGGAATGGTCATTCAATCAAAATATTCATTCTCATGTTTGGTTGACTAAAAAAATAATGAAAAATACATTACACATGGAATCGCCATTTACCATTATAAGGTAATGATCATTCCACAGGGGAGCCTAAGGAACGACAATTCCATTCCATTCCATCTCATTCCAGCGAACCAAATAAAGCATCAGCATGGAAGTTGATTGTTTTTGCAGAAACTATTTGTGCCAAAGCGCAACAAGGGTTTTGTTTTGTTTTGTTTTGTTTTTTTCTTTTGAACTTTGACTACTAACAAGGTTGATGAAATTGGGTAGTTGGAAAATAAATGCTAAAATCATTTGTAACTGTGGTTAGTTAGAGGTGCGTTCTTTGGATTTTGGAAGCACCAATTTCTCATAGTGAAGTTTGCTATACGTGAGTCTATACAACAATTGAAATTATATATTAGATTAAATTGCAGTCCATTCCAAAGCAATCAAACTAGACTTCAAAGGTCCTAGGTAGAGGGACAGTAGAACATAGAGCGTTATAAATTGAGAAATAAGTGCACTTTTTGTCTTTTTGGACTAAAAAATTGAGGAAAAAAATATGGATGTTTGGGTTAACTTTTTGACTTTTTATGGAAAGATATGTATTAAAAAATTGTATAAATTAGTGTAGAGGAGAAAATTAGGATTGGGAGTTGTGCAGCCGTAATTTTTGACTTTTGGTAAATAGTGATAACTTTTTTACTTTTTGAGTAACTTTTTGGCTTTTTGGCTTTTTGGCAACTTGCCAAACTTGGCTTAAACTATTAGTTCCCGCTATGATCTCTTCGGGCCCATTTGTTTTCAGAGGTAGAATGGAGAGGATTGATATTGAGGGGATCAATAGTGATGGGATTAAATAAAATTGTGTTTGTTTTGATGATAATTGTTAGTGTAGGGATTGTTAAATTATTTTTATATAAAATAAATATAAAATAATAAAACAAATAAAAAAATACAAAAGCATTAAACATTAATGTTTAAAAAAAAAATGCCCAACATGTAAAAAATTAAAAAAAAAAAAAAAACAAAATTTCCAGAAAAAAATAAAACAATGATTTTTACTTAACAAAAAATACAAAAAATTAAACATTAATGTTAAAAAAAAAAAAAAAAAATTTCTCAACATGTAAAAAAAATAAATAAATAAATAAAATTTAGTCCGGCGGACTATTTATCTAATACCACCTCCACCTCCACCTCCTTCATTCCAATCCCCCTTCCAAGGCCCAACCTAATCCCCTCCTCCATCTCAATCTCTTCCCCAAATTTACAAACAAACACAACATTAAATGGGTCTCACCTCTATTTTAATCACATCCCTCCCTCTATGCCCCAAAACAAACGGGGCCTTTATGTGCTATAAGCTATAGGCTCTTTATGCACTTCTGAGAATGCTGAAAAGGGAACCTTACTCCTTAATTTGGAGTTGTCTTCAAATCATACTTCAATTTATTAACATGGTAAAAAGCTTGTAATAAAATAACTTTTATTTGGTAACTCATTCAGTCAGGGTTACGAAATGGATATATGATGAGGGACCCAAAAACTGAATCCTATACCCTAGGGGGAAAGTCTACGGTACATTTTGTTCAAAAAATGTATGGTACACAAAAAATCAATGGTTAGGATTGAGCCACATCATTTAAAATGACCTGCTAAACAGGTCACTTTTTATAGTTATGAGCTAAAATCATATTTCTTCATAACTATAATCAAATTGATCATAACTTAGTCATAACCACATCTCATAACCAATACCATTTTGTTCATAACTAATATCACATATTTCATAACCACATCTCATAACCAACACCATTTTGTTCATAACTAATATCACATATTTCATAATCATAATGACATATCTCATAACCAACACCACTTTGATCATAACAAATATCACATATCTCATAATCAGTGATCACATATCTCATAATTAGTCCCTTTGAGTCATAACCAACATCACATATCTCATAACCACTATTCACATATCTCGTAACAAACACATTTTTGTCATAACCAACATCACATATCTCACAACCACTAATCACATATCTTATAATTAACAACTTTTTGCTCATAACCATACCACTTTGATCATAACCAACATCACATATCTCATAACTACTAGTCACATATCTAATAATCAACATCACATATCTTATAACCACTAGTTACATAACCAATATCTCATAACTCATAACCATTAATACATATAGCATAACCACACCCTTTGACACCACTTTGCTCATAACCATTACCCACATATCTCATAACCACTAACACATATAGCATAACCAAACTCCATTTGACATCACTTTGCTCATAACAATTACCCACATATCTCATAACCACTAACACATATAGTATAACCAAACACCCTTTGACACCACTTTGTTCATAACCATTACCCACATATCTCATAACCACTAACACATGTAGCATAACCTAACACCCTTTGACACCACTTTGCTCATAACCATTACGCACATATCTCATAACCACTAACACATATAGCACAACCAAACACCCTTTGACATCACTTTGCTCATAACTATTACCCACATATCTCATAACCACTAACACATATAGCATAACCAAACACCCTTTGACACCACTTTGCTCATAACCATTACCCACATATCTCATAACCACTAACACATATAGTATAACCAAAAACCCTTTGACACCACTTTGTTCATAACCATTACCCACATATCTCATAACCACTAACACATATAGCATAACCAAACACCCTTTGACACCACTTTGCTCATAACCATTACTCACATATCTCATAACCACTAATACATATAGTATAACCAAACACCCTTTGACACCACTTTGCTCATAACCATTATTCACATATCTCATAACCACTAACACATATAGCATAACCAAACACCCTTTGACACCACTTTGCTCATAACCATTACTCACATATCTCATAACCACTAATACATATAGTATAACCAAACACCCTTTGACACCACTTTGCTCATAACCATTACTCACATATCTCATAACCACTAACACATATAGCATAACCAAATACCCTTTGACACTACTTTGCTCATAACTATTACCCACATATCTTATAACCGCTAACACATATAGCATAACCAAACACCCTTTGACACCACTTTGCTCATAACCATTACCCACATATCTCATAATCAACACCACATTTATCATAACTACTAATCGCATATCTCATAACGAAACATTCTTTGACTTATAACTATACCACTTTGCCCATAGCCAAAATCACATATCTCATAATCACTAATCGTATATCTCATTACCTTTACCCACATATGTTATAACCACATCTCATAACCAGCACCCTTTGTTTCATAATCGATATCACATATATCATAACCACTAATCATATATCTCATAACCACTACCCACATATAGGGGTGTAAATTTGGCCCACGAGCTCGTGGCACACCCCAAGTTCGCTCGTGCCCTGGGTAGGCCGAACTAGGCTCGAGCCTAAACCCAACCTAAGATATGTGTTCTAGAGCTCGGCCCGACCCTAGTGTTATGGAGTGTGACCCATCCCGTGAGCTCGGCCCGAAATTTTCTTCCCCATCTGGCTCGATTCGACCCCAATGGCTCCCTGCCCCTCTTATCAATGCAATGGTCAAAATTTTAAATCAAAATAATTTGAAAGAGTCATATAACCGTTAATTCCACCAACAATCAATTTTTATTTTATTTTATTTATATATATAAATTAACTCCTCCCTCCCAAGTCCTATAAATACCACCCCTCTCACATTTTATTTCTTACAAACAAATCTGTCTCTCAAACTCTCATTCTCTCTAAACTCTCAACTCCCTCAATTGATTTTGAACTGTTATCCCTAAGTGACAATTGCAATTGATCACCTATCTTTATTTTAGCTTTATTTTTAGTCACGGTATCTTCATTAAAGATAATAGAAATAATAATATACAAGCGATAAACTTTTTAAAATATCTATATACACTTATAGACATATATATATATATATATAATTTAACTAAATTTTAATAAAAATATGTTGAAAAAAATTATCTATGATGTGATTTTATTTTTTTGTACTAAATAAATTTTCTCCTAAATTTTTTTCCCAACTATTCTTCATTTTTTTTCTCCACTCAATTTTCTTTTCCTTGATTTGTCCTAGTTGTGCCTGAGCTCTCTCTACTTCTTAATCAGACTTCTCTATTTCACTGAAATCATCGAATGACCATCGTTGATAGTTCTTCCTCACTGGATTCTTCTTTTCTATACTCTTATGTCTCTGCAATAGATCCTTGAACTCGTCACTATTTTCTCTGTCTATTTCAACACTATTCATTCTGGTGATATTTCTCTATCTAGTAAATGCATTTATCTCGAAACTCTAGCTCTTTCACATTAATATGTCATACATATACAAACCTGTGGCCGTAGTTATGATTTTATCAATTTGTACATATGTTATAGAACTGTTGAAAAATGAATATTACGCATTTTGTTGTACTGTTTGCTATCTCAGCTCTCTTCATCTGTCAAACATCTCTCTCATTCCTTACTGTCACTGTAGATATCTCCGATGTTCCTTATCGGAAACAACACCATCTTTGACATTATTTTCACAAGCGATAAGTCCGTTCAGTCTCTCTTTCTCATATTCCCTTTCCTTTCGCTCTATTGGTTAATCTTCTCTAACTCTCATTTTTTGTTCCATGGCTTAAGTCGTGGATTAAATTATTTAATTATTGTCATTACATTCTGTGTTTATCTGTTCCATGGCTTAAGTCATGGTTTATAAATTGTTGTCTCAGTTTATAAATTTGAGGAAAAAACGTAAACTCAAAAAATGAGTTTACGTTTTCAGTTTTCATTTTTTTTTTCAATTAATTTTTTTAACTAGTCTTTTTTTTCAATTAATTTTTTTTCAAATATTTTTTTCCCAATTAAATTTTTTTCAATTAATTTTTTTTTTCATTTTTTTTCAATTAATTTTTTTTGAAATATTTTTTTTTTCAATTAATTTTTTTTTCAATTATTTTTTTACCAAATATTTTTTTTCCCAATTAATTTTTTCCTTTTTTTTTTATTAAATTTTTTTTTCAAATAATCTTTTTTCAATTATTTTTTTAATTAATTTTTTTTCAATTATAATGTGTGTGATCTCATTGTCATAAATAATAAATATAAATATAAATATTTTAGGCCTGAACAAACATATTTTTTAGTTTATGTTTTTAAATTTTTAAAAATATTTTGTTCAACCAAACACGTTTGTAATTTATGTTTTTCTAAAAATAAACAAAAACCAATTTATTGTTTTTGTAAACATAAACCAAAAACGTAAAAGTTACCAAACTCTACCTTTTTTTTATTATACATTTTGAGTGTAAATTGATAAAATTATAAATTAATAATTGATTTTTTTATTATGATTAATACATAATTTCCCCCAAATAATTTCCTCCAAAAATTTGGAAGTGAAAATCAAAATTCCCTCCTTCCATGACAAATCCCTTAGACTCCCAAACGTCTTCAAAAATTTGCTTCTGATCTGTTATTGATGCATGCTGTTTCAATGGTGATTTTATTTTGATGGGAAAACATGACAACCATCTGAATAGTATGATAGCTGACCTGGAATTATCATGAAGAAAAAATTATCTGAATTGATAGTGTTTTCCTGTTTCAAGCTAATAAACTACCATAACTACATTTAATCCCAAACAATTGCCCGATTTTGAGTAGTAGTCCCCCCATTCACAAATATAAATAAAAATCTTATGAACAAGGTAAGTTGTTCTAACTTATTGAACTTAACTTATATATACTTCTTTGTATGAATCAAATTAAAACACTTGTTAAAAATCATTTTCATTTTACCATTTAATTTTATTAACATTCTGAATTCAATGATATATAAAAAGATTTAAATAATTTAATATACATTCAAGAAAATAATAGTTTATATTTATTGGATTAAGTGACTGGACTTGAAATTTGAACTTTTTTAGGATCGGGTTTGAGATGGTTAGATTAGTCTCGATGTCAGATTGAGTTTGGGATGACACATATCCTAACTATTCCTCTTTTTCTTTTTTTTCTTGTTCTATTTTATTCCCTCGATTTGTCTTAGTTGTGCCTCAACTTTCTCTATTTCTCACTCAGACTCCTCTATTTTGCTCAGATTATCGAATGATCAACACTAGTAGTTTTTTCTCGTTGGATTCTTGCTCTCTCAACCTTGATCACCTCTCTCTACTCCTGTGTCTCTACACTAGGATCCTCGAGCTTGTCATTACTCTCTCTGCTGTTTCAACCTTATTCTGGTTGATGTTACAAAACTTTGTGACTTAATTACAATATTTGTGATTTTTAATAATTTTGAACAATCTTGTTACGCCAATTAGTGATATCATTACGTATTTTGTGTTTTATGTTATGAAATTTTGTGACTTGATTACGATATTTCTGGTTTCTAAAAATTTTAAATATTTTTGTTACACTAATTAGTGATGTGGTTATACATTTTGTGGTTGATGACTATAATACACAAAAATAGACAATGATTTATATTAAAAACAAATAAAAAAATTAAGATTTAAATTGATAAATAAAAAATTAATAATTTATTTTATTATAATACTCAAATCATGATTTATTTTTTATTTTTTTTATTTTTTGTAATTGTTAATAGTAAAAAAATTTATCAAATTTATCATAGTTTTCCCTCCAACTAATTTTTGTCAAAAAAATTGGAACAAACCCTCGAATTTTGTCCAAACCAAAATTCCCTCCTATTTTTTTTTTGACAAACCCCTGGACCTTTTCTTCAGCCCTAACATTTGGAGAAATTACACACACACACACACACACACACACACACACACACACACACACACACACACACTCTCTCTCTCTCTCTCTCTCTCTCTCTCTCTCTCTCTCTCTCTCTAATCGTCGCCGCTGTCCATTGCCACAACCATCACCACATCCAGGTAAGTCCCACACCTTTCTCTCCTATTTTGTTTTATTTCGGACAACTGATTTTAACCCTCTAGGTGTCACTCTCTGTCAAGGATCATACACTTCCTGCCATCGTCTCCACCACCTTTGTCTCCACCGTTATCTCCAAATTAAACAACCTATTGGATAACGCCCAACCCCCTGTGTAACACGTCCGTGGGGGACCTCGGCTACAGTTCGAACTCCCCTTTTTTGTTTGTTGCGGTTCTAAATCTGAACCAAAGAGTCCAACTCTGGCAAATCATTTTGAGAAAAACAGATTTTGAAAAGAAGTGCCAAACATGGACTGCTTTGCCAGATACAGAGTCGCCACCTAAATATTTTTTTTAAAATGGGAAATTTAGGAAACCCTGACTCGGTGCCGAAGGCCACGTGTCCGTCATCACCAAAGTGGTCTTGGCTCGGGAGCTTGGGTACGATCGGGGAAGGTCAGCTATGAGCACCCCCTTTCGCCCGGTCCGAAGACCGGCCTCTACTAACCGTGATATCCGTTTTTGAAAACATTACATGCTCTTATTCCAATTATTAGCCTAGAATTACTATGTTATGCGCGCAGCAAACAAGTATAGACTAGATTGCCTAATTTGGAAACAAACATTGCATATCCGTTCATTTTGAAAATGCTTTGGAATTTGCTACTCGCAAGTAGGCTAAATCACGGATTTCAATGAGTTTTCCCAACTCAAGCAATCCAACCTCCACCCACAGGCATTCAAACAGTTTATCTCATATAAGCACTTAGCCGCATGGTAAGCATACTGTTATGTTAACATCCACACGCATGCGATATGCTAAAGCATAAATACTTACATCGTACTCCGTGCCAAAACAAGAAACTAGTTAGCAAACATGCATGACCTAGTTCATGTTAAATGGCTAATGCAACACAGGCGAAGATGCAATTTAGAGTAGGCTCAGCTAACCCTAAAGATGGCATGTGAAATGCACTTTATTCGATGGACATATTCAATTTGGAATTGAAAATACAATGTAGTTTGTATGATGTACCGAGCCCGATGCATGTCAACAAATGCATGGATGCACACATGCATAGCATAAGGTATGCTGAAATAAACGTGCCCTAATACTAACCATTAAAAGCAGGTAAGTAAAAGGGAGAAAGAAGTGGGGGTTGGAAGACATACACACCACTCACCCACACTTATTACAGATTTGCCCTCGCTCGGAGGGACCGAAAGAATAATACAAATAATTAACTACGCGAGCTAATTAAATATTACAAATAGCCTAATTAGTTGACAAACTAACTAAACTAAGAAAAACAGTAAACCGCCTCGGGAGGAGAGCCAAATGCAGCACGCTCGGATTCCGCTCGGAATTACACTGCCATGCCTAGCCTACCTCTGTTTTCCCTGCTTTGCTCCTCTGAAAACTGCCAAGTCTCAGAACCACTTCCTTGGATACTGGGAATCACCACCGGCTAAACAGAATAACCACCGGCTGCTATATGTGGCCATCGGCACAGAATTCATCCACCGGCTGATAATTGACTGCCGGTCGGCACTAAAAATTGCCGGCCGGCAATGAATTCCTGTAGAACCTGCAACTCACAGCAGCAGAGGGAAAAACTTGCATGGCAGCTCAATTCAAACAATGTATGCACCAAACACATTCCTTATCATGTTTGTGACTCAAAGGAGGATGTGCCTCGATTCTCGGGCCACCAATCATACATTTCCATGCATGATGGTCCAAAGAACCAAGTTGTGCAATTTTCATGTCAAATGAAATGCAATGCAAACAACAAAACAAGGCCCAATTCCTATCACCAAGTCAAGGAACAAGGCATGTATGCAAGGTGTAATGCAACCTAAGCATGTTAGCTAATATGCAACATGATCATAGCAAGACACTTATGTAAGCATGCAAGCAAACATGAGGTAATGCAAACCAAGCAAATGATGGTCTTAAACATGACTTAGGCAACTCTAAATAGGCCTAAAATCAGTGGCCAAAGTGCCCAAAAATGAAGACTAATCACGCATGCACACATGCACATGTTAAGGTACCAACTAAAGCATCAAGTGAGCAAGCTTTAAGCACACTTAAAGGAAGCTAAACATGGACAATTAGCATACATAGAAAGCTCCAAAAATTATGCAAAACATGGTGCCAAACCAAGCAACAAAATAGACTAAGCATGCAACAAATGGCCCAAGCATCCAAGGCAAGCCAAAGGAGACCTAAACCATGGCTAAGCCAACCAAGCCTCACAAGGCCAAGAAGGCTTAAAACAGGTCTAAGGCAGCCTTAGACCATACAAATGGGACCTCCTAGATGGCATCTAAGTGGCTCTAGAGCAAGGCATACACAAAGGTCAAGGCATGAGGCATACAACATATGCATTCAAAGCTTCAAAGAGGCATGCAAGGAAATCAAACAAGCATGTCTAAGGGACTGAAATTGCATGCTAAATGGTTCCAAACCATTGAAAATAATGCAAACAAGGCATGCTACACATTTATGCACTTAAGGCCAACAAGCCAAACATGCAAAGAGGCTATACAATGCAAGCTAGGGTCGATCAAAATAACTATGGACAGACCTCATTCATGGCAAAATAAGCATACAAGCTTCACAAATGTAAGCCTAAAACATGCTAGAAACAAAGGCACACAACCTAAGACATGTTAAGGGATCACAAGGCATTACATGGCAACTATGCTAAGCATACATAAGGGACCAAAACCAACTCTTAGCAATGTTATATCATGGCATAATAAACATAAAATGCAGCCTAGACATGCTCAACATACACACCAACAAAGGCTTCCTCAAGAGGCCAAAACTTGTCCTTTTCAAGGACAACAAGGAGAGGGGGTGGCCCTCTCCTTCTTGGGACTTCAAGGCATCATCTACACCACTGAAATCCCTCAAGATTTCAGTGGTGAAGAGACCCAAACACCAAAATCCCGGAGCTCAACAAAATAGCACAAAAATGAGGCCTTTCAAGGCCTAAGAGGGGCCAAACTTCCCCAAATCACAAAGCACCCTTAATAAACTATCAAGAGGACTAAAAAATAGAACTTTTTTGTATTAAACACCAAGCACAAAAACAGTTCAAAGATAGGTAAAAATGGAGTGCAAGAATGGGGTATATAAAGCAAGTTTCTCACCCTTGTTGACCTTCTTCACAAGTGTTGATGTTGTTGCTTCCTTGGGCTCAAATCCAGCCAAGAACACCAAGAACAACCTCTTGGAACCTCAGTAGCCAAGGGAAGGTGAAACACTAGGTGCTTGTGTGCAATAATGTGGACTAAAGCACCTAGTGTACAAACAAGAGAGAAAAAGAGAGATAGGATAGATATAGAACTCAAACCCTAAAACCAGAGCTTCTCTGAGGTCTTTTCTCTCCAAAATGTCTAACTCTCCAACCCTTGAGCTAAGAGGAGGAAGGGTTCTCTTATAGGCAACCAAACTTACAAGTTAAGCCACCAAGAAGCTCATCCCTCCATACACGTGTATGGAGGGAAAGAAGATGCAAGACAGCTACCTTAAAATATCTCAAAAAGCAACTGCACAGTAACCGGCCGGCAAAGAATATCATTTTGACAAAATTTAGTGCCGGCCGGCAACAAATAGTGCCGACCGGCAATATATATTGCCGATGGCAAGAAAAAACCAGCCGGTGGCCTTTAGCTATTGCCGGTGGTGTGTGGGGATGCCTCAAAAGGCATTCCTTGCCCCTCCAAGGCAAAACACAAGTGTTTGGTGCAAAACCAGACACAAAACAGTCGAGTTCGGAGATCCTGAGGCAAGGCGCGTAGCCGAGAACTCCGGGAACTCCGAACAAACACAAACATAGATAATCACCAAGTGTTCAAATGGTGACGTCCAAGTCTTGAGGACGGTCAAAAATGGGGTGTCTACACCCTGCAGCGACAACGAAACCCTAGATGTATTCGAGCTCGATTACAAACTGGTTTGTATGTAGTTCATTAATTGCCCAAAGCCCTTACTTTTACTATATTATCTTCGATTTGTCTGTGCTAAGAGGAAATTTTCAAATTTAGGGTTTTCAAGTAGAGGATATGGAATTTTTTGTATGATTAAGTAAAAAAAATCGAAAACCCATCTTCATTCAGTCCCATTTCCTTTGAAGAAAGACTTGATTTTGTTTTTCCAGGTGTAATTTATGAGCTTTGGTTGATTGTTTGTATTATTTAATGTTTTTGTTTCTCTCCCTTTCTCTGTCTCCATTCTATGAAACCCTAGACCAAAATCCCCTTCTTCGAAACTGCCCCCTTTCACCTTTGTGAACTCACTGGGTTGGTTTATAAAATTAGGAAAATATGATTTGAATAGGTTTAGGTTTTTTTATGTTTGTTAGTTGTGTTGATTCCATATATATATACTCGAAATTTGGCTTGTGTGTGAGATCTGATGTGTGGGTAATTGAATTTTGTACTCATGTAACTGATACGAATTGCCTTATTTTTTATTTGAAATCTGTTTATTTGATCCATTTGAGTTTAAAGTCCATTTGTTTAACTAGTTAAATAAGCCTTTTAATCCATTTGTTTTTTCTGTTTTAAAAAAATGATACACCCAGTTTAGTCCCTATTGGATGGAGGTCTCGAATAATTTTGTTTTTCTAGCTTTCTCAAATTATATTTAACTCTTTATATCGCCTTGATGCTTTTTTTAATAAAGTTTGATTATTTATCCAAAAAAAACATTATATTTAACTCTTTACTTCCAAACAAAAATTCTTCTAATGATATTGGTTTTAATCCGTGCAGATCAAGGATAAAACTGGTGAGCAAATAGGTGAAACTGAAGGTATGATGTGTGATTAAAAAGAAGTTTTTCTTAATGTTAGATGGCATTTATGAAAATTTGCTTCTGATATGTTACTATTGCATGCTGTTTCAATGGTGATTTTATTTTGATGGGAAAACATGACAGCCATCTGAACAGTATGATAGCTGACCTGGAATTATCATGAAGATTTTTTTTTTTTTTTTTTTTTTGAATTGATAGTGTTTTCCTGTTTCAAGCTAATAAACAACCATAATTACATTTAATCCCAAACAATTGCCCGATTTTGAGTAGTAGTCCCCCCATTCACAAATATAAATAAAAATCTTATGAACAAGGTAAGTTGTTCTAACTTATTGAACTTAACTTACAGGGAAGTGTAGTGTTAAGAGCTATATCATTTCAAAAAATGTGGTATGGACATCATTTCATGATCCTTTTGGCTATTGTGGAGTTTCAGTGTTTCATTTGTCTTTGGAATTTCAGAATGATGTAGTGAAGAACCTAGTGACTAAGTTACACTCTGCTAAAGCTAAGCTTGATTTGGTGACACAAACAAAATGCAAATTTGTTTTGGAGAATAGAAAGGTTCATATATTAAATTCTGATTTCTATAGCTTGAGTGGATGTACATAGATACTAAGGGAAGAGTGTTTTTTTATTTTATTTTTATGTCATTGTTATTACTGTTTATATTTTTACTAGCCTTTAAGTGTTTTGAATTGCCTAAAGAGTTAATGTTGTTGTTCAGAGAGAACTTCACAAACCCGAGTTTGATCATTCTTGCATACTTCTGGAGTTCGATGTATTTTTTCCTTTTATTTTTTGGTTGTGTTTGTTGTTTGATTTTGGTTTAGAAATAATCATGCAATGTTTGCCTAAATTAGTCAATATATTCAAATAGCAGTAAAGTTTTATCCACATTATTGCTATTTTTCAGCTTTATTACAAGTCCATTTGAGTGTAACTTATTTAAGTACTAAACTGGGTGTATCAATTTGAGTGTAAAGTCCATATTTTTCTATGGTAGAATCATAGGGGGAATTGTAGTATCAAAAATCAAGTGCCTAGTAATTTTTCAAAATTTTATATAATTCTGTTTATGATGACATGATAAATATATGAATATTTGCACAAATTTGCGTGATTTACCATGAAGATGACTTCCAAAATGTTGGAAACTAGACTAATAAGTTCAAAGAGTGACAAAGATACAAAGTACCCACAATCATTAATTTCCTTACGTGTTGTCTTCTTTACTAACTCTATTTCAATGTGTTGTTTTTGTTTGTTATAGGTCCTCAATTTCTCCATCTTAACGTAGAAGTAAAGTTATACCTCCTCCATCCCTTCCTCGCTAGCGGTTGCATTAGCAGGTGTGTTTTTTAATTTATTTGCTTTTAATTAATAGCTGGGCACTGGTGGGTGTGCTATGTTATTTATTTGTGCTGTCTTTTTTTTATTTATTTGTTTATTTTAATTGATAGCAGGGCACTGGCGGGTGTGCTACGTTATTTATTTGTGCTGTCTTTTTCTATTTATTTGTTTATTTTAATGGATAGCAGGGCACTGGCGGGTGTGCTATGTTATTTATTTGTGCTGTCTTTTTTTATTTATTTGTTTATTTTAATTGACAGCAAGGCACTAGCGGGTGTGCTATTTTATTTATTTGTGCTGTCTTTCATTATCATCACATTGAATCCAGCAACAAATAAAAGGGTAAACTACCAATATGTCCTAATAGCTGTCATTATTAGCATCATCAATGATCTTCATTGATATAGGGTGTGGTCCACATCACATCAAGTTAAATCTATACCAAGCATTCAAATTCTAGGAACTTTTCTACATAAAAATAATTTATGTTAAGCAAGAATTACAATCAAAGCCATAGTTGCTATCATTTATAATTACTCACTTTATGATATATAACTTCATGTAACTATAACATATGGATTGATGTTGGCTCAAATCATTTGGAAAATCCACTCCCACATTTTTATTATATTGCAAAATAATATTTTTCGTACATAGATTCTTTCTTTTCTCCCCACAATCATTAATTTCCTTACATATTGTCTTCTTTACTAACTTTATTTCAATGCTCTGTTTTTGTTTGTTATAGGTCCTCAATTTCTCCATCTTAACGTATAATATACCTTGGCATAAAAATATACAATTCATGTGATATATGTAAATATATTTCTAAAATGAAGAAATAGTCATTAATACATATTTAATTGTTGAGTTTTGCTGTATCACTCCTAATTACACTTCTAATGAGGTGGCAAACAATTTTGAAAGGGGAGAGAAGAGTTTGAAGAAAGTTAATTGGTTGGTATTGTTTGCCACCTCATTAGAGGTGCAATTGGGGTGATAAAAAGTCATGTGTTGGGGCATTTCTCTTTATTTGTTATCATTTTCCTACAGTGTCATTTCTAGAATTTTTTTAAAACTTGTTGTCTCAGTGTGTTTCATAACGTGTCACATCTGTGTCCATGCTTCTTAGTGAACCATACCATATAAATTTTGAACTAGAAAGTGTATTGCTATAAGATCAAGGGGGAAAAATGATGTCTCCCACATCAATTGTGTGGTCCATCCAAGTGGCCCTTGTTAGTCTCTAATACTCTATCACCCATCCAAAAATCACTTCCTATTAGTGCATGGTGTGTCGATTTGGAGTTCATTTGCTCTCGGTGTGGTTGTGTGTGCATGTAATTCTACAAAACCCACACACACTCACACACACAAAAGTAGAAAACTTTTATAAAAAAATCTTAAAGCCTACACAACTTGCTCCTTAAACTTTATTAGCTAAAGGCGTTAAGGTTTATGGGCTGGTTGTGTGTGAGGGTGTGTTGGTATGGGTGTGCATTTGAGAGAGATAGAAAGAGAGAGACTAACCTCGCGTTTGTTGTACTCCTTTAGGACAGGTTGGAGCAATTCATCAGCCTTCTTTGTACTCGACCCAAACTTTTCCCAATATAATCTGTATGAAAAGACACTTGGTTGGTAAATCCAGCATTTGATTTCTTTTGTAAAGCACTCTAGTGACTGTTTTGCTGGGAGTTGACTGGTATCAACGTACGCAAGAGCTATTAATCAATTTTGAAAGCAATTTTTTCCTCTTAAGAGTCAGATGAATTAGTCATAGAGCAAAGCAACACTTGGCCCGTATTGATCGAAAAAGAGCTGCCAGGGCATTGACTAGAGTTGGTTGTGATACTCATTTCCGCATAAGGTACAATCTGGATGTAGGCAAATACATTGTCACTCACTTTAACATGGAACATAACCATCCATTGGCAACATCACCATGTGTGCCATTTCTTCAGTCGCATAGGTTTGTAAAGATCCCTGACAAAGCTCAAGTAAAGACTTTGCACGATGTTGGTGTCAAGACAAGCCAGATAATGGATTTGTTGGTGCAACAATCTGGGTCTTTCGCGAACGTGGGCTTTATTCACAAGGATTTGCACAATTATATTCAAGCCGAGCGCAAAGTAGAAATGAAGGATGGTGATGCGGAGTGTGCTTTGGCTTACTTATGTGCAAAAGCTGATGCTGACCCTTACTTCTTTTACAAGTATGACAAGGATCAAGAGAATCGGCTTGACAAATTGTTTTGGGCAGATTCAAGGTCTCGCCTAGACTATGCTGCATTTGGTGACGTGTTGGTCTTCGATACAACTTATAAAATGAATGCATATAACAAACCTTTTGTTATTTTTGCCGAGGTCAATAACCATTTTGAAACCACCATATTTGCATGCAGCTTGCTTGTTGATGAGACAATTGTAACATACACATGGGTTTTGCAGAAGTTGTTAGAGGCCATGGATAACAAAAGACCGGTGTCAGTGTTGACAGATGGGGATATGGCCATGCGTGAGGCAATACAAAAAGTCTTCCCAAGTGCCAAGCATCATCTATGTAATTGGCATATGCACAGAAATGCCAAGCGAAATGTTCGAGTTGATGGATTCGAGGGACATTTCAAGCATCTCATGGATCTTGATGCGAATGAGGTTGTATTTGAGGAAGCTTGGAGTAAGATGGTTAGAAAATATGGCCTTCAAAATAACAAGTGGGTATCAGACACCTACAACAACAAAGGCATGTGGGCTTAGTCATATTTGCGTGGTCATTTTTTTGCTGGAATGAAAAGCAGTCAGCGTTGTGAGGGTATGCATGCTTTTTTCAATGAGCGCCTCAAACGAAAATTGAAACTATTCGAATTTGTTAGATGTTTTGACATGGCCCTTTATTGGTTACGGAACAAAGAAGCGGATGCCGAGGCAAAAACTGACAACAGTGATCCTTGTCTTACCACAGCACTTCAGCCTCTAGAGAAACATGCAGCAACCATCTTTACCAGACGTTTGTTCTTAATGTTCCGTAATGAAATAATTGAGGAAGCATTGTTGATTTTTGATGGAAGGAAAGAGGAGTTCGATCATCGCATATACAAATTTTCAAAGTACACTGAATTTGGTTCCACATGGGAAGTGTCATACCATCCCGCAACTAGCATAATGAAATGTAGTTGCAAAAAGTTTGAGTTCTTTGGACTTCCTTGCAGCCACATGATTTCTGTGATGAAATGTGAACACATGACTGAAATTCCCCCAGGTTGTGTGATGCATCGTTGGACAAAGCAAGCAAGAAAGGTTGGTGAACAACATTGCCAAGCCCAATTCTCTAGCACTCTCACACAGGAGAGACGCTTTGGGGTTCTTTGCTCTTTTTTTAACTGAAATGTGTTACTATGCCTCACAAACATCTGAAGGATTTGAAGAGGCTAGGAATGAATTTTTCACTATGACATGTCGGATGAAGCAGCTTTGCATGGCCAAGGGAACTAATGTTGATGAAGGAAAAAGTTCACTGCCACCATTTGGGGTTGGAGATCCGAAAGTAGTGAACACGAAGGGGAATACTGGGGGATCCTACATGGCTAAACCTCGAAAGCCAAAGCGATGCCAATGTTGCAGGTATACATTATATTGTGCTTTGTGTCTTAATTTTTTTATTGTGTGGTAGTCTTGGCATTTTCGTTCTCTTTAATGATTGGTGATTTACTTCACAATGTAGGGTCGTCGGCCACACAAGGAGAACTTGCCCCCAAAACGATCATAAAACAAGACAAGTGGGTAGCAATTTGTTTGAGGAATACGATGATTATGATCTAATTGGTACTCCCACCCCTTTTACACCGAAGCATCCCAGGAATAATATGAGGCCACGTAAGATCCACCCTGTGAAGAGACGACTTTTTGTCACTAATGTGGATACGTCTCTAGTGCAGTTGAGCAAAGATGTTAATGACTTGCGTAGTTGCGATGCACAAGTTGTCCAAAATTCAGCGTTCACTGATGCGGATACGTCTCTAGGTGATTACTTTTATGGCATCTTTTCAGTTCAAATTATGTTCATTTTGCTTACATTTGCTTTGCAAATTTTATGTGTGGCTGCTTAATTCTAATTTCTTGATATGCCAAGATAGATTTTAGCTAGAACATTTAGATGTCATAACTGATTATGATGTTTACAACTTGATTATGGAAATAAATAATTTATGAACAGAAAAATGACAAAAGAGTGTGTAATGACCAATATATCAAAATTCAATTTGTTATGATTTGAATCATAGATTTCAAGTGAACAAACCTTAACGACAATATAATTTGTTTCTGCAGGTGTTGCTGTGGGTAATAGTGATATGATCGAGCGGGTGATATTGGAAGCTAAACTAAGATTTTTTTTAATTTTTTTTTTTGAGGACTTAAATCTATTAGTATTTTGTATAAATACTCTTAAATGATGGTTGATGGATATTTGTTTTGCTGTATGGAAGTTCATATTTTGTATGCACACTTCTTTTTTTTCTTGAAGAAAGAATTTTGTAAGGAATTATCATTCACCAAACGAGGTTGTAAGAAATCCTACACTACCTTGCAGTAGTAACTCGCTTTTCAATATTGTTGATCTTCCGTCCAGGTTCATCAAAAGACACTTCAAGATGTATATATGTGTGTGGTTTTAATATTGTTGATGGATCAATTCTTTAAGATGTATATATGTGTGAGGTTTTAATATAAATTTTAGACCACAGTTGCACTAGCAAAGGCTATAAAGCCATTTTGTTTGTTTTTGCTCATTTTCGAAGCAAATGCAGAGCAGCAAGTGCATATAGAAAATTGAATGTCATTATTCGATCATTTTTTCCCATAAAATATTCTCTTGAAAATGGCCAAACTGTCATTTTAGCCACCACAACCATTATGGTAATGCCACAAAGTGGCTACTGAATAATTTTTGCCTTTTATCCTGCATTGATGATATGTAAAGTGAAGTCAAGAATTACTAAATGTTTAGAAAGTGGCCTTATTTTATAGCAATGAAAAGGATAGAGAAAGGTGACAGGCCCTCTTTCTTTTCTTTATTTCTTTCATCTTCTTTTTTTGTGCTTTGGATGGGCAGACAGAAGCCTTTTTTTAGGCCAAGACTGTGACCAATGCCATCACGTGATGCCTTGGAGTTTTTCTCAGTGGGGTGGTGGTGGAGGCTTGGACGGTGCTTTGGTGCAATGACCAACTTTATTCACCTACGCAAACAACCCTCTCCCACATAAGTTGAATAAATTTATATTTTTATTATAAAAACATGACACATGTATTCATTTTCTATCAAAACAAATTAAAAATTATAATTAATTGGATCAAATTAAAATAAGATTATAAATTTATGGTCAAAATCTATCCAATTGAAATTTATGGTCAAAACCAATTCCACCATCTTGAACAGGAATACCAAACGTTGGCATTCCACTAACTTGTAAAGGAATAAACATGTCTTAATGAAGAAAATGGTCACTACAAGCACAGCTCTCATTGCTGAAAAATGTACTTTTAGCGGCATTTAAAAAACGCCGCTATAGGTATTAAAAATGTCGCTAATTCTTTTTGTGACGTTTTGTACCAAACACCGACAATGCGGCCGTCGCTATATCTTTGTGGCGTTTAAAAAACGCCGCCAAATGTCGTACCCTAACGGTACTATGACGTCACTATGATATTTAGCGACACTTTTGAAACGCCGTCATAGATATTTATACATTTTAAAAATCTAACCGTTGGGGCTGGGATATAGGTACATTTAAAAAACGCCGCCATAGCCTTTTCTTTTCTTTTTAATTGTGCTAAGCTTGACATTTAAATATAGCGATAGATATTTATACCTGTCATAAACGATTATTAAGAACTAATAATTGATGTATATTAAATTAATAAATAAACTAAAGCTTGAAAGCAAAATTAAAAATAAAAAACAATGCATTGCATACCCAAGAATAGAAACAATTCATGTTCAAATTTTAAATACATCAATTAAAATCAAAATGGTCAAGAAGAAATCAAATTACTTAAACCTCAAGAGTAGCTCTCATCAGTGTGAGATGAACAACATTTAAAAGAGGTCATTTGCCAAAAAATTTGCACATAAACCCATAAGCTGTTTTAACAATTACAACCTTCAAAGATGAACAAACAACGACAACTATTAAAAAGGTAAGCATCTTACAAAACTGACTCCCAAGTGGTATTAGTAGAGACTAAACAGAACAACTATTACAAAAAATGTCTGCTCAAGTGAAGAGACTCCCAAGTGCTACTCCTAGAAGAGCTACTTACATCCTCTGCTCAAGTGACCTCCATCTGGGCTCATTTCTATGCTGAGAAATTGCCAATTATTTATCTTCCTTTGTCACCACAATGACAACTGCTAGGTTTGTCTTCTATTCTACATCATTTGCTCCCTACAAAAACAGAATAAAAAAAACCTAAAACCAGTTTTCATGAAAATCCATAATGTCTATATATCCATGTGACCATAAAATGAGACAAGTACATTTTCAACTAAAGCCTACGACAATGCCATCTCAAAGCACTTAATAAAGTAAAACAAAAACGAATGATAAAGGATGTAGCAAAAAAATTGTATCTTTAACTGAGCAAACTCATATTTGTTTGTACAACAACTATCCCAGAGAAGTAGACAAGATGAAGGTACAAAAATTATTAAGTATAATTTCACAAATTGGAAAAGTCAACACCCCTAGGCTACATTACAAATCTAAAAAATCTGGATAGATTTCACAACGTTTTTGAAAAACGTCATAAAAAAAAAAAAAAAAACGTCGTTGTATCCTCTTTTTCTTGTAGTGTCTTTTATCCTATAAATAGTGGTTGGCACTATCTTAATAAAATGACCAACAAAGTCAGTATGAAGTTGGTAATGATGTATTGATAATGCCTCAATCCATTCCAAACATCAATAAGATCTGCAAAACTCATGCTAGTTTAAGTATTTCAAAACAGACATACCAAACTCGTCTTTGTTCGCTCCGACAACCTTATCCACTATCTTTCCTTCTTTCAAGATCACAAAAGTCGTATGGCCTCTACTTCCATTTCAATTCACCCCTAGCTCTGAGTTCTGCACAAGATAGAACACTTGAGAATATAATTTTATAACAAAGGTTAAGTTATAAACTCAAAGTTCACGAGTTTAAGAAATGCGATAACGTCATTGATTGTACGAACTTATGAAAAATAAAAAAGAATAGAGCATCACCAGCTTTATATTGCGCGATATCACCAACAATAGGAGCTGAATTATGCTTGTATATCGCAAGATCAAGTAACAAGCGAGCCACATGCAAATAGTCAAACTACATGCCAAAAGTAGTGAGTATGTAAAAACATCACACATTATAAAATTAGTCTTCATAAAACATAAGATACTGATAAGTGGACAGTTGGGTATAAATGTAAGTACCTTGATTACACCCGAAGGCAAAGGTTTCTCTTGCATATATTTGATGACGAAAAGACCACAATCATAGCTATAGGAATGAGTGTAGTTGTAACAATAGAGTCAACAAACTTAGAGATTATAACATTAATGCTTATTTAAAAATTAAGAACGATAATGTAGTGTATTACCTGTTGTCTTGGCGTGGCATGTCTTCCAACCATTGAAATGCAAATGAACCAACATCTTGAACATAATCTTTTCCATGCGCATATTGAAGCAGCTTATGCAATGATTGTACCTGTTGGTGGTAGGTAGTAAGGTACATAGATCAAGAAACAAAAAAAGTGGATACAAGTGGTATCATAATGGTTATTCTATTACCAATAATGTAGCTTGATTTTTTCGATCCTCATCGGTGTCAATACATCTGTTGGAGTCGAATAGATAGGCAACCTGTTTTTCCATGTTTACATTCAAGCACAACCAGTGGTTTTACCCATGGTTGAAAGGCATGTAAATCTAAAAATATAACGTCGAATGTACATGCAAAAAATAAATAAATACATAACATGGATCAAATGTTATTGTGCATGGTAAATTTGGAAATTGGGTAATAGTAGTATTTTATCATGTTACCTCCTCACAAGCATGAAGGGGGCCAGTGTATCTGTAAATTCCAAAATAATCTTCTACTATATCTTTCATTGTGTCATCAGAAGGTTGACACAAAATCTTTTGCTGCATATTCAATTTTAACATATAAATAACTTGTGCCTAAATAAAAAGTCTTTAGGTATGGCTAATACTTACCGATACATGGGTCGGAAAGTACCAAACCTTGTGATCCTTATTTGGAAACTTTTTCCTTTGTTTATTTGTCAATTTCACAACGATGAGATTTATAATCTGCAGTGCAAAATATATGAAATTTATGAATAGGCAAAGTAAAGTAACTTGGATGATGGAATGGTAGCAAATAAAATAGGAGAAGGAGAAAAGTCTTACACATGAGGATATCCACTGATATGGTTTCAAGGACCACAATTCCTTCCGCGTTGCAGATTGTGCTTCCACGTAGTGCAGTTTCATCCGTACAAGATATTCCCTAGCACATGGATAACTATGTGAGTTAGAAGGTATAGTACTTTATACATAACAAGTTAAAGGTAGTCAAATTGTACCCTTTTGAAAGAGATTCATCAAATGCATATCGTAGAACGAGACTGTCATAGTCATTTAATGGGTCTGGCAAAGGCACGGATGACTTGTAAAGGTATTGAGAAGAATAGTGCATAAAACAAATCAAGCTTGGTTAGTGTATGTTCATGAAGATGGAGTTAGCGCAAAATAACCACACATACAAAAGATACTATAATAGTTAGTTCCAAACCTTTGAGATTTCAGGAACAACATTACCCCCAATTTGATCAAGTAAATTATCAAATAGATGATACAAGTAAAAGAAAAGTAAGAAACAAATACTATTTGTTACACATATATCAAATATGTTTTGAGACACAATCATTTAGTTTACTTGATCAAGATTGTCATGAATATTATTGTCAACGTTGTTGTCAGTTGATGATGGCTTCAACTGTGGTCTTTTCTTCATTACATCAAATTTCACAAAAGGTGTACGCAACCACTGACTGGCTTTGCAATTCTGGGTCCCTCGAGTCTGAGGACCACGAACAACACTACATGATGATGACATTGTTACAGCATTCACTTCAACTGCCTTTGTATCGGTCTTTTTTGCGCGCGATCGCCCCTTTTGTGGAATAGAAAGTTGTTCATTATTTAATGCTTTCCCACCAACCAATTTGGCTCATTTCTTTGCAACTGCCTTTGCATTTGGTGGTGTGAGGATTGGTTTTGTTTTTCTCAAACGCAAAGTTTCCATTGGTTCTTTGTCATTCATATTCCTTATCTCATCCTCATCTACAAACTTCGGGGAATTGGCTGCAACCTTTTCGATACCACTATCATCGAGACCAACCATTTCAATGTCAATTCGATGCTCCTCATGTAGTTTGCTTCGTGGTGTTTTAACATGTCCACCATCAAATGGAATGCGTCGTTCTAACAACTCAAGAATTTGACCAACTTGGTTCTCCATTTTGATCAGTCGCTGCTCCGCAAGTAGTTTGCTTGGTGGTGTTTTAACTTGTTCTCCATCAACTGGCATGTGTTTTTCTAACAGCTCAAGAATTTTTTCAACTTGATTCTCCACTTTGGTTAGATGTTTCTCATCCTCATCTTGCCTTGTGTCCTTGTGGCCTTGGACCAAAAGGGCATGAATTTCAATGACTTGTTTATCAACTTTAGCCAATCGGGAGTCATCATTGTCGTCAATTCTTCCCTGGCCAAGAGTTACTGCATTGGACTTTTCAACAATGTTAGGCAAAGCCACGTATTCACACATATACAATAACTTGTTAATGTCACAGGTGTAATGTAAATTGAGCTATAATTATAAAAAGTCATGTGTTGTAAATATTTATCTCAACATTTAAATATCCTCCCAAAGCTTTAATTTGATTCAAACCCTGCTTAATTTCTGAATTGCCCCAATAGGATAAGCGAGGAATGGAGTTGGAAGTAGCCACCAACTCCCTTTTGCGAGCAAATTGTTCCAAGTAAAATAACTACATGGGAAAAAAAAAAAGAAAAAAAAGAAGTCATTTTAATGTGTGTTAGACAATATGCAATAAAAAATAATAGATGAAATAATTGCACATCAAGGGGAAGTACCATTAGAAGAAGCAAATAGCCACACATAACAGATCGCTCTTTGACCTTGGCAATAGCAATGCAGTCGACAAGAAAATCAAGTGTGTGCTTTGCCCAATTGAATTGACTGATGGACTCAACATTTTTAACCATTTGAATGAATGATTGGTGTACGCCTGCCTTTGTGGTGGGGCACAAGAGGGCTCCAATGATGTATAAGACAAATTTCCTTTTAAATTCAGTTCCAGCATCTTTTGTTTCAAGCAGATAAGATTTTAGAGATGTGAACGGAACAAATTTATTCTTCACCGCAAGTTCATCACATAGGTTTGTAATTTCATCTACGGACTCTGTTAACTTCACAGGTAGACCATTGGAAGGTAATCCCATCAACTCATGAACATCTTCTATGGTGAGAAGCATTCGAAGACCGTGGACATTCAATGAATGAGTTGAAGGATCAAAGTTCTGAACTAACCAATGGCACAAGTCATGATCTATGTGCGTGCACCTAAGGCTTAGGATGCCATGAAACCCCATATCAGTCACTGCTTGTTGTTGTGCTTTGTCCAACCTTCTAATAATCTTACAAATTGATGTAAGCTCAATCCGGGTTTGAATTTTTACTTTTGGAGGCTTTTGTTGGACCACAGTTTTTAATTGGGCATATTGTTCAGATTGCAGCTTTCCCATTTGTATATACTTATTTTTTTCTTCTTCAGGAAGTTGATTCCATTTGTCCTCAATATCCTACATTACATGCATAAAATCATGTGAACAATTACATACAAGCTTACAAGTACAAAAGGAATACTACAAACAACAAGAATACGTTGCACTTACCTTTACGTCTACTTTCATTTGGGTTTTTTTTAACTCCATTGATTGTTCTTGGCTATAAACATATGAAAATGAATATAAGAATTCGTATAATGGAAAATATATAACTACATACAAATAGATATTAACAGAATACCAAAAGAAAATGAATGGAGTGATCGGGCGCTTTGGAGGATCAGTCGGTTTATCCATTAGGCTTCAATCAGAATTCCTTGTAAAGAAAGACAAGAAAAATAAACTCATAATATCTTTGATTAGGAAAAAAAACTAACAAACAAAAATCTTAAAGGTTATAGTACATTCATCAAATGCACGACATGCACACATGAATGGATTTGTTTTATAATAATGTAGTTAACAAAGACTATGTTTCCAATGTAAAAAGGAAAGACACTAAAAAAAATTCTAATCATAAACAAAAAATGATACCCCAGTAGCTTAGGTCACATTACCATAAAAAATAGACTAAAGAAGTTAATTTTTTTGGACAAAATTTGTAATTTGGTAAGGAAATTTTTTTGTCGCAAAAAGGAGCCAAATATTTTGGCACATACGAATTGATAATAAAAACGACATTTTTTTTATTTTATTTTTGGGACTATTGTAGAAAAAAATAAAAAATGATGTCATGGTTATGTATAGCTCCTTTGCTGCTTCAAGTCTCACTTTAGGTGTACAGTCAGAAGGTTGAATATCTTTATTAACTGGTTTTACTTGCTTTGGTTTTAGCTATGTTGTGGTTCACTTTCCCATATTTTATCTTGCTAATTTTTTTTTTTTTATTCTCTACATGGGTTTGGGGATGGCTTGAACCACATAAAGCACTTGAAAATTATAAATGTTTAGGGAAGCAATTTGTTTTTTAGAATACAAAATACAAGAAATTAGAAAACAGGAGAATGATTTGATACAGTTGTATTCAGTAATATACATACACTAACTAAAGATTTGATGCACTAAGGACCCTTGCTATACCCACTGCCACTCACAATTGAATCTTGGGTTGTGAATAGAGCTTCTCTTGTATTAATGCTATGCTTATTATTTGATTTTATTATTTACATTTATTCTATCATTGATACTTTAGATTCATAATAAATAATACTAATATATGAGCACTACTACAAAATTGGTTAAAGGTCACAATTTTTAACTTTGACCTTATACTTTTAGTCTTAGTTTTTTTTTAATACAAAAACTATGATGAATGAGGGTGTGATTGTACAAGTTATATCATAAATATTTTGCTTTTTAATTTGGCCATCACGCATACCATATAATTTAAATATATTGAAGCATAGAGGACCTTGTAGGAAAAAATATGTACCTGTCGAAGAAGTAGTTCAGCAACAACACAACCAGCAAACCAGAAGTCAATAGTTGTAGTGTACTCCGTCAATTGAAATATAAGCACAGATGTAAGAGGTATTGGGCTCTCTTTTTACCTGCCAAAAATAACGAATGAAGCATTTCAACCAAAACACAAAACTAAGGGAGAGGGGAAAAAATTAAAAGACATAAACCAACATGTCAAAACTTTAAAATTTTCAAAATGAAGTTGTTATTTGTAAAAGAGTTAATGAGGTGGTGGGAAAATAGCATATATGAAAGGGCATCATTAGTGATGGAAAAATGTAAAATAATTACAATTACACTTGAGGGTTTATAGAACTCTAATAAGTATATAGCATATTAATTAAGATACATGTTAGAGTGTAAATCCTTTGGAAATTAGGCCAAATGTTATAATTTGCATATGGTACACATCTCAAAAGGGGTGCAGTAGCATGACCATACATACCACACATAAACCCATATAAACTCTAATTTGGAATGAATCAATAAATCAAAAACCCCAAAAATAGAAGAATAATAATTTTTTAAAGGCATTTTTCTGTTTCATGTATCTTCATGCTCTTGTAGAAAAAGCAATAAACAACAAAGAATTGGGGGGGGGGGGGAGAGAAAAGAAAAAGAAAAATAAGAAGTAAATTAATAATTTAGTGTCTTTGAAGTTTGAGGGTTTTGAATGAAAATAGGTTTTTCTCGAATCAAGTAATTTTGATATTTTTTTTATTATTTAATGGAAAATCAAAATGTATGTATTTGCTAGTTCGATATGCGGTCAGATGTGTTATTTGACATGAATGTTGGAGGTAATCCTATCATCACTCTATTTCAATCCAGATGATTTTTTATTTTTTTATATTTTCTTTATTAATTTGCTTGCGTTTATCATTGCTTGTGTTTATCATTGTTACTTACCTTCTATTGAAGCAACAAAAAAAAAAAAAAAGCCAAGGATGGTTGCTAATCCTGCTAGGAAGAGTGGGAGTAACTAAGTTGGAAGTGGGAGGGGTTTATTGAAGGTCATTATCTTTTGCTGTGCTTTTTGTTGCTCTTTCGTCCCTTATGGTCCCCTTGGGGGAAAATCTATAGTACATTTTGTTTAAAAAATGTATGGTACATCGAAAATCAATGGCTCAGATTGAGCCACATCATTAAAAGTGACCTGGTAAGCAGGTCACTTTTTATAGTTATGAGCTAAAATCATATTTGTTCATAACTAGAATCAAATTAATCATAACTTAGTTATGAGCTCTCATCACTTATCTCATAACCATATCTCATAACCAGCACCATTTTGTTGATAACCAATATCACATATTTTATAACTACAATCACATATCTCATAACTACATCTCATAACCAATATCCTTTAGCTCATAATCACACCACTTTGATCATAACCACTATCACATATCTCATAACTATTAATCACATATGTCATAACTACTACCCATATAGCTCATAACCACATCTTATAACCAATCGCCATAGCTCATAACCACATCTTATAACCAATCCCCCTTTGACTCATAAACAACATTACATATCTCATAATCAATACCCTTTTGCTCATAACCACATCACTTTGATCATAACCAATATCACATATCTTATAACTAATAACCACATATCTCATAACCAAACACCCTTTTGACTCATAACTACATCACTTTGCTCATAACCAAAATCACATATCTCATAACCATTACCCACATATCTCATAACCATTACCCACATATCTCATAACCAACACTCTTTGGCTCATAACTACAATCACATATCTCATAACTACATCTCATAACCAATATCCTTTAGCTCATAATCACACCACTCTGCTCATAACCACTATCAGATATCTCATAACTATTAATCACATATCTCATAACTACTACTCATATAGCTCATAACCACATCTTATAACCAATCCCCATAGCTCATAACCACATCTTATAACCAATCCCCCTTTGACTCATAACCAACATTACATATCTCATAATCAACACCCTTTTGCTCATAACCACATCACTTTGATCATAACCAATATCACATATCTTATAACTAATAACCACATATCTCATAACCAAACACCCTTTTGACTCATAACTACATCACTTTGCTCATAACCAAAATCACATATCTCATAATCAACAATCATATATCTCATAACCATTACCCACATATCCCATAACCAACACTATTTGGCTCATAACTAACATTACATATATCATAACTACTAATCACATATCTCATAACACCCTTTGGCTCATAGTCACACCACTTTGATCATAATTAACATCACATATCTCATAACCATTAGTCATATATCTCATAATCAATACTCTTTGGCTCATAACCATACCACTTTACTTATAACCACTAATCACATATCTCATAACCAACATTCTTTGGCTCATAACCACACCATTTTACTCATAACTACTAATCACATATCTCATAACCAACATTGTTTGGCTCATAACCACACCACTTTACTCATAACCACTAATCACATATCTCATAACCACATCTCATAACCAATACCTTTTGGCTCGTAACCATATCATTTTGATCATAACCACCATCACATATCTCTATTTTAGATTTTTTTTTTTTTTGGGTGAATATCTATTTTAGATTTATTTACTAAATACAATAAAAAGGGTAATATACAAACAATATACATTTTAAAATATTTATATACACATAGACATACATATAAATAATTTGACTAAATTTTAATAAAAAATGTGTTGAAAAATTTTATCTACGATTCACTACAAGAAAAGTGGGCTTATAAGATGGAACTTTTTGCGACGGCACAACTTGTCGTCTCAAAAAATGTGATTTTTTGAGACGGTACAACTTGCCATCTCAAGCAAAAAATGTGACTTTGTGAGACCGCACAACTTGCCGTCTCAAAAAATGTGACTTTTTGAGACGGCATAACTTGCTATCGCCAAAAAATATGACTTTTTAAGACGGCACAACTTGCCGTCGCAAAAAATAGAATATTTGTGACGGCAAAAATTGCTGTCATAAAAAAAAATAGAGTATTTGTGATGGCAGAGATTGCTATCGCAAAAAAAATAGAGTTTTTGCGACGATACCAGCTGCAATTGCCAAAAAAAAAAAAAGAAGAGTTTTTTGCGATTGTAATACGTACCGTTGCAAAAATAATAATAATAAAATAATATATATATATATATTGTGGCTTTGAGACGGCTTCATATATATATAGTCATAAAATGGTTTAAATAAATGCAACGGTATTTTTCTGTTATAAAAAAAAAATAAAAACGACGTCGTCTTACTCTTTTGAACATTTCTCTTTTCACCCATTTTTTTTATCTTTCTATCTCTCTTCTCTCTCTCTTTCTCACTCATCACTCTTCTTTGTCTCTCTATGTCTCTGTCTCTCTTCTCTTTCTCTCTCTCACTCATCACTCTTTTCTGTCTATCTCTCTTTCTCTCTGTGTCTCGCGTCTATCTTTCTTCTCTTTATCTCTCTCATCTCTCTTCTCTCTCTCTCTCTTCTCTTTATCTCTCTCGCTCATCTCTCTGTCTCTCTCTCTCTCGTTTATCTCTTTTCGCTCTTTTTTTTTCTCTCTCTCTCTCTCTCTTTGTCTATATCTTTTCATCCATTTTTCATCTCCATCTCTCTCTTCTCTTTCTCTCTCTCTCTTTCTCTTACTCATCACTCTTCTCTCTCTATTTGTCTGTCTATTTGTCTCTCTCTCTCTCTCTGTGTCTCTCACTCATCTATCTCTTCTCTCATCTCTTTTCTCTGTGTCTCTTTCGTTCATCTCTCTTCTCTTTATCTCTCTCGCCCATCTCTCTTCTCTCATCTTTCTCTATCTTTCTCGTTCATCTCACTATCTTTCTCTCTGTCTCTCTATCTTTCTCATTGTCTCTCTCGTTCATCTCTCTTCTCTCTATCTCTCTCTGTCTCTCTCGTCCATCTTTCTTCTCTCTCTGTCTCTTTCTGTATCTCACTCTCACTCTCTATCTCTATCTCTATCTCTTTCTCTTTCTCTTTTTCTCCCTCTCTCTCTCTCCCACTATGTTTGCGTTGCTCACTCTCTCCCTCCCGTCTTCTCTATTTACTAAGCTCCCTCTCGATTTATCGATCCATTACAAGAAAATGCACTTTTAGTGACCACTTTCTCTCTCTCTCTCTCTCTCTCTCTCTCTCTCTCTCTCTCTCTCTCTCTCCTTTATCTGTCTCTCATTCATATCTCTCTCACCACCCATCTCCTCTACCACGTTCACCACTACTGCAAACGACATTCCACCACCACCACTACTACTTCCACTGTCGCCACTTCACCTCTACGATTACCATGACTACTACCATTGGCACCACTCCACTACCACCACTACTACTACTACTATTACCTCTCATCCACCGCTGCCACTCCATCTCCCATACCACTACCACAACTTCATCACTAATCTCTTTCACCATCACCACCACCACCACCACCTCTTATCCATCACTTTCACCACTACTGTCGCTTCCTTTCCTCTATTACAAAAAAATTGTTTGGTTATTGTTTTTTAATAGAGTGTTGAATTGTATGTGGAATTGAGTTTTGAAAATTTGATATGACATGTGAAATAAAAAAATTTGTTTGGTAATGAGTTTTTAAAATAGTTTTCAAAACTTAATTCAACATATAATTGATAATCAAACACACAACTCATAACTCGATATCCGTATTTTTGATCAACAGTCATAACCAAACTATTTTTAAAATACTCAAATAAAAAAATGTTTTTTTTTTCAATTAATTGTTTTTAAGTAATTTTTTTGAATATTTTTTTTTCAAATCATTTTTTTTTTCAAACAACTTCTATGTCAATTATTTTCTGTCAATTAATTTTTTTGTCAATTAATTTTTTAGGCCAATATAATCATTAAAAATATTAAAGATATTTAAAATATTAAAATATTAAAAATATTTTAAAAAATTAAATATTAAAAATATTCCGAAAATCTAAACCTAACAAAACCTCAATTTCCCCCCTGTTTTTTCCCCGTCTTTCCCCCCCTTTTTTTCATTTCCTTTCAGGTTTGTAGAGCCCAAGTTTCGAAGCCCTAACTTTCGAAACAACACTGTCTCTGTCTCTGTCTTTGTCTCTGTCTCTGTCTCTCTCTCTCTCTCTCTCTCACGGAGGCGACGACGAGCTGCGATAGTGGTGGCTAGCGACGATCGACGATCGGCGATCGGCGACAATGGCAGCGAGCAGCGATCGAATCATCGACTCGAAGGTATTCTTCTCTTCTCTTCTATTCTCTTCTTCTCTGCTCTTCTCTTCTCTTCATTGCTCTATGAGATTTGGACCTCTCTCTCTCTCTCTGTTTTTGATTTGGACCACTCTTCTCTTCTCTTCTCTTCTCTTCTCTTCTCTTCTCTTCATTGCTCTATGACATTGGGAAGTGAAGGTGAAGAAGATGTGAGATGGTGAAGAAGGTGAAGAGATGTTATGAAAATCACAGAATCTATTAAAATGTAAATCAAATTAGAAAAATTGATGTTAGTCAATTTAATTTTGATGAAGTGTTGTGGTGATGTTGAATTAGATAGACAAGGCATCCATAATCAAAGATGCAATTGACTACATCCAAGAATTGCATGAGCAAGAGAGGAGGATCCAAGCTGATTTAATACAGCTTGAATCTGGAAAATTGAAGAAAAATGCAATTTTTGACTTGGATGAAGAGATTCCAACCTTGTCAAGACTCAAGAAAAAGAGAATTGATCATAGTTATGATTCAAGGAGATCAACCACTTCTTCCGTTGAAGATCTTGAAGTAAGTCTTTGGTTAAGATTTGATTAATAATTGTTTAGTTTCTGGATAATTTTGTTTTAGTTAGTTAATTTGTTCATAATTTATACTATTTTAAAAAAATGAATAGAGGGATAAATTGGAAAGGTATTGTTACCCAATTCCCCATAAAAATTTCAGCCGAGACTAGTGGGAATATCCTGGTGAGAGATTAGAGATGTATGTCTTGGCCTTTTTGAGGTCTATGACACTCTTAACCTGAAATCAAGGTACAATTGATAGCATTCCTCAATATCGAGGTGCCAATGTGCACGAAACATTAGCAAGACTTAGTGGCCCAATAGGAGAGGCAACTTGTTGAATCTACATAATAGTGTAAATGCAACACTTTCAATCAGAGAATTGTGTAACAAGGCTCAACCCCCTTTTATTTGTTGTGTCTTCCCTTTATAAATTGTAGACGTGGCATGCTTATGAAAGACAATATTTGTACACGGGAGATGAAAGTTCTGAATCATTTGTTTTCAAATAATTACTTCCACCTAGAATTGTTCTTTGATGTTGCTATCCATGTTGTAAGATTTATTTCAAATGATTCATACCCCAAACAAAATCTTAAAAAAGGATTTTGCTTAAGATTTAATTAAACATACACTTTGGGGGGAATTTTAGCGTGCTCGGTTTCTATCCAAATTCAGATTGGCTGAAAAACATTTATATCTAATCTTAACTGTCAATGTGTGCAATAGGTTTTCTTGTGATGTATAATAGGAATTCATGGGATCAAGACATTTATGTTTGTTCCAAAGTAAGCTAGGCTGGTACCAGAGTCCTTACTATTTAAGCGGATACCTCAAGCAGGTTGTTTGCAGTAGCTTACTAGGTTATTTTGTCATGAAGTAGCCTTCATTAGCTCTACGAAATTTACTCTTACATGAACCCCGGTCAGACGAGCTCCAATTTTCCTTTTCAAATTATGTAGTGTATGAATAATGTTGGTCTGTATTTATTAGTTGAAGTAAAGGAAGGTAAAACCCTTGGAGGGGTCTAGGTAAGATCTCTTTTCCCTTCATTTCTCTTTATATTTCTCTTACTTCTTTTTAAAGTGCTTCCTTCAATTCTCTCTCAAATCTTCTATCAAATTTGTCTCTCCCACTAGTGCTCTTGCAAACAGTCCCTGTCTTGGTTTCCAAGGTTGTTCCGCATCAATATTAAAAATTCACTATTCTTCAAATTATATTTCTAAAGATGCAGGAGCTTCATATATTTGGGACATTATTCAACAATTCTTTCAGAACATTTGTGGATGGAAATAAAGGCATACTTCAATAGGCTCACATTGACATTGTTCAACAGATCTCTCAAAATAATCAACTAAATGTTCATGATTGCTGTGAGAACTATTTTTGCACAAGACTAAGTATATGTTAATATGCGTGTTGCTATTCTAGTGATACTAGTATACATGCAGACTCCGACCGCCGAACTTCTAAGTCATCTCCTTCCCCTCGGCCCCAATCTCAACTCTCATCCCCATCAACATCTCCAACAAACGGAAGGAATTCAGCACATAGTACCCAACCACCGTATCCAAAACCGGCACTGGCACCTGCACTGGCACGTTTTCAAACCCAAATCATCCACTTAAATAAAGTTCAAGCAATCTTAAGAGTTTCTGAATTGGTAAGCCAACCAAAATTCACTATTCTCATAGGTTACACATCTAGTACATCCAACTCAACAAAAATCCATGTATCCATGTATTGCTTAAAAGTGTTAAAATTACTTCCAAAAACACTCAAACATCCGCCCTTGCAATTACATTCTACATCTTTCTGTTGGAATTCACCATAATTGCATGTGCTTTTGTAAGCAATAAATGCATCCTAGTTGCCCATGGTTTCAAACTTAAACTAAGGTACCTCCAAAGCCATCAACGTAATCAGATTAGTCAAGTCATTTTAATACTTGAAGAAGGCCAAAAAAGAAACTTTGCTGAATCTTTCTACACTTAGAAAATACATCATCATTATGGTTGCAATTTAAAACATAAGCCAAGTTACACATTAAATTGAGAATGTCACATGAGAATGCAATCCTCTACCTACTTTTGGTGCCCCTTCTAGGTCCCATTAATCCTATTCGTGCATTGTGATGACATGGATAACAACATTAATTAGTATTTTATTTTTGATATTTGATAGTTATTATCCATAATAAGTAATAAAACTAAATTACAAACAATCCCCTAATCTATTATGACTCCTTCCTAAATATAATGCTCAATTAGAAAATCAAAATAAAAGTGGAGTCGTTATTCCCACTCCACTTTACGGGAAATTCTATTTCTACACACTTAATTGTCTCAGTACATATTTTCTCTCAGTACACACACTTATTAATTTGATTATTAATTAATTTTCTCAATCCATACACTAACGCTGTGTTTGGTTAGGGGATTTGGGGAGGGATTTGGAAAAGGAAAGGGAAAAAGTGTGTGAAACTAGGTGAAATATAAGCATACTTTATTCACATTTCACCTACCTTTTCCATTTCTTTTTCCAAATCCCTCTTCAAATCCCCCAACCAAACACAGCATAAAAGTTACAATTATACTATTCACTCATAATCATAATCATAATCATAATCATTGTACATACACCACTCAACCCTCATTTCCACACTTTTTTTGTTTTTTTTTTTTTTTTTTTTTGGGTCTGAAGCTTTTGTTTGGTCTTTTGGTTTTAGGATTTTTATGTTTACACAGTGAAAAACTACACACTATGTGGAACTGTACTGCTTAGGTTCTTGAGAGGTCTAATATAACATGGTCTATCAAATTGGTTTACATAGAGGTTTATAGAAATTTTGAATTTTTGCTTGTGATTGGTTATAACCCAATTTAATCTCAATGTCAATACCGATCTTCATTTTTTTTTTCTCCCATTAGCATCGGTACTATGAAGAATCGGTACCATTTGGAACATTTGAGGAGGCATTGAAAAATGAAAGCATTCGAGGGTTGTAGTTGAGAAACATTAAAATGAAAGCATTTGAGGAGGCATTAAAATTTGATAGACCAATTTGATAGTGAGAGACTCAGTTTAATTTTATAGAACAAGTGGACCAATTTGATACTATTTTTTTTATAAAAAAAAAAAAAAAAAAAAAACTTTGATATTGTAATAAGCATGTTTTTCTAATCCAAATTTAATCTTACATTAGAGAAACATGAAAAGGGATAATTAAAGCAATATAAGAGATGTTTTGAGAGTAAGCATTAAAAAAGTGTAGAGTGTGTGACAAGTAAAGTGACAACAATGAGTGTTGCTAAATATCTATTATGGTCATTTTTATTTAGAATATAATTGTTATTAAATTAATATTTTATTAAGTGTGTGCCCTAAGCTAATTAGGTGTGTGGAAATAGAATTTTCCCCACTTTACTCTAAATATATTCATTTCTTTATCCTTATTATACATAATTACATTAATACCGTTTCATACAAAATATACTCCCTGAAAAAATCAAAATTCCAAGGGTATTAATGTAACTATGTATAATAAGGATAAAACAAAAAAAAAAAAAAGTATATTTGGAGCAAAGCGTGAGAATAACAACTCCCAATAAAAATTCAATTTAATAGGTAACCCTTAAACACAACAGTAGTTGCCTCATTAGTGAAACCACAAAAAGTGGGTGCCAAGTTAATATTAGGGTGTTCAAATTATCCAGTAAAATTAAAAAATTTGAACAAAATTGACTTTTTTGGATTGGGTTGGGTTGGATTGATTTTCTAGTGTATTCGTTTGGTTTTGGATTTTCAAATCATCAAATCGATAGAATTGAGTTGATTCTTAATTTAGACCTCTCTCTCTCTCTCTCTCTCTCTCTCAAGTTTCTTTCTCTTCTTCTTCTTGTTTTTTGATTTGAATCTGCACCTAGGGTTTCGATCGAGTTCAAGTTACTCTCTCTCGGAAGTTCTTCTCTCTGTTTCTATTTTCATTTGTATCTTGTCATTTTACAATTTGAATCTGCTCCTAGGGTTTGGATCGATGGATGACCCTTGAGTAGTTTCCATATTGTGGTTGTGTCATTCGCTTAGCTGAATGAGTTCAAACCTTCATGTTACAACTTTTCAATTAAAAATAAAATCAAAACTTTGAAAGTTTATAGCTTTATGATTGCAGTTAAATCATTGCTAGCATATTGGGTCTCAGAGACATTAGAAAGATTAATATATATATTTGTAAAAAAATATGAAATACAAAAAAAAAAAAAAAAAAAAAAAAAAAAAAAAAAGAAGAAAAAAAAAGGAAGAAAAAAGTATTGATTTAGCTTAAACTATGAATGTAGGGTGTTTGGTTATATTTGATGAGCATTTGTGAAAAAAATATAAATGTACTGAAGTTTAGGAATGTTGCTTTAGTAGTTACTTTGCTATTTTTTAGATTTTTCTCTCAAAATATCAAATAAAAAAAAAATGTTATATATGGTGTTGCTTCAGTAGTAACTTTGCTTTTGTTAGATTGTGGTTTCATAGCATTGGTTTTTAAATGATGGTTTGCAAATCCTTAGCCACTATAGTTCATAGTTTTTGAAGCAGATTTAATGCCTTTGTCTTTGGCTCTTCATGCTAGTGTTGAGTTCACTGGTTTTTGCTGTTCTAAATAAACAAATTCTTTTGGTAGCCCTTCTTACAGCTAGGAAGGCACCTCTTTAGGCAAGTAAATTCTTCTCTACTTAGTGAATTAAAGCTTGAATTATGGTTATTATAGTTATAACAATTCTTGTGTCATTTAGATTCTTTGTTATCTTAATTAATTGATGTGTAGCGAAATTTGTAGGTACCAAAAGAGTATTGAGCTCCTGATCTTGAAGCTTCCATTTTAGAGGCTTGTTCATGAAATTGCTCAGGACTTCAAGGTAATTGAATGGTCGCTATAGACAAACAGTGTCATATTTATCGTAATTGTTTAGGGTTTTTTTTTTTTAAATGTTTTTGATTAGTAGTGTATGTTAATATTAATGTTAATGTTTTAGAGGATGAATTATTTATCATTAAAGAAATTTGTGAAATATAATGGCTGGTTTTAAGGCTAAGTTGGTGTAGAAACTTGGTGCTAATGAGTTTCTGCTAAAGTAATATAGTGGTTATAGATTGGATCTTCAGAACATGGTGTTGCATTTGTTTCTTTTTAACTGTAGAAATAGAAATTTGGTTTGAATTTTAAGGTTTCTTAGATGGTGTTTAAAAGACAGATGGCAGAAATTTATAGATTGGAGCTTCTAAGGTATATTTGTTTTTCTAAATATTACCCCTACTTCTACCAAATAAAAAAAAATCATTAAAATAAAAATATGGAACTGTTTATAAGTGCAGTTTGCACCATACAGCTGCAGCAGTGAAGGTCCTCCACTCTAAAGAGGCTCACAGGAACAAATAATTTCAGCAGGAGGTAAGAGACTTGTGAACAATAATAGACTAGAAATCATTCCTTCGGATATGTTATAGAGTAGTACATTTGTCACCCTTCAACTTTTATTCGAATTTCACTTTAGTATCTCATCACATTTTAATTGCAACAATTAAGTCTTTAGATTTCAACCCAAGCTTCAATTTAGTCCTCTCGTCACCCTACCATTTAAAATTTTAGTGAAAGTTAACGGGTGAAAAGCGTAATTTTTTTTTAATTTTTCCTTTAGTACCCTTAAAACACGTTTGCATGGCGTTACATGAGCACTTTTTGTCCATCTTTTTACTGATGATGAGTGACCGAAGGACTACATGAAATAATAAGGGTTGAAGTCTAGGACTTAATTGTTACAATTAAAAGGTGAGGGACAAAAGTGAAATTCAAATAAAAGTTAAGAGGGTAAAAGATGTAATTTACCCTATGTTATATATAAACACTATGCTGAATGTGTTCAAGGACTTTCTGCTTTGTGATTTTAAATTATCAAATACATTTGGATATCCTGGGAGGCCAACTTTCTGCTTTGTGTTCAAGGTGTAATTTATTTCTTTTTTTTTCCTTTTTCTTTTGATTATGACAATTGATCTGTTTCATTTCCAGGATATCATGGAAGAGCCTTGTGTTGCTGCTGATGGGTACACTTACGATCGCAAAGCTATACAGACATGGCTTGAGGAGAATGATAAATCCCCAATGACAAATTTTCCATTGCCAACTAGGAATCTAATTCCAAATTATACACTTCTTTCTGCTATTAGTGAGTGGAAATTTGGAAAACAATGACAGCGTTTTGTTTGTAACTTTTTTTTTTTTTTTTTTGGTGGGGTGGGGGTAGAATTTCTTAGAATAATTATTCCTTTTATTTAGTTGGATTTTGTTCCAAATATGAAGGTTTTAAATTATTAGAAATATGTAAATAATAATTTGAAATGATGGGATTGTGATGGAACAATATGTACAGGTTGCTGATGAACAATAAGAATGTTCCATGTGTTGCAAGTAAAGAGAGTGATAGCTATAAGGTGCTTGAATGAGAATACTTGGTGCTCACATGATGCCTGTTGTCCATACATGGGTTGGTGGATGATCATCATGATGATAGCTGCTTCTATTCTTTTCTTTTTCTTTTTTTTTCTTTTTTTTTTTCCCTTTTTTTGTTGAATTAGAAAGGAAATTACATTGAAGTAAAAAAAAAAAAAGGTTCATGAATATAACTAAGTTATGACTCAATATGATAGTGGTTATGACTAATATGATATTGGTTATGACATAAAATCATATAAGTTCATAACTAAATATATGGTACATCTAAATATCTCTTCTAAAAAACCAAGCAAACATGACCAGATCGAGGGAGTACAATTCTACTATTAATGACGATCTCTCTTGACAAATCTTTTCCAATCCAACTCTCTTTGCCCGATTTTCTCATCTGACTTTGTCTCTCTCTCAAATGATTTTTTTCCAACCCACTCTTTCCTTGATTTCCTGTCCTGCTCTTTCTTTTTTATTTAGCTTTTTTTTTTTAATTGTGGATTAGTTTTTTAATTTTTTGACTTTTTAATTATTTTAGCTTGAGGTTAAAATATCTAGTTTGAGATAGATTTTTTAACTTTTTAAATTTTTATAAAAGAAAAAATAAAATAGTTATGATTTGAATGTAACATTTTATTTTATTAATTTTTTAAATTTATTTTATCTTTTTATAACTATTTTCATCCAAAAAATGTATGCCAAACATAACTTTTTACTTTTTTTGATCAAAGATATTTTCTCTAGCTTTCTTTTTAATTATCATATCCTCAATTTCTAGTATTTTTTTTTTCTATAGATAAGTTTTAGTAAGTTAATAAGTTAGATTATATCGAAATAACAATCACAAAAAACAGCTCTATGAACTGCTGCCATGTTCCTCAATTTCTAGTTATTTATCAGAATATCTAATATGTATCATAAAATACATATCAAAAGTGTATATGATATACACTATTTGAAATGTATATGTCATAACATGAAAATAAAGATGTGAATTATAGCATAACCCTTCCCTTTGTTTTGTGTTATCATTAGAAACACTACAAGAAATTTGAGTTTTAGTGGTGTTTTTTAAAATGCCGCTAAAAGCTTGAAAAACGTTGTAAAATATTACAACAATGTTTAAAATTTTCGTCGTTGATATGACCGCCGCAATAGCTTTACAATGTTTGAAAACCGTCATTAAAATTATTAGACGGTGCTTTTTAAAATGTTTGAAAACCGTCATTAAATCTTTTACATCCGCTTCCATTTCCATCACAAACTAACGCATGACGTCATTTAGTGGCGTTCTAAATGACGTTTTTTGAAAAAACGCCACTTTTTTTTTCTCCTTGATTCTGAAATATGAGAAAAATTACAATCAATATTTTGTCCAAAGCGTAGCATTTCAGAAGATATGCACTGAAAGATTCAACACAATTATGAGGCCCCGTTTGCCAAGATTCTAAAATATAGTACAAGCCAAAGAATTTAACTAAAGAAGGTAGCTTGATGTAATAACAAACAAACAAATCTAAGCCAAATAAGTGCAAAAAAATATTTAAACTAAATAAGTCCAAAAAAACAACAAAAATTTAATGCCTTTTTCACAATTTTAGTAAAGGATTATAAGCAAATGTCTTTCTTTGCCTCAAAGAACTCGCCTTTTCCCTTCTTTTTCTTCTTCTCAACTTGCTTTGCAAAATACTTGTCATCAAACTTTTCAACATTGTCCAGTTCCAAAAAAAAAAAAAAAAAAAACTTTTCAACATTGACGCCAGAGATGTCGACCTTGGTTGAAGTATCAATCAAATAAGATTGATTTACATGTCTAAGAGGAACACCATTAAGCTTGAAAGGTCCTGTAGAAGCAATGGAGAAAATGAGACAGTAATTCAAAAGCTACTCAACAATATCTTACCAAACCAAGTGAAAAAAACACGCCTAATGGAAATCGTAGGGCTGCCCTTGGGAGTGCACAATTCCACAATGGTATTCTTTACCAAATGAGCTTGTATTACCAACAAAATCAAGCAATGGTAATGCTATCTATCAAGACCAGATCAAGAATTGCAATCCTTCCAAATCATATATTGTATAAGTCATGAACAAGTAAATTTTCCAAGGACCAACCACGGATCTCATGAGAATATGGCAATCAATACAGCCAAGTCATGTCAAACTAATATTTATGCAACAAAGCAACAGTAATCATACTCTATGATTCCACCTACACAATTTTATGTGACTAAGCAGCACCATTCATAGGATATCCAACATCAAACTATGCAGCATCACATAAACTAACAGGTATTTGCTATCATCAAACCCAAGAACATAAGAGAGAATAAAAATAAAATAAAAACCCACCTTGCAAAAATTAAAAATTAAAAGATACAAATTTAGTACCTTAGGTAGTGATGACGCAGCTCTTGCTTGGAGAAGACATTTTTTTATCTAAAAGTACTATGTATTTACCAACTTGCCAAGTTTAGAACAAAAGAAAAAAGATGCAAGCCCTCAAATATTCAATTCCCTATAGGTCTTAAAAAAATTCAGAATTCAAACATAAGAACCCAAAACAAACATTTGAACAAGTGGAATCAGCTATGACAAAATCAAAAGATGGTAGGCACACTACAACATATAAAAGTTTTAGAGACTAAATGTTTTGGTCTCTAAAAGTGAAAATTTTGTTGTAAAAGACATTTAAAGACCAATTTCCATCTTTATGAGGATAGTTGCTAAAAGGTCGTCCCGAAAAGTAAAAAATAAGGCATTTAGCGACAAAATTTTGAAAATGTCACTAATAAATAGACGTTTAGGGACAAAATAATTTGGTCTCAAAATGATTTATTTTTTGAGACAAAAAATTTGATCCCAAAAGGATAATAATTCATCACTAATGTCCAATTTTTGTTGCTAAAATTATAATGACGACACTTTTCCAACAAAATTATTTGGTCTCTAAAAAATAATTTTGTCCCTAAATTTTGGTCTCTAAAACCTTAATTTTTTATAGTGACAATAACTTGAGAGAAGAAATCAACAGAAGTATCACAAATTTAAAACTAATGAGAAGGTGCATTATGTTCTTGTATACAGCTTGTTATTGAGGTGGTTGTTTGTAAGCAGCACGTCACCTATTTCTTATTGCGATGGTTGCATGTAGGACACATGTTAATAGGTGGCTACATGCAAAACCATGTCACTTGCCATTGAATGTTTGCATGAACATCATGTGTCACTAGCTTGTTATGGAGTGGTTGCATTGTATGCCTACCACTAGTCCATTTCTTGTTATTTTGTAGTTTTTCTATTCCAAAGTACTTCATAAGGAAGTAACTTCCTTGGCTACTTATATATAGGGTTGTAATTACTCTTTTTAAGGATGTCTTTGAAGAACTGAAACTTAAGATTTTGAGATTTTATTTTAGCCTTACTTTGTTATTTCTTGTGGCTTGGTTTTGAGACCCACAGCTCGTGGAATTTGACCCTTACTTGCTAGATTTTGCATAAATCAATCCTAAAATTTGATTTTACAAAGTTTGAGAAAACTGCCCCCCACCCCCCAAAAGAGGAGTTTTTTCCAAGTTTGACCCTAGTCAAAGAAGTCAAAACACGCAGCGCCAAAAGGGCCATACTTTTGGAGATCATAACTCAGAAATGTGGTTCTAAAAGAGCCTTTTCCATCCCCAACTCAGTTTCTTGGTAACTATGATTAAGACCACCACCATTTATATAAACATGTTTATTGTAATAACTCAACTAACCAATTGTCAAATAAGCCTAGAAATAAAATAGTCTACATAGATATTTTATATTTATTATATACATACCCCATGTATTCTAAGGATCTTTTTTTCTGTCAAAAAACTACAAAAATAACATCTTTCTCCAAGAAAGACAATCCTGATATTGCATCCTTTGCCAGCAGTGGTAACCATAATGATCACATCTTATCCTCAAGAGTTCAAGAATGCCTCTAGCAAAAAACAAAAACAAAAACAAAAACAAAAAAATTTGGTGGCATTGGATCAAATATACATTCACAATCCACATTACAAACTTCAACACTTTGAATGATACTGCAGTTCAAGAAAAAAGCAAATATCACAATCACAAAGTTAAAAAGCTACATAAAAATATTGTTGTACTAAATGCCCATTATTAGCAAATATGGTGCTATTAACTTTATTTTATTGGCTGCAAATACGGTGCTATTGTTAACAGGCATCAATCTTGTCAGATTTGCTTTTCCTATTTCTAATTAGATAACCAATCAATGTTTCAAATTAGATTTCAAATATAATTCTAAAAAGCTCATCTTTGAGAAAAAAAACTAACGTCAATCATTTTTTATTTTTTACTTTTTTAAAAAGGTAAGGAAACAACAACTGCCATGCCATTTGAACTGCTCGTAGGTAGTAATTCAAAGCTGGGACAATGGAGTACATACACTAGTATGATCCCTAAAACAATGGAGTACCTACTACACTACAATGCAGTCAAAAGAACTCATGACAATAACCAATTAGTGATCCCCAAGACAAAGGTAGCCTTTCTATAGTCACTGCAAAGTCCCTTTCTCTAGTAATAACATGCATTGCAGTAATCAGCTACTTGGTCATATCATGGCAAACAATATGCTGCCAAGACCAGCCATGATATTGCTCCTATTATTTGCACAACTACCGCGCACCTAAATAGTAAATACAGAGTCTCTAACAAGGTAGCCCACTTAAAAGAGTATTTTCTGAACTGATTACAACCATGTTAATTAAAATTCTAAACTAATTCTTTGCAGATTATTGCTCCTATCAAATAAATTAATCGTTACAAACAACTCTGCACTCAGTTCTGATACAAATTCAAGAAGACGTACATTCAATATAAAAATTTCAAGTTCTAAACTTTACATTGACAACGAGATTCTTATTTTATTTTTTATTTTTAGTCTCTGCATTCAAAGAAAAAATAAGAATTAATTTAAAATAGTATAGATTATCATATATGAATGATAAACCTGCATTTGATATTTTAGAACTTAGTTACAACTGGGATCTACCATTTACGTGGAATTTTCCCACAAAGAACTTCAATGTAGGTAAAGTTTTTAAAAGAATTGATATTCTACATGATTTATCTCTACTAATTACTTCATGCTATAATTTCTTTTAATAATTTATATACATGGTTATAGATGAAGAAAACTAGGTTTGCTCTGAGTTCTAACTGGATCAGAAAAACATTGTGCCAAAGTTTCAACTTGAATCAATCCATGTTTTCTTTTTCCTTCCTCCCCCTTACTCTTCATCTTCCATTCTAATTCAAATAAAATCAAACTGATGACCTTTCTCTATGAATCTCATCCAATATAATAGAGCAATCAATCACCAATCTAACAATTGCAAAGCAATCAGACAATAAAATTACTTACAAAAACTCTCTGTATAACATATCAAATCCAACTGTTGATCAGATCAAGAGGACAACAATTCAAATATAACTTTCGATTACAACACCACAGGAAAAATGTACACTAAACGAGCTTCAAAATCTGAATATAAACCAGTTTACAACTCAAATGAAATCTAACAAATTTGTTTTTTTGCAATCACCATATATATATATATATATATTTTTCATTTATTAGCAAATGAAATCTAAGAAAAAAATATATGAAAGACAATACATTAATTTTTTTAATTTTCTGAAAAATGTACCTGAGATAAAAAGCAAGATAGATCTGATCTGATTCAAACTCGATTTCGGATTTGCGATTTGCAAACTCAAGATGGGAGCTAATAGTGAGAGAGATTGAGTTCAAGTTCGATTAGCCTCGAGATCGATGAAGAATAGAGATCGTTGCGATTGATGAAGAACAACTAGAACAAACCCATGGTGGAGACGTCCAGAGAGTGAGAGCTTGCGAAGAAGATGTCGACATGGCTGAAGCCTGGATCGCCAACGAGGCTGGTGGTCCTTGGAAGCTTCAGCTATGGCGGAAGAGAAGAGGGAGGAGAAGAGCCAACAAGAGGGCCAAACACGACTGATTCAATTTTGTTTCCCCTTCTAACCGGCTACACCAGTTGCCTATTTGAGAGTTAAATTATTTAAGTGATTTAGTTATGACTTGGTTATGAGGTAATATGGTATAAATAAATAACTGAATATAACTAAGTTATGACTCAATATGATAGTGGTTATGACTAATATGATATTGGTTATGACATAAAATCATATAAGTTCATAACTAAATATATGGTACATCTAAATGTACCATAGCATCACCCTACAGCTAATGGATCTCTCATTTGTATGTGCACATTCCAATTTCCCATTTCAGTTATGGTTCAATTCCCATTTCACGGTTAGCTTTCTACTAATCTAGGATTCATATGATTGTTATACAGTTATGGCTCAATTCCCATTTCATTGTTAGCTTTCACTAATCTCGGATTCATATGATCTTTGTTCCTTTTTAAAAAAAAAAAAATTTATTTTAATTTTGGAAGATTTAAGGAAATGAATAAACCATGTAGTTTTCCTATTTAGCAGATTCTATGATGTTTTATTTTCAACAGTAATTTAAATATTGGAAAATCAAAACGTATATTTCCTGATAAGAAGTGCACATAGTCTTCCCTTTCAATTTATCAGATAGAAACAAGGAGAGAGAAAATGATCGGCACAGAAATGGGGATTACTTCTTTATGTTCAGAAGTCACTGCCAGCATGAATAATTTATGTTATTTCAGCTAAGAAGGGGAAAACTATTGAGACTTGAAGAAGAAGAAGAAGAAGAAGACGAAGAAGATAGGTCTAGGTGAATCATTTTAGCCACATGGAAATCTTGAAGACATTTTGGAATTACACAATTGGCTAGAATGACAATCAAAAGTAACAAATTGCTAAATGATGCAATAGAATGGTGAAAAAAAATCTAGTTATTTTACATAAGAGAAATCATTCTACATTAGTACACATCAAGTCTGTTGTTTGTGGGATATCATCGCCCCATGTGAGGGGTGATTCTCTTCATATGGCCAACCTACAAAGAGAAGAGGAAGAACCTTTGTTGCATGTGAAGAATGAGTTGGCACCAGCTGGCCATGTGCTGGCCAGCCACCTCTCCATCTGCATTGTTAGTGTATAAATGAGGATGAGTGAGTGGAGAGAAAAATGAGAGAGAGCAGAGCAAGCCACAGAGAGTGAGATATGTGAGGCGGAGAGACCGTCTCCCTCGGTGTAAGCGAGGGAGACGGGTGAGTGGGTGAGTGAGGAGAGTGTGAGCTCCTCCTCTATTGTAATCTTTTTGTAATATCTCCATTGTTATAGTGATAACCGGCTACTCTCCCGTGGACGTAGGCATTGAGGCCGAACCACGTTAAATATGGTGTCTCCTTGAGTGTGGGTGTGTTTTTCTGCTTGGTATAATTTCTACAAGGTCTTGGGCGGGATCCCAGATCACAACAATTGGTATCAGAGCCTCGTCGGTGGCGTTTCGGAATAAAAAACTGTGTGTTCCTCGAAACTGCCCAGAAATCGGATTGCTCAAAATCAGGTTTTGAGCATACCAGGAGCAAGGGCTCGACGAGAGGAGTCCAAAACTGCAAAGAACACCACAAAAAGAGTCCGGACGCGCCCTCACGCGCCACCAGAAGGTAGCGCATGAGGCCCACTCGCAGGCACGCGCCCCCACGCGCCGTTAGAGGAGCTGGCGCGTCATCTCACGCGCGAACACGCGCCACACGCGCACAAAGGGGAAGACGACGAGTGGAGAGGCAGCGCGTGTATGGCCACGCACAATGCCCACGCGTAGGCATGTCAGCAACCCACATCGTCAACACGTCATCAGACACGTCAGCAAGAGGTGCCGCGTGTCTGCCACGTCATCATGCCAGGTCAGCACACGTGGCAGGCCCACGTCATCACACGTGGCAGTCCACGTCAGCACAGTGTACCACGTCATCTGCCACGTCAGCATACGGAGGGCAGGATCCAGCGAGACGCGGCTATGGTGCAATCACAGGAGGTCATATCCGGTGCTTCGCGGCTAAGGTACAGTCGCAGATCTGAGGCGTACAAAATGTTTTGGCTAGATCGAAGCCATTTGGAGTCCGTTTTTTGTTATCCAATAGTGGTTTCCAACTATTTTGAGTATTCCGGACACATCCGTACGGTCAGATTTTTGAGACGGAGTTTCTGTAAAAAGAAGGCAGATTAAAGAGACGAACGGCATCAGGTGCAGCGAACGGAATATTCTGTTGGAACACGGAATATTCCCTAAACTTCTGAAAATTGCAATTTGGCCCAGAATTTTCAGAAAATTGTGGTGTGGCCCAGCTTTCGGGGATAGTTTTCAGTGAGGTCCCCGGAAATGCAGCGAAGGTTGGTTTTAACTAATCGGACCGATCCGGACGCAACTGCGAGGTCAGAATGGTGAAATTCTGAACGGTTTTTTAAAGATTGTCAAAACATGGGAGTTTGTCATCTTCAATACTCGAAGGGAGGTTGCCGGATATTGTGGAACGCTGTGGATTCACTAAAGAGGTTAGAATGGGTAGATTCTAACCAAATTGGACAACCAGGTACAACTCGAGATAGATCATTGAAGACCAGAAGAGATCAGGCTTGATTAAATTGTAGATCGAGGGAGATCAAGATTGGTCAGGGGTGATTAGAGGATTGCAGAAATGATTATCTCCGGAGTTTGTCAGAAGATCTGGTTCAATCAATCAAAAAGACCATTCATCGACGAATAGATGATTTAGTACCCAGTTCAGGCTCAGGGAAATGCTGTGGTTGTTGGAGCTACTGTATACGAGTAAGTACTGGTGATATGTGGGCGTGTAGAACAATAGCTGCAGAGAAGCATACTAAGCGCAGGAGCACAAATGCAGACGTGCAGTAGTGCAAGGGTACAGTGTCGTACAGAGGTGCGAGAAGAGTATGTAGCAATGGGTTGTTGAAAGTTCACAGGAATTGCCAGACAGAGAAATTGAGACAGGTAAAACGCAAGAGTGCGCGCCATGGAGTGGCAAGTCTCTTTTCTCTATGGTGGTTTCTTTATTTCCATGGCAGCGGAGGATAGAGTTGATGCGGATCTCTCAGGCGAGCTCGACGCAGGGAGACCAGAAGCTATGGGTGCGAGCACTATGCAAGGAATTGCATAGCTGACGATGCTTTGACAAATGGAGCTACTATCAACCATCAATCTACTGGACAGCAAATCAGGGACTGCAAAAGCATAAACAACAAGTGTATGTGGAAATACTAGGAGGTTGTTCAGAAGTGCAGAGGGCAAAGGCTGATAGTTCAGAAGAAAAGCTCCGAGCAAAGAAGACAGAGGACGTTGATGAAATAAACAATGAGTTTTCTATTGCTCCAATGACTAGTCCTGCGAGGTAATGCATGACAGTCAAGGGCATCCCAGCAGGGGGTGCAGGACATCCAATCAGGGGGTGTCGGATATCTTGGTTGCGCAAGTTCAAGCATAGCAGGTATAGACATCCGAGAGAGAAGCGTAGAAGAGATCTGTGGGAGATAGGAGCAAAGGCTCTCTCTAAATCAGAGAGTGGTGTGAGTTGAGTTGAGGATGTAGGATTCCCTCCTCCTCTTATATCTCTAGTGTATTATCTCTAGCTTCAGGTGGTGCAAGCATCTCAGTGAGGAGATGCAGACTATGCTGAAGACATCCGAGACAAGAAGCGTGGAAGAGATCTGTAGGAGATAGAAGCAACGGTTCTCTCCAAATCAGAGAGTGGTGTGAGTTGAGTTGAGGGTGTAGGATTCCCTCATCCTCTTGTATCTCTGGTGTATTATCTCTAACTTTCAAGGGATGCAGCGTCTCAGTGAGGAGATGCAAACTATGTTGAATTTGGGCGTGACAAGATTAGCAGCAATGTGTGTTGTGGATCACCTCACATGGGTTGAGGGGGTGATTTGTGGGATATCATCACCCCATGTGAGGGGTGATTCTCTTCACATGGCTAACCTACAAAGAGAAGAGGAAGAACCTTTGTTGCATGTGAAGAATGAGTTGGCACAAGCTGGCCATGTGTTGGCCAGCCACCTCTCCATCTGCATTGTTAGTGTATAAATGAGGATGAGTGAGTGGAGAGAAAAATGAGAGAGAGCAGAGCAAGCCACAGAGAGTGAGATATGTGAGGCGGAGAGACCGTCTCCCTCGGTGTGAGCGAGGGAGACGGGTGAGTGGGTGAGTGAGGAGAGTGTGAGCTCCTCCTCTATTGTAATCTTTCTGTAATATCTCCATTGTTATAGTGATAACCGGCTACTCTCCCGTGGACGTAGGCATTGAGGCCGAACCACGTTAAATATGGTGCCTCCTTGAGTGTGGGTGTGTTTTTCTGCTTGGTATAATTTCTACAAGGTCTTGGGCGGGATCCCGGATCCCAACATTGTTAACTCAAATAACTTTTTGCCTGTGTTAGTCTAATGGGGTAGTTACACTTTTATCCCTGTGATTTGGGTTAAAGTGCAAATTATTACAAAATCTTTATTTTTAATGGAGCATGGACCTCACACCAGAGTTCACTGTGCATGAATGGGTTCCAGCCAAAAATCATGTGCGAAATGACTAAGCAAGTCAGGAGTCATACTAAGCAAACGCTTAAAACCTGGGTCATTTTTCTTTAAGATCAGAATTCTGAATGCTAAAAGCTTAAAATACACGGTTCAAGTCAGGTGGGGCTCCAGAGCAAGCTTAAATTGCCTGCTTGATAAATGAAGCAGATTTCACAATATTACTTGAACTCACATTGGGCTGTTTTTTATGACAGAGATAAGAGATTCTAGAATTGGGAGATTTTTTATGACAAATATTAAGGTACATTTACAACTTGTTGTTTTTGTGGCGGATATAGGAGATTCTAGAATTTGGCGGTTTTTGGTGAAAAATATGAAGGCAACGTTTATATAAAAGGCACTTCTTTCTACCTTTTTTTTTTCCCTCTCAAACTTAAGCAAGAAACCTTTAGCCTTTATTGAGGATATATATAAATGTATATATGAGCTTGCTTACTAAGCGAACATAGGCTTAGGCTCAAAAGCAACGAGCAACAGATTGAGCTACGCGAAAGTCATTGCGAGGTAGTGCATCCGTCTTTTTGCTTGTTGGAGTTATGAAGTAGCTCATCTTTAGAGTATTCCATTTTGTTTTTCAGCTGGACATAGAAGTTTCAACTTTTTGCTAGATCTAATTTCTGTGGATGCTCTTTTGTGCTATGACAAAGTGCTTTACTCTTTTTTAAGTGTGCCACACTTTTGTTTGCCCTATATCTGTATTTGCTTTTCCTGCATTCTCCTTTATGTTGCTCAAGGTCCCCATTACGTAATAAAGGTTAAGGGGGGCTATCATATAGGCTCGACTTTGTCCTAGATATTGGTTCCACCCCTCTAGCTTTCGCTACCGCTTATGACTAGTATGTGGATCTCTCTATATAGTGATCAACCTTCTAAAAGATTCAGTAAAAGCAGCTAGTCGCTTTTACTTTAGCATGACCTGGTCTTTCCAATGCCTCCTTCCTTCTTGCCAACTTACGCTATTAGGAGAGTAAGCACATTAGCTTCAAGTTCGCTCAAAATACAATATCTGTTGAAAGTAGACAGCTGCTTTGGGGACCCTGCTACGAAGCTCTTCAAGCAGAGATTATTTTTTGATAAATAAAGGCAATATTATTGGAAAAGCATCAAGCCGATGCTAAAGAATACAAGAATAAAGAACACATACCAGCCAACACTAACTAACCACAAAGAGAGTCTAAGCAGAGATTATGTATCAACTCTTACAACTTCAATAACATGAAAGAGCCTTTCCAACGCAAATTCATATTTTAGATATAATCTAGTGGAGAATGAAACAGAAGCTGCTTTCCGACACTGATCAAAAACTCAATCTGTGAATTCCATTTCATTATTAAAGAATTATGTTTGTGACCAAATGTTCTAGCTTGAAAGAAGCCAACTATAGTTGACTGAGCGAGCTCAATTGTAGTTTTTTTATTACAGAAAACATTAAACATGTTTATGCTTATTTTTTATTAAAAAAAATAAAAACAAAAGAAATGTTTGACACACATGTTTCAAACACTTGTTTGAAAACAAGAGGGAGGATGGTGGTCAGAGACAATTGTTGGCGGAAGTGTTGGTTTCAACCCAAATGGAAGCTCCACTATGGGCAATGGAAGCTCCACCATGGGCACTAGAAGATGGCACTCCCACTCCACCAACCCACTAGCAAGTGGAAGAGGTAGGTGGTGGCCAATCACCGTTCTTCATTTTGTGTATAAATGGAAGGTGATGGTGTAGAGTTAATATACGGCAAAACACAGCAAGCAAGAGAGAAACACACTGCTGAGAGAGAGGCACAAAAAAGAGAGAGCTAGTGAGAGCTATATTCTGTTTGTGTATCAGAGAGTGTGAGAGAGTGTGTTATATAGAGAGACAGTGAGTTGAGAGTGTGTAATCTCCTCTATTTGTTGATATATAACAAAATCGCTCCCGTGGACGTAGGCCGGTTTGCCGAACCACGTTAAAAGTCTTGTGTTTTTGCTTGTGAGTGTCCCCTGGTGTGCCCAAGATCCACAACAGGAAGGAGGTAGCGGAGGTTGTTGCTAGTGATCGAAGGTGCTGGCTAGAGGTGGGAGGGACTTGCTGAAGGCAATGAGTCAATGACCAATGGTCAGAGGTGGCTAAGACACTCTTGGTGATGGAGTCATTGAGGAGTGAGTAGTGGCCAAAGAGGTGGCGGTAAGAAGGAATGAATTTTTTTTTTTCAAAACAAGTAACCAACTTTTTATATATTTTTTTATAATAGAATTTAGTAATTGTTGTAAATTGTTTGCATTTTTTTGAAACGAAAATAGGCACAAGACAGTTTTCGTTTCTAGTTTATAGAAATTTTGTAAACATGAACAAAAAATTATAAACATAAATGTTACCAAATGGAGATTGTGTTTTCGTCTTTGTGTTTTCAAAAAAAAAAAAAATGAAAATATTGAAAGACACCCGAAGTTTTCATTTTTATAAAAGCACAAAAACAATTTTTGAAAATTTGAAAACGACTATGATGTTTCCAAAAAGTGGATTGAAAAAAAAAATCTTGAAAACAATTTTTGAAAGCAAATTGCCAAACAAGTTTTTCGTGTTTTCTAAAAATGGAAAAACAGAAAAGAAAACACAACCAAATAGTTCTTTTTTTCTTTTTTTATCCTAAAAAAAAATCAAATAGGAAATTCTACTCAAACAAAGTCAAATTCTTCGAAGGAAGAAGTCCCAAGACGTTATGAATAAAAACCTAAATAGTTGAGTGTAACAACTGTGATATGAACTTGAATATGAGCAGGACAGTTGGCATTAATCAGTTCCTACAAAGGAGGAAGCAATTACAGCCCTATCCCAATTTTTCTCTCAATCGTAGCTAGCTGCCGGGTAACTATATTACGACATTTTCTTTTAGTTATGACATTTTCTTTTTTAATTATAATATTATTTTAGGTATGACTCATGAGATTTTTAATTATATCTCATATTGTATTTAGTTATGATAATTTTTATTTTTTTAATTATGACTTAAAACTATGAAATTATACTATTTTTTTTTTAGTTACAAAAAACAAATAGGGGGCATACCCTTTGAGGGGGTATACCATAGTGTTTCCCTCATCTCATAGAGATAGCCAATTGGGATCATTCAAGTCAACTGCCGTGTTGAGCAGATCTTTCAACATCATCTATTCTAAATTATATTGAATTCTGCACTAACACAAAGTTCAAAAAACTGATGAGTTTTTAGGAATATCATTTCACTCCTGTTTGTTTTGTTTTTGCTTTTGTGTGTGGTTGTTTTGGTTTTTGATTTTTTTCTGGGAATTTCCGTTTCAATGGATGTTCCCTTCATTCTTGCTAAACAAACAGGAATCAAAATGAGGAAAGTGAGAAAGAAACTCTTGCATTTGGGGTCTTTGCACGACCGACCATTCCAAGGAAGAAATAGAGAGAGCCAATTGGGATCATTCAAGTCAACTGCCGTGTTGAGCAGATCTTTCAACATCATCTATTCTAAATTATATTGAATTAACAGGAAGTTAAAAAAACAAAAGTTACGAGTTTTTAGGAAGAACATTTCATTCCTGTTTGTTTTGTTTTTGCTTTTGCGTGTGGTTGTTTTGGTTTTTGGTTATTTTCCGGGAATTTCCATTTTCAAATGGATGTTCCCTTCTTTCTTTCTCTCTTTGTCCTCCCTCATCTTCTTCTTCTTCACTCGTTCTCGGCCCAAGAAGACAACAAAATCCAGATTACTTGTCCCAAATCCTTCGACTGCAAGCCATTCCATCAACCACTAAGCTTTCCATACTCCAATTCTACGTATTCCCAATGTGGGTTGTGCACGGTAACTTGTGAACCGAATCAACCTCCACAAATTCAACTGGGAAATGAAGGACCATGGTACGATGTCAGACCATTGTACGTTGCCATACTAGCTGGAAACAGAAACATATATCATGTCCAAATCCATGACCAAAGTCTCCAAACCCATTTAGAAAATCGAAATTGCAACGCCTTCACGGATTTGAATTTTCCTGACTCTTCTTCTATTTCATTTAAAGTAATCTCTCCACATCTTCCCTTCTTCAAATGCAACAAAAGTTCTGATCTTGTTTCCCTCACAGAAGATCATTTCAAGGGTTTTCACAATTACACAAAATGCGAAGACTACAATTTGTACTATAAATTTCCAGACAATCCACTCCACTCTCCTTCCCATCTTCTACCTAGCTGCTCAGTAATTCACCTGCCTCTGAATTCTTCAAACATAAATGCTACTGCCAGTCACCCATTCAATCTGTTAGCCACTACCTTCCCTCTCGAATTGCTCGTGTCCGAGGATTGTCAGAAGTGTTACGAGGAGGAAGGCCAATGTCAAAATGACAACCTGAAATTTCACTGTGCAACCAAAAAAGGTATTGACACAACTACAAATTTATGACCTGTCAATATGCCTGGTATTGTTGTGTAGCAATATTTCACAACCTGAATTAACAGTGTTTAGTCCATTAGATTTTCATGTAACCTTTGGTTTTCAATTTTCAATTTTTCATTTGTGCCTTTTCTACATCATAGTTTGTTTTGTGCCACATCACTCCACGCTTTTTTAAATTTATGTGAAATACATACTACAATATATAAGAGTTTTAGTGACTAAATATTTTGGTCCTTAAAAATGAAAATTTTGTTGAAAAAGACATTTAGGGGATAATTTTTCATCGCCATGAGGCTAGTCGTTAAAGGTCATAACGGAAAGTCAAAAATAAGGCTCTTAGCAACAAAATTTTGAAAATGTCACTAATAAATAAACATTTAGGGACAAAATAATTTGGTCTTAAAATGGTTTATTTTTTTAAACAAAAAATTTGGTCCCAAAAGGATAATAATTCATCACTAATGTCTAATTTTTGTTGCTAAAAATATAATAACGACACTTTTTACAACAAAATTATTTGGTTTCTAAAAAATAATTTTATCCCTAAATTTTAATTTTTAAAACCTTAATTTTTTATAGTGACATAACTCTCGATGAGCTTGTTTGGGGTTTTGTTCAGATGAATTTGGCTAATATTCAGAATTCTTGATTGCTTGAGAAAATTCTTGATAATTTCATCTGAGAGAGAGAGAGAGAGAGAGAGAGAGAGAGAGAGTCAATGGGTCAAGTCCATATAATGATCTGTCACTGAGGAAGAATAGTGGGAAACTCGGTCTTTGGCCAACAGACCATTGCAATGAACAAGCCTTCCTAAAACAATACTTCCAAGTCAAATGGCATGTCACACATACAAGTAAGATAATTTCATTCCTCTCCACTGTAGTTGTTTTTTGCCTGCTAAATTGTGAATCTACAATGGCCCCCATTTTTGCTTTACTACTTCTTCACTCTGCCGGACAAGAGAAAGCATACAAACACTCTCCACAGTCCTTCCATCGTGGAAATCTTTGGCATATGAGTTTCCCTTACTCAAACACCACAGTCCTCCCTCGAAAATTTATGCATGACAATTGCCACGTTCAACAGACTTTAATTATGTTTCTTTTCCTCCTCCATTATTATGTATTTTAAATAATTTATTTATTTAAGTTAATATTAAATTAATGAATTGAAATTTTTTATAAATATTAATTATTAGGTATGATTTTTTTTAATTGAAAATTAAATCTAAAGACATTGTGAATACATATAACAAGGTACAAGTAATTGTATTGTATGGTAGAAGTTAAATTGTGGAGGAGAATTCTCTTCGATCTAGATTTTAGATTGGAGGATATTGTTTGGATTCGTGGGGTTCATCATAGGTTCCATTTCAATGATTAGAACTGTTTATTTTGTTGAACACTTTTTGTATTTCATCTACAAAAAAGATTAGGTTGATCCGATAACTGTAACTTGTTCAATTTATCGTTTTTTTTAACAACATTAAAAAATTGTGTTTTTAAAAATAAATCATACATTTTTATGGTTAAAAACGTAATAAATTGAATAAATTACTGTTATCGGATCAACCTAATTTTTTGTGTGAATGAAAAACACAAAATACCTAACAAAATAAATGATTTACATCATCAAAATAAAACTCGTGATGAATTTGACTGCCTAAACAACGCCCTCCAATCCAATGGACCGGAGGGGATCCTCTTCTCAAATTTTACGGTGATCATGTTAAATAATAGCATATGCACTACCGTAGTGGATTTGTCAAAAATATGTTTGACATTATAACATGCTAAAATAAAATATTGAGAGAATTGAAATAGTTATTCTATCCAACAAAATTAATCATTTTTGTTTTTGAATTTTATGACTAATAACAGAAAACATAAAATATAATTGGGATTATATTTTTCTGTATCTATTGCAAAACAAAACAAACGTGAACAATTAATAACCCAGTTAGATAATCAATCATACACTAATCTCATGAATTGTTAATCATCTCACTATTAATCGTGCTAATCAAATAGTCCCTAAGAAATTAATGTAAGATTAATTATCTAGCTGAATTAGTGGGATAAATAATTTCTCTTGTCCACGTTTATTTTACAATAAATATAAAAATATATAATCATAATTAAAAAAATAGATTGTTTGGAATGTACTAGATAAACATAATTGTAACTTTTTACGAAAAGATATGTAAAAAAATAAAAAATTAATGTGATCCAAAAAAATAAAAAAGATAAAAAAAAAAAAAATACACTTTTTAGTGCTAGCCAAACAACCACTTTTAAATATGAGTTAGGGGATATTTGGAATGATCTAAATAAATATATTTTTTGAATTTTTATATAAAAAAAATGTGAAATATAAATTAAGTGTAAAGTAATGTAATAGAGAGATTGACATGATCCAAATAAAATAATTATAACCCAAATAAGATAATGTGCTGGCACAGGCCAAACACCCCCTTAATAATCCCAGCCTAATCAAACATGCCACAACAACGGTACAAAAAACTCCTGTTGAGAAGATTTTTGTAGTCTTCTCTTTATCTTTTTGCTGTTGCTTTTGCGGAATGGTTTTTCCTTCGTTCTTCTTTTCATTGTCCTCTCTCGTCTGCTTCTTCTTCACTTGTCTCGGCGAAGGAACACAGCAAAGTTCAGATTACTCGTCCTAAGTCCTTCCACTAAACTTTCCTTTCTCCAATTCCATTCCACCAACCAAGTTTTCCCAATGTGGGTTTTTCCACTGTAACTTCTTGTGATTATTATGGTAATTTGAATTTTCTCAACTCAACTATCCTTCTATTTCACATACAATCTCTCTCTCCATTGTTCAAACGCAACAGAACAAGTACTTCTGGACTACTTGGTTCAGCCTCAGATGGTTGTTTTAATCAATGATTTTCACAGCAACACATAATGCGAAAGGCCTCCACAATTTTCACATCCTGAATTCAGAGTCTTCAGTCCATATGGGTACTGTTTTTATTTTATTTTTTTTGACTCGGAGGATTTAATTTAACCATCATTTGGGACTTTCAGACTATGAAAGTGTCCCCTTTTCTATTATGGTTTTAATTATGAACTATTATGGTTTTGTTACGAATGATTAGTGTAATTACGAAAGGGTATACCATATGCCAAGGCGCCCACTTGTTGATTGCAATGGGTGGTTGGCCAAAGACTCCATAGGTGTTTCATACTCACCTTCCTCAGTGACCCATTGACTCCTAATACTCTCCCTCACTCTCTCAGTATTTTTACATGAAAACTGAAATTATCAATAATTTGAATACCTCAAGCAATCAAGAATTCTTAATTATTAGCTAAATTCACCCCAACCAAACCCAATCTAGCTCGCAGACAATTAGGCTGTATTTAGATCATGAATTTAATGTATTTAAAAAAAGGTTGAGAGATATGACACAAAAACAAACTATAATATTTCATGACTTAGAATAGTATGTGGCTTTTTAAGGGTAAATTACACTGTCTCTTTTATGTTTAGACACTTTTTCCACTTTGTCTTTTAAAATTTATTTTTTCTCATTTTGACTCTTCGGCCCCGTTTGTTTTGGGCTATAGGGAGGATATTGGGATTAGTAATACCAATGTATTACTAATGCCCTTGTTTGTTTGCAGAGAAAGTCTTGGGACTATTAGTCCTTTGGTATTGCTAATACCCTTGAAAGGGGGATTGGTAAGGAGGAGGTAGATATGGTATTAGAAAATAGTGAGGGGATTAGAAATTTTTTTATTTTTTATATATTGGGAATTTTTTTTTAAATATAATGTTTAATTTTTTATATTTTTTTATTTGTTTTATTATTTTATATAAAAATAATTTAACAATTCCTCATTATTAATCCCCTCACTATCAATCCCCTCACTATTAATCCCTTCACTATCAATCCCCTCACTATTAATCCCCTCACTATCAATCCCCTCCATTCTATCTCCCAAAACAAACGAGGCCTTCATGTTTCAAGCTTTTTTTAATTTACTCCTAAAACTAATTTTTGTTCAAAATTAGACAGAAAAGGATACTTTAACAAACCACATGGCATAAAAATATTTTATTATATGTAACTCACATTTTTAACATAAATTTAAACTCTAATATAATAATATATATTTTTTATATTATATGATAGTTATTACGATATTTTTTGTCTAATTTTAAACAGAAATTAAATTTAGGAATAAACTAAGAAAAATTTGAAACATAAAGAATTAAAGGGAGAAAAAATAAATTTTAAAAATTAAAGTAAAAAAATAATTAAACATAAAAAGGTAAAATGTAATTTACCCGACTTTTTAATATTCATAACATAAATGGTTTGTAACGAAATTTTATTTTTATAATACGTCCCTTCGTAAATAGTGTGGTAGGCTTAGTTGAAGCAATAAATTAAGAAGGTGAGAAGGAAACTCCTGCATTGTAATCTTTGCTCACTGACCATTCCAATGAAGAAATAGAGCTGCTTGGAATCATCCAAGTCGACTGCCATGTTGACCAGATCTCTGACATCATCTGGAAACCCCTGTTTTAAGGAAGAGCATTCCATTCCTGTTTATTTTGTTTTGCTTTTGTGTGTGGTTGTTTTTGTTTTTGATTAATTCTGGGAATTTCCATTTTCAAATGGCTGTTTCTGCTCCCTTCATTCTTGCTCTCTTTGTCCTCTCTCATCTTCTTCTTCTTCACTTGTTCTCGGCCCAAGAAGACAACAAAATCCAGATTACTTGTCCTAAGTCCTTCGATTGCTAGCCATTCCATCATCCACTAAACTTTCCATCATCACAGTAACTTGTGATGAACCACCTTGAAAAATCAAACTGGGAAAAGAAGGGTCGTGGTGGTATGATGTAGTAGCAATAGAAGAAAACTTACCCGGTAACATTTTCCAAATCTGTGACCAATTTCTTCAAACCCAATTAGAAAATAAAAGTTGCCGGGTCTTCAAGAATTTGAGTTTTCCCAATATTTTCACAACCTGAATTCAGAGTTTAGATTTTTATGCAAGCTTCGGTTTTCAATTTTCGAGGTTTTCATTTGCTGCTTTCAGTCATCAAAACGTACCCTTTTCTACATCATAGTTTGTTTTTGTGTCATGTCTCTCAACACTTTTTTAAGTTTCTGTGAAATACATAACTGTTGGGGTTTGGTTGGGGAATGAATTTATCTAATAATTCAGAAATTTTGATTGCTTGAGGTATTCAAATTTCTGAAAATTTCATGTAAGAATACTGAGAGGGTTTTGAGAGTCAATAATGTGTCAAGTCCATGTAGTGCTGGGTCACTGAGGAAGGTGCGTAGGAAACACCTTTGGAATTTCTGCACAAGCGTACTGTTATTTCTGAATTATTCCAAAACCCAATCCAAAAATCTTCAATCTTGCCTTGATGGGTTAAAGATTCATCAGAAGGGGGTAGAATCTTTTCTGTAGTAGTTAAAGTCGGATGAATGATGACTTGGCCAAGGGCGTAGGTATGAAGGCAAGCTTCCTATATTAATTAGAAACTAGTGATTAGGCAAATGCGTGTGCAACTATATTAAAAAATAAGAACCACAATTTTGCATTTTTAAAATTGTTATAATAAGTTTGAAGAAAAAAATGTCATTAAAATTCACCAAGAAAATTAAGTTTAAAACCATATTGAAATAGAATATACCTAAACCTCAAGAAAAAGTGAAAAAAAATAAAGTAAAATAAGAAAAAATATTGAAACGCTACGTTCTTCAAACAAATTAGCTGAGCGAAGTTATTTACCAACTTATTTTCTTTACTTTTCTTCACAAGTATCAAAATTCTAGGCAAGCAAACACTTGAGAAAAATAGCTATTCATCTTTGTTCTATAATAAGAAGGGAAAAAAAAATCATAGATTAGCTATAGTTTGTTTGTCATGAACTTGTGGATCCATTTTGGGCCATCTTAATAATTTTAAATGTTTATTTTGTAGGCCCACAAGAAAATCATTCATTTAAAAAATTAGGTTGATCAAACATCGGTAGCTATATGATTGGATTACAAAATAATAATAAAATATTGACAATTTACTCTTAAAATCAAATTTGACGTCCATGTTCTTTTTGAATAATTTTGTGATCCGATCATGCGGTTACCAATGTTTGATCAACTTAATTTTTCTGCAATAATAATTTCAAATAATCCTTGGTAGCTCAAAATTCGGTGGCTCGAATTGGCTCGAAACCCAAAATGACGTTGTTTTGGGTTTCTTTTTTCTTCTTTTTCTTGCTTTTCGAATCAGAATACATAGAGACAGAAAAGAGAGAGACAAGGAGAAAAGAGGAAGAGAGAAGAGGAAGAGAGAAGGAGAAAAGAAGAGAAGAGAGAAGGAAGGGGGAAGAGGGAGGGGCTGCAACAACCATTGTCGTCGCTACACCACTCCGTCGCCACCACTGCTGCGACCACCACTTTGTGTGTGTGTGTGTTTCATGGATTTGGCTTCCAGATCTGTATATGTGTGTATGTGGGGGGTTGATTTGTGTGTGTTTGTGTGTGGGTTTGATTTTACAGATGTGTGTGGGGGGAAGGGGGGGTTTGATTTGTGTGTTTCATTGATTTGTGTGGATTTCTTCTTCTTCTTTTGTATGATGTGTTTGTTGTTGATCTTCTTTCTTCTTCTTCTTTCTTTCTTCTTCTTATGAGTTATGGAAAAGGGGCAAAAAAAAGAGGGAAAAAAAAAATTTTGAACCACGGAAAATTCGAGCTACATAGTGGGATTGAATAATTTCTTAGTAATACAATATGAACTATTTAGATAATTGAAGTGGACCCAATGTAGGGCCCACAGTGAGCCAAAGAGTCTTGAGTTGATACCCCCAATCCAAATAATGGACTAAAGTGAAGCTAAGGCCTCATTTGGCAAGTGGTTCTTTTAGCTTAAAAGTCAAAAAGTTACTAAAAAAATCAAAAAGCTGACAACTTATACAAAAAAGTCAAAGATTCCTTTTTTTCTCTACTTTTTGCATATCTTTTCGTAAAAAGCCAAAAAGTCATCCCAAACATACTAGTTTTTTTATCTCATATTTTAGCCAAAAAGCTAAAAAGTTACTAAAATAGCATGTTCTCAAACGAGGCCTTAAGTCTTTTTAATTAAGGGGTAGTTTATCCTTTAATAAAGCTCAAATGCATCCAGAACATAGAAAGTAGCTTAATTTGAATTCAACTTTTATTCCCTTGTTTTAAACATCTGATCGATGTTTTTCTTCTTGATAGTAGTTTCAAAAAGCAGGAAGTTGATATTGATTCTTGGAACAGGTAATATTCATTTTTTTTTTATCAATATTTATCTGCATGAGTATTTTTAGCTGATTTTTTGCTGTTATTACATTAGCTTAATTTTTCTCTTTTAATTGATTACAACTCATTCAGTTGCTGCTGGAATTGGGAGTTTAGTAATTCTATTGTTCTGCATCATATGGAAACTTGCACCAAGTGATCGTTCCACAATCTTTTGGAAGAACAAAACGGAGAGCAACCAAAATGTTAAGGCCTTTCTAAATAATTATGCATCTCTTTCTCCAAAAAAGTACACTTATTCTCACGTCAAGAAAATGACCAACTCCTTCAGAGTTAAACTTGGTCAAGGAGGCTATGGTTGTGTCTTCAAAGGAAAGTTAGACAATGGATGCCTTGTGGCAGTGAAGGTTCTAAAAGGGTTGAAAGGCAGTGGAGAAGAGTTCATTAATGAAGTTGCAACCATTAGTAGGACTTCTCATGTTAATATTGTAACTCTTTTGGGGTTTTGTTTTGAGGGTCACATTAGAGCTCTCATATATGAGTTCATGCCTAACGGATCTCTTGAGAAATTCATTTATGATGGGAATTCCTTGACATATTGCCAATTGGGCTGGGAAGTGTTATACCAAATTGCAATTGGCATTGCTCGAGGATTAGAGTACTTGCATCGTGGTTGCAACATGCGAATTTTGCATTTTGACATAAAGCCTCATAATATTCTTTTAAATGAAGACTTTTGCCCAAAGATCTCCGATTTTGGCCTTGCTAAACTGTGCCCACAGAAAGAGAGTATCGTATCACTGTTAGGTACTAGAGGGACACCGGGCTATATTGCCCCAGAAGTGTTTTGTAGGAACTTTGGGGGAGTTTCACACAAGTCAGATGTCTATAGTTATGGAATGATGGTTCTCGAAATGGTTGGAGGAAGAAAGAATATTGATGTCGAAGTTGATCGTACTAGTGAGATATACTTTCCACATTGGATATACAAGCGACTTGAGCTAGATGAAGAACTTGGAGTGCAGGGCATTATGAATGATGAGGCAAATGAAAGTGCAAGGAAGATGATTATAGTTGGCTTGTGGTGCATACAAACAGATCCCTTGCACCGGCCATCAATGAGCAAGGTAGTGGAGATGCTAGAAGGGAGCGTGGAGTCCTTGCAAGTCCCCCCTAAGCCTTACTTGTCTTCTCCCCCAAGATCACCACCAGATTCTTCAACTACACTCGTGCCATAACATTGTCCTATTCACAATGCATACTTTTATTGCCAAGGTCACAGTGAAAATTAGGTAAATTCTCTCTCTTTATTGGCTTTTGTTAGTGTATGCCTGTTTCACAGTAAAATTAAACCAAGATTTAGAAACTAGTCTAGAACAAATGCACCAGATGTTTTGTCAATTTGATTGAATCAGAACAAGGCATTCAAATTGGGAGATAAGGCCACCAAAGGGGATTAATGCTCTCACTTGGACCTTAAATTGTTTCAAACATAGTACACCCCTGTTTTATAGCCAAATTTGGAGGAACTTGAATGAATTCTAATAAATTTGGAACTTTTGTGTCCCAAAAATCTTTTTGCCTCAGCCAAAACCAGTACCAATGGTTGAGGAAGTGGATGTGATCACTCACTAGTCCATTTTCACTAGGAAAATAGTATTCTTGTAGAATTTTTATACGTAGCTATCACCAAAATGATGTGACTGGCATTGTGGTAATTAAATATCATTTTAATGAGCACTCTGTTTTAAAGTAATAAAACCATATCATTTTGTATGCAACTTATGAATATTTTTCTGTTTTCATTAATCTTTTGCAGCACCTTTAATTTGCTTTTGTACACAATGTGCTGCTGTCAACAACTGTGGCAAAAATAGGTTTGCGGATGCGATATCGAATGTCATAAAAGGCATCAATAAAACCCTCAGTAACACATTAGTTTTAAGGAAGGTGGTGTAATTATGTCCGACAGAATTGTATGACAATCTATGGCATGAAAATTTGTGGAATTGTAAAATATAGTGAATTATGTTTATGCAAATTCGGGTTATGGAACTACTTGAATTCATTCTTCTTTAGAAAGGGGGATATGCAACCAAATAACATCTTGGAGAATTTGATAATGATCAGCTGGTTGTACAATACATATGCTAAGTGAGTAACATATTTGGTGAAACTTCTACTTCATATAAAAAAAAAAAAAAGAAAGTGAGGGCTTCATTTTTCTATTTTTTGTTATCCTATAGCGTTTAAATATTGGACTTGAGGAGTAATTTGTCGAAGAAAAAGAAAAGAATTAAAGTATAAACTAAATATTTTTACTTCTTTTCTTTTTTCTCTGCAAATCTCTGCGCAAATTCAAGATTCAAATACAAACTTAATGTTATATTAGCAATTTACTACAAGTTCTGAACATAAAATTATCTGAACTATTCTAGTTTTTTTTTTCTTTTTCTTTGGATGGAAACCATATAATAGTTAGTTAGATTAATTCCATTGAATTACAATGGTGAGATTTTGAAGAACAGAATCCAGTGATTACTAATGGCAAAGATCTTTATTTTTCTTCTTTCTTTTCTTGCTAAGTTTATTAATCCACTTCCCAAATTATAACTCACTTCCTCTCTCACAAAAAAGCTGCTTATAAGTAGTTTTTTACCAAAAAGCTTATTATAACCATCTTCTCAAAATAGGCCTAAGTGCTCATTTAGGAATTTGACTTTTTTGTGACTCTTTGATTTTTTGACCTTTTTTTTTTTTTTTTGGAGGTGAAAAAAGTTTTATATGTTTAGAATGTTTCTTTTTGTTCGATTGATAGTTATGAGAGAAAAAATGATTAATATTTGATATGTATCATGTGACTTTTTGTTAATAGGGCTGAAATAGTTAACTATTTTGCTTTGTTTCACCAAAAAAGTCTCTTGTCAAACCGGGCCTAAAATCGGAAAATTTGCAGTATGTTCTTGACCATAATTTAGTAAGAGTTAAGAGTCCTACTTAAAATTATTTGGTAGTTAAAGTCTCTAAATTTTTAAAATTTAGAAGAGTAAGTTTACTTTTCACATGTTTTAGAGCACACTGCTGGCAACGACATCTTCACTGGAGTATCAACAAAAATGGAGGCTTAATCCCTCTAGCGACCTGTTTGGAGTGTTGGCCCATACTATGGAGATGCAAAAACCTAAGGGCATGGATTGTTTATCATTTTCATGAAAAACATCACATATGAGGACATGATTAATTACTTTTGCCTCATTAGAATCATAGATCTCAACACCATGATTATTTACCAGGTTAAGTTCTTTTTTTATCTCATTAGAATTCTAATCTTCTTTACCACTTTCATGTATGTTAATTACAACTTTTTCTTCTTCTTCTTCTTCTTGTACATTTATTTTTGGATAAATTACAAATACACCCCCTGATATTTGCTCAAAATACGAATTGCCCCATGTGATTTGGAAAATTATAAATACCTCATTGTCAGAATTTTTCATTTAACATAATTAATTGAAAAAGTGAAATTTCTAACTGTTTACCTATACAATAATAAAATTATCTGAATTATTAATTGAAATAAATTTTAACATTATTAAAATCTGTTAATTAACTTGATAATTTATTAATAAAATGGCCTATTTCTTATAAAATTAGAAATCTTAGGAGGTATAATGTAATTTCCAGAACCATAAGAAGTAATTTGTAATTTAAGTAGATTTCAGGGGGTGTGTTTTAATTTATCCTTTATTTTTTGGTTTATTTATTTATTTATTTTTTCTTAATTGATGTTAATTTGGGGTGGTGATGATTTGTTGTTGGTGCTCATTATTGTGCTTTGGTGACAATGGTTGGTGGTAGTGGTGTTTTTCGACCCTCAAATTTGTAATTTTGTGGGTCATAATTTTTTAGAGTTCTTTATTCAAAAATAGATTGTAACATCTAAACCTGTAATAATAGTGAAATTTCGAAGGCTTTAATCTGATAAATTTACTAACTTTATGTTTGCCTTTGCAAAGTAAAATAACAAAATCATATTTTATATAATAAGGATTTTTACTTAATTTTGTAGAATTAATACTGATCAATTAATATCATCATACTAATGCATAAACAAATATATTTTATCTTCCATCTCCAATCCAATCTAATATCACAATGCCAGTAATATCATTACTCAATCCAACCATACTCATAATTCCTTTTAACTTAATTTGACAATCAAACATGGTTCTATGGAAATGCTAGTCCCATACAATTTTTCACAACTAAACTTGATTTATAAAAAATGGTAAATTATACTATTAGTTCTTGTAGTTTAAGTGAAGTGTCACTTTAATCCTTATAATTTCTAATATATACACAATTAGTTAGGACCCGAGTTAGGTTGATCAACCAATGACGGCCCACAATCTAGTGAGATTGAGGCCCACCACCACTAATAGTCCAAGACAAAAACTGTCTCTAGAAAGCGAAGGCATGGACAAAAAACCCTTAAGCCCTCTATCCCTACTGTCTCTCTTGGCCTGCTTGTTTTCCTGCATGAGTGGTGGGATTGGATTATGATAGATGTGGTTCTCATTCACGGCATGTTTGGTTGTGAGATCAACAACCGAATTAGTACTCTAGTCGGATTCATAATCCCATTGAGCAGCCAGACTAGTACAGCGGGGGGAAAGTTGGGATTGAGAAATGAGTGCATGGAATTAATGTTTCAAATAGAGTTTGGACACGAGTCCATGACTTTTGGATAGAGCACACGGCTGTTCCAATGGGTGGTTGTGCTTATTCTATGTGTTTTTTTTTTTTTTTTCAAAGAGAAGAAGATGAAGTAATGATTTTTTTTTTTAATTGACTTTTTTAATAAAGGCATTTAAGAATTTTATATATTAATCATATTTGAAGATGACAAAACAAACAATAAATTGTCATGGTATTAATAATCCAATAATATATAAACAATCACTAGTTATCCTTCATCTTCAACTTAGGCCTTGTTTGGGAACATATTTTTTTAATAACTTTTTAGTTTTTTGGCTGAAATATGATGTAAAAAAAAATTAGTATATTTGAGATGACTTTTTGACTTTGTACAAAAAGATGTGCAAAAAATAGACAGAAAATAGAATGTTTGACTTTTTGGTATAGGTTGTTAGCTTTTTGACTTTTTAATAATTTTTTGACGTTTTGACTAAAAAAGTCACTTGCCAAACGATGCTTAATACCACCTCATTTTTAATCTTATCACTCAATCCTACCATATTACTTATCCCATCTAACCTAATCAGCCAAACAAATAACGCCTAAGTCTATACTTCTAACAAAGATATCAGAGGGTCTTTGGCCAACACCAGACCAGTGCCCCCAAACACTTATCTTAGGATTAGATCGAGACCAAACAAACCTGATTATCATCAATTTCAATTTAATAATTTAAACCATACAATTTTAATAAGCTAAATTGGGATATGGTTGGGGATGAGGTAGTAATCAAGAATTTCTGATTGGTTGAGGTATTCAAAATTCTTGATAATTTTAATTTTCATGTAAGAATACGGAGAGAGAATGAGAGAGAGTTTTAAGAATGAATAATGGGTTAAGTTCATAGAGTGATGGGTCACTGAGGAAGGTGAATAGGAAACACTTGTGCGGTCTTTGGCCAACCAACCATTGCAGTGAACAAGTAGACCATTTGGCTCTACTTTTAGTCTTCTTTTCTAGAAGTCTTCTTATAAACAATATTTCCCAGTCTACTGCCATGTCAAGCAGGCACACCTCACACAAATCTCCTTTCAAGTAATAGAGAATTTTGTTTTTCTCCCACTGTTTTTGGTTTTTTTATTATCTGCTAAATTGTGAATCTACAATTGTTGTTCCCTCCATTTTGGCTTTCTTTGTCCTCTCTTACCTACTGTTTCTTCACTTTGCTAGAGAAGACAACACCTCATTCCAAAACTGTCCACAGTCTTTCCAGTGTGGAAAACTTGGGCAGATCAAGTTCCCTTACACCAACATCACTTATCCCGATTGTGGGTTGTGCACTGTAAATTACAGCGAACCAATTCCAAAACTTTATTTTGGTATGGACCAACTATGGTATGAAGTTCATGACAAGTTTCTTAGTCATGAGGTCCTAAATGTTACAAACAAAAACCTTGAAACCATCATAAAATCCAAAAGCTACGATGTCTTCGCTTTCTACTTGAGCTGGAGTCTTCCCACTACACCTTTTGTTTCTTACACAATCTCCCCCAATCTCACCTTCTTCAAATGCCCTACAGGCGTCAGCAGTGATCTTCACAAGCAGATTGACCATTTCTTTCGCCATAATCAGAGTTACAGTTATTACAAAGGCTGCTCAGGCTACACAGTTTATTATAAATACCCTGATGATCCTAATCAATCTCTTCTTATAAATGAGAGAATTCTGCAAAGGTGTGTACATTTTCAACTGCCGGTGTTTTCATTAAACGGTAGCAGGACGCAAAATGTCAGTGATCTGTTCTCTGTAGTGGCTTCTGAGTTCTCACTCAAATTTCATGTGTCAAAGGAATGCGGTGAGTGTAACCTAAGAGGAGACCATTGTCCTCGATACAACAGCTCCAAGTTCCAATGCAATGAGCAGGCTTACTCACCCAAAAAAAGCATTAAGCAGGCAAAACACGGTATTGGAATTTCTCTACCGCATAAAGCATACTGTTATTTCTGATTTAATCCAAAATCTTCAATCTGTAGAAGTCTGCTTCATATGGATTTTGGTTCATTACCTTGGCCGGTTTTGATTAATCAACTGTTTTCCTGTAGTTATATGCTCAAGCATTCAGAATATGCTTAGTAAATTACTATGAATTGTTGTATGTGCCAAATTCAACTTGGATTATTCTTGTTACTTGCTAGATACCATTTTTTTTGGGTAGGTAAGTGGGTTAGATGCACCAAAAAATATGCTTGATACACCCCTATCGAGGACAAAAAAGATGTCTGAGCAAGCCATTAAAACAGAGCATTCAAAACCTAGCACTGAAAAAAACTCTCACAGCTTGAGAGCTAGGCCAAAGAAACAAAATACACGCAAAGTTATGTTAGTGTTCCACTGCCCATTCAAATGGAGAAACCACTATGGATAGTGGCTCTCCCACTCTTCCACTCCACCTATCCCATTAGCTAATGGAAGGGGTTGGTGGCAACCAATGAGCTCCTTCCTCAATTGTGTATAAATTGAGGTGAGGATGAGGGGTTGGACAGACAAGTGATTACAGTGTGTGTAATCTGAGAGATTGTGAGAAGTGAGAGTGCTATAGTGTGTAAGTGAGGAGTGAGTGTGTAAACTCTCTCCAAAAAAATTCTATAGTGGATAGCTCTTCGTGGACGTAGGCAATTGCTGAACCACGCAAATATTCTTGTGTTACTATGTGTGATTGATTTCTGGTGTCTCACAGTCCCAACAAGTGGTATCAGAATCGAATCGGTTGCGTTTCGAAAAAACAGAGTGCGTTTTTTCGAAACTGCCAGAAATCAAGTTGCTCGAAATCAGGTTTTGAGCATACCAGAAGCAAAGTCTCAAAGAGAGGAGTCCAAAACTGCAAAGTAGAGCCCCAAAAGCCCAGCCACGCGCCCACACGAGCCACCCAAAGGAAGCGCCTAAAAACCAGTCTCCTCACTCGCCTCCACGCCCCGTTGAAGTTGTCGGCGCGTCATACCCACGCACACACACGCGCCTCATGTGCGTCTGAAGGAGGAAGACGATCCAGTCAGCGCCACGTCAGCGCCCAGTCAGCGACACGTGTTGCCACGTCATCTGATACGTCGGTGCCATGTGTCAGCCTGTTATCTACGTGTCAGCCACGTCAGCAGATCCCCGTTAACCAGTCAACCTGCGAAAGGAGTGATCCAGTGCTTCGCGGCTAAGGTACACCTACAGATCAAAACTGTCCAAACTGTTTTGGCTTGATCTGAGTCATTCCGAGTCTGTTTTTGACGATCCAATAGTGTTTTCCTTCTATTTGGAGTATTCTGGACACATCTGTACGGTCAGATTTTGCAAATCAGATTTCAAAAATTTTCAGTTTGTATTTGGACAATTCGAAGTGCTTTTTTGACTAATTTGACTAGTCCAGACTCAACAACAAAGCCTATTTTTCAAACAGAGATTATTTTCTATACAGACAAGTGTTGATGGAGGAATCAACGTCGCCTTCAGGATCTATGTTCAAGTTGACTCCTAATTATGCAATTTGGAGGTCACAGATGGAAGACACCTTGTATTATAAAGACCTGTTTGACCCTATTTTTATAAAAGGGGTTAAACCAAAAGCAGTGAAGGATGAGGACTGGATAAAGATGAACTGCAAGACTATCAGTTATATCAGACAATGGATAGACCATAGTGTGTACCATCATGTCGCTGAGGAGACAGATGCCTATGCTCTATAGACAATGTTAGTCGATATGTACCGGTCAAAGACCACTCGAAACAAAGCCTTGGTGATGAGAAGGCTTGTCAATTTGAAATTAAAGAATGGCATGTTTGTCGCCGAGCACACCAATGAATTCAAAAGTCTGGTGAATCAGCTTGCAACCGTCAAGATGCGCTTAGACGATGAAATGCAAGCTATTCTACTGCTCAGTTCTTTACTAGATAGTTGGGAGACGTTGGTGGTTTCTCTTAGCAACTCTGCACCAGAATGAAAACTGACCATGAGCATGGTCACTGACGCCATGTACAATGAAGAGACAAGGCGGAAAGACTTGGGTGGAGATCAATCCCATGCCCTCATCATAGAAAATAAAGTTAGAGGCAGAGACAGAGGAAGAAGCAAAAGCAGAGGAAGATTTCAAGACAGAGGGAAATCCAAAGAAGGTACGAGCCGGTCGAAGTTCAAGTGTTATCATTGTGGCCAAGAGGGTCACATAAAGAAATACTGCTATGCCTTAAAGGGAGAATAAATACAAGGCAATAGACAACCAAAGACTGAAGATGGGAACACTGCAGTTACTGTCTCAAAGGATATTGCATTATTCTCTGTTGAAAAAGAAGAATGCCTCCATATATCAGACAATGACACTGAGTGGGTTGTAGATACAGCAGTTTCCTACCATGCCACACCTCAGAAGGAGTTCTTCAGTACGTACCAAGCTGGAGATTTTGATACAGTGAAGATCGGCAACTCCAGTTTTTCAAAGATTGTGGGAATCGGTGATGTTCACATCCAAACCAAAGTTGGGTGCACGATGGTGTTGAAAGATGTCAGGCATGTTCCCGATTTACGCCTGAATCTTATCTCAAGAATAACCTTAGATCGACAAGGCTATGAGAACTACTTCGGCAAAGGCATGTGGAAGTTGAAAAAGGGATCTCTGGTGGTAGCCAGAGGACAGGCAAGTGGCACTTTGTACAAGACTCATGTGGAGGTGCATTCAGATAGCCTCAACGCAACAGAAGATGAGGTATCACCAAATTTGTGGCATAAAGGCTGGGTCACATGAGTGAGAAAGGGTTGCAAATTCTAGAAAAGAAGTCACTTATTCCCTTTGCCAAAGATGCGAAATTGAACCCTTGTGACAACTGCTTGTTTGGGAAGCAACATAGAGTCGCTTTCCACTCATCATCCAGAAGACAATAAGAGCTATTGAGCAGAGCATACTCTGATTTTTGCGGTCCCATAAAAGTGGAATCTTTGGGTGGCAGAAAATACTTCCTGACATTTATTGATGACGCATCATGGAAGGTATGGGTTTATGTCCTAAGAACCAAAGCTGAGGTGTTCCAGTATTTTCAAACATTTTATGCTATGGTGGAAAGGGAGACCGAAAAGAAGTTGAAGTGTCTTCAAACAGACAATGGAGGTGAGTACACGTCAAAGGAGTTTGAAGCCTATTGTGCTACTCGCGGCATTCAACATGAGAAGACTGTTCCTGGAACCCCACAACACAATGGTGTAGCCGAAAGAATGAACCAGACCATTGTGGAGAAGGTTAGATGTATGCTAAAAATGGCAAAGCTACCAAAGCCATTTTGGGGAGAAGTTGTTCGTGTTGCATGCTATTTGATCAACAGATCGCCATCAGTTCTACTGAATTTTGAAATTCCAGAGAAAGTATGGTTTGGAAGGGAGATTTCTTACTCTCAGTTGAGAGTGTTTGGGTGCAAAGCATTTGCACATGTATCCAAGGAGCACAGACAGAAGCTGGATGATAAAGCTACTCCATGCATCTTTATTGGCTATGGAGATGAAGAATTTGGATATAGATTATGGGATCCGAAAAACAAAAAGGTCATTCAAAGCCGAGATGTGGTATTTGAAGAAGGCCAGACCTTAGAAGACTTTGGGCAACCAGCCAAACCCAAAGTTAATAATGTTTTAGAAATTGTTTCCAATCCTGCACTGTCACAGCATGCCACTAATGAAGAAGAGCTACCGCAGTATGCAGCCAATGATGTAGAGTTACATGATGGATTGCCAAAAGAAGAGGGTGTTGAGCAGGGGGAGCCACAACCCCCTCCGCTAGAGACTGTTGGTCCATAGTTGCGAAGATCAACAAGAGAGTCTAAGCCGTCATCAAAATATCCTACTTCTGATTATGTTTTGCTTACTGAAGAAGGGGAGCTAGAAAGTTTTCAAGAAGCTCAGAATCATAAGGAGAAGAGTAGCTGGCATCAAGCTATGCAAGAAGAGATGCAGTCATTGCAGAAGAATTAGACTTATGATTTGGTAAACCTTCCCCAGGGTCGAAAACCATTGCAGAACAAATGGGCGTTCAAGTTGAAGAAAGATGGCAACAGAAAGCTAGTCAAGTATAAGGCTTGATTGGTTGTCAAAGGTTTCAGGCAGAAGAAAGGTATTGATTTTGACGAAATCTTCTCGCCAGTTGTGAAAATGACATCCATTTGAGTAGTTTTGGGACTAGCGGCCAGTTTGAATTTGAAACTTGAACAGATGGATATAAAAACGGCATTTCTCCATGGTGATCTGAAGGAAGAAATTTACATGGAGCAGCCAAAAGGTTTTGAAGTAAAAGGGAAAGAAAACTTAGTCTGCAGATTGAAGAAGAGTATTTACGGCCTCAAACAAGTGCCTAGATAGTGGTATGAGAAATTTGACTCAGTCATGGTGGATCATGAGTACAAGAGAACTGCTGCAGATCAGTGTGTTTATGTCAGGAAATTTCCTGATAGAAACTTCATCATACTCCTGCTCTATGTTGATGACATGTTGATTGTTCAACAGGATGCCACATCAATCAAATCATTGAAGAAGGAGTTATCACAGTCCTTTGACATGAAGGACCTAGGCCCTGCACAGCAAATGTTGGGTATACAAATTGTGCATGACAGGAAAGCCAAGAAATTATGGCTGTCACAGGAGAAGTACGTTGAACGGGTGATTGCAAAGTTCAACATGAAAGATTCCAAGCTAGTCAATACTTCGCTGGCTAATCATTTCAAGCTGAACAATAGTTCTTGTCCCTTCTCTACTAAAGAAAGAGAAGAGATGGAGGCTATTCCCTACTTATCTGCCGTAGGGAGTTTGATGTATGCAATGGTGTCTACCCGACCAGATATTGCTCATGCTGTTGGAGTAGTAAGCAAATTCCTTTCCAATCTAGGAAAAAAGCATTGGGAAGTAGTCAAGTGGATTCTAAGGTAGCTCAAGGGCACGGCAAAAATGTGTTTGCGCTTTAGATATGCTAAACCAGTCTTGGAAGGCTATACGGATTCCGATATGGTGGGAGATCTTGATGGTAGAAAATGTACATCAGAATTTCTGTTCACTTTCGTAGGGGGAGCTATGTCTTGGCAGTCCAAGTTGCAGAAGTGTGTTGCTTTATCCACAACCGAGGCAGAGTATATTGCTGCAACGGAAGTTGGAAAAGAGATGTTGTGGTTGCAGCGGTTTTTCCAAGAGTTGGGATTAAAGCAAGAGAAGTTTACGGTACATTGTGATAGCCAGAGTGCCATAGACCTGAGCAAGAATTCGATGTACCATTCTCGCACAAAGCACATTGATATTCGGTATAATTGGATACGTGAAGTGATGGAAAAACAGTTATTGGAACTGATCAAGATCCATACAGATAAGAATCCAGCTGACATACTGACAAAGGTGGTCTCGAGAAACAAACTCAAAATTTGCAGAGACATTACCGAGATGGACTTCAAATGAGAAGTTAGTTCTCTATATAGGCGTGGAAGGGGAGAATTGTTAGTGTTCCACTGCCTATTCAAATGGAGAAACCACTATGGATAGTGGCTCTCCCACTCTTCCACTCCACCCACCCCATTAGCTAATAAAAGGGGTTGGTGGCAACCAATGAGCTCCTCCCTCAATTGTGTATAAATTGAGGTGAGGAGGAGGGGTTGGACAGACAAGTGATTACAGTGTGTGTAATCTGAGAGATTGTGAGAAGTGAGAGTGCTATAGTGTGTAAGTGAGGTGTGAGTGTGTAAACTCCCTCCGGGAAAATTCTATAGTGGATAGCTCTCTGTGGACGTAGGCAATTGCCGAACCACGTAAATATTCTTATGTTGTTGTGTGTGATTGATTTCTGGTGTTTCACAGTCCCAACAAGTTAGAGGGCAACGCCTTCTAATTATTTCATAGAAGGCATATGACTAGATTTCTTAGACTTAGACAAAATAGCATTCTTCTCTAGCAAGCTTAAGATTTCCAATTCTATCAAGGAGCTTTTTTTTTTTTTTTTTTTTCTAACCTCTTGAAGATGGGTTCATCCATGGACCAACAAATGTTTGATTCGAAAGGGTCTGTAGAACCCCTTAAGATGTTAAGGTCGACGAAGGTCTAGCCCATTTTGACTACCCCATCTTCTTCAATTGCTCTCTCTTTATTTGAAACCTCCTCATTTGGATTACCCCATTTTGCATTTGTGTCTATATTGACCTTGTTTGGTATTATTGGGATATTATATGTAAGGGATCATTTTGGAGTTTCAGGATTCATGACCTTGGGAGCTTATGTAGAGTGTGTGTGTGTGTGTGTGTGTGTGTGTGTGTGTTGGGGGGGAGGGGGGTGTTTAGAGAGAACCGACTCATTATGTTCTCTATTTTCATAGTAAAACACTTTCATGTTCTTCACCTATGGATGTAGACTTATAGTACTGTGTAAATCTTTTGTATGCTTGTGTGTTTGTTTTGTTTATTACTTCTCAATTTTTTATTTCGTCTTAACAAATTGCCTGTGGTTTTTCTCCTTGGCATTATTTACAGGAACAAAACAGGTGATATTGATTCTAGCAACAGGTAATATATCTCTGATCAGTATCAAAAAACATGAATAAATTTAGATGCATCTATATACATCAAATGTTTTTAACCAGTGGTAGCAAAAAGAAGTAGATTGCGATTGATTTTGGGAACAGGTAATTGTAGATGCACCCGAACGTCCCGGGAAAATCCCGTTTTGTTCATTGGACTCACTACAGTTCGGACTCAAATGTCACGGTTCTGAATCTAATCTCACAAAGTGCAATGCAAGATCGATAAATCACCAAAGAGTCCAAATCCGGCAAATCGTTTTGAAAAACTGATTTTAGAAAGAAGTGCCAAACATGGACTGCTTTGCCAGATACAGAGTCGCCACCTAAATATTTTATTTTTGGAAAATTTAGGAAACCCTGACTCGTGCCTAAAGCCACGTGTCTGTCATCACAAAGTTGTCTCGGCTCGGGAACTTGGGTACGATTGGGGAAGGTCAGCTGTGAGCACCCCCGCTCGCCCAATCAAAGATCGGCCACTACTAAACATGATATCGAGTTTTTGAAAACACATGCATTCTTATTCCGCTGTATTAGCCTAAAAATACTATGTGATGCGCGCAGCAAATAAGTATAGACTGGATCGTCTGGATTGGAACAAAACATTTCATGTTTGTCTATGAGAGCGGTTTGCTACTCGCAAGTAGGCTAAAATGCGTATTTTGCCACTCTCAAGTGGGTTTAGAAAATATGGTGATTTGCCACTCTCAAGTGGGCTTAAAACTCGCAATCAATGAATTATTCCAATTCAAATAATCCAACCTTCATCCACAGGCATTCAGGCAGGTATATCACATAAGCACATAGCCTCTTAGCAAGCATGCTATCATGGTAGTCACTCACACACATGCAAGGATGCTAAAGCATAAACACTCACCGAGTACTCCAAGCCAAAACAGAAACTAGTTAGTAATCAATGCATGATCCTAGTTCATGTTAAGATGGCTAATGCAACACATGCAGAATACAACTAAGATAGGCTCGGCTATTCTAAGATGGCATATGAGATGCTACAAGTAACATGTATTCAACTTGGAATTGAAATACAATGCAGTTAGAATGATGCGCCGAGCCCGGTGCATGCAAGACAGATGAATGAATGCAAACATGCAAAGCATAAGGATGCTAATTGAAACATGCCCTAGAACTAACCATCATAACCTGGTAAATAAAAGGGAAAAAGACGTGGGGTTGGAAGACATACATCACACACACGCACACTTATTACAACATTGCCTTCTCTCAGAGGGTCCGAATGAATAGTACATAATAAACTAGCTAATCTAAGCTAATTAAACTAATTATTACACAACATTAATTAATTAACAAATTAACTAAGTAAGTAAGGAAACTAGCATGCAAATTAAACAAAATGGACTGCCTCAGCTCTGTTCCGAATGATAGGGATGCATGCATGCTCAAGTCACCTTGTCAGGAAATCCATCGCGATGCCTTGATTTGCCTCTGTTTGCAACTGGTCCCAGAACACTGTACAAAGCTCCAGAAGGTTGCTGACCAGTTTTTGCTCCCAGAACACTGTACAGAGAGCGAAAAAGGGACATGGCAAAGTATTTTCAACATATGTATGCATGACCACTCTCCCCATCATTGCACAAGCTCTAGGGAGTGTAGTCCTTGATCCTCATGCCACCAATCACGCATCTCGATGCATGATGGCCGAGGAGTCGGGTTGCACGACTCGATGTAAAATGAATGCACATATAAACACAACAAGGCCTAAACTCCATCATAGGTAATCCAGAGTGTCGGCGACCGAGAATCGAGGCACGTTTCGTCACTTGGAGTACGAAACGTCCCTCGTTTCTCGTGTTTGGACTAAGCCCTATTCCAAACATAATGCAATATACATGGCATACACAATACGACTAGCATACAACCTAAACGCAATGCAACCTAATCATGCTAGCATGCGAGGGATGATATGCAAACATGCAACTAGCATACACAATGCTATGAACTAAAAATGGCATACTCAATGCACATGAACTATATGGCATACGCAATGCACATACGAAGATGGACATGCACGAAGACATGAACAAGGCGTACACAATGCGACGATCAAGCATGCGACAACATGGATATGGCATACATAATGCAAGATGGACTTAAACTAAAATGAATGGGCCACAGCCACACTCAAATCAGTGGCCATGCATGATGAAAATGAAGCAACAACACACATGTAAACATGCACAAATGCAAGGGACCAAACCTAAGGCACAAAGTGCAACTCCACCAAAGCATGGTAAGCATGAAATATAGCATACAACCACATATTTTTCAGCTCTGAAATGACATGCAAGATGGTCCCGAATCATGCAAACACCTCACACAATGCATGCTAGATGGCCCAAATATCGAAACTAGTGAAGTGGATTACCCTATAGGCATGCAAAGCAATACTCAAATGACCAAACCAGCCCCAAACAGTCCCTATGCAACCCAAAATAGTAGCAAATATGGACTAAAATGATGGCTCGCAAAGCATGAAAATGAAGCTCATGCAATGGTCCAAAAATGAGGTATTCATGCATAACTCTCAAACACAGTCAAAGAGTGGAAAACATGAGAATATGGCATACATATAAGCTCTGAAATATGATTCACAATGATACCCAAACATGGAAACACCTCAAAATACGCATGCAATAGGCTTCAGAACTCAAAGTTAGGCAAGGGTATTGAACTACAACCATGCATAGAAAACATCATTCCACCATGAGGTCCAAAAATAGAGCTAAGGTAGTCCAAAACATGCACAAAATCAGTTTAAGGCATGGCCAAAAAGTGCTAGAATCAAAGGCCAAAATAGCATGCAATGTAAGCTAGTAAAGAGGATTTGCACTACAAGCATGTGAGACAATCAAGAGGCCACTAAACCAGCAAAATTTAGAGGTATGCCATGCCAAATAAAGCCCAAAAACCCACTGAAACATGGTTAATGCATGCAAGAATGAAATGCTCCTTTGATATGCTATGAAGAGGGTTGTTCTACACATGCAAGATGGACATCCAATATGGAAAAAAAAGCTCTAGATAGAGCCTATGCAGGTCCTAAAACTCATCAAAAATGGCCTGAAACATGGCTTGGAAGTATGAAAATATGGGCTCCTTTGAAAGGCCAAATATGCAAACAAATAAGGCCAAAAGAGAGAGGGTCACCCCTCTCTGATTTTGGCCCTCAAAACCACAAAACCACCACTAAAAATCCTCTAGATTTTAGTGGTAGGAAGGCCAAGCAAAGACTATCTCGAATGCCTTATGGCATGGCACAAAACAAGGCCAAAACAAGCATGCAAGAGGGTAGATGACCCCCAATACCAAAATAATCTTAAACAAACATGAAAAACACTTAAATATGAAGCTTTTTTCAGTTGACAACAAAGCTCAAATATGTATGCAAATGAGGCTAAGAGAAGGATCAAGATAATGCTTCAAAGAGGGGAAATGAGTTACCCTCGTAGCTCAGCAATGACAGCAGCTTCTTGGACCAAAAACCAGCCCTTTCGGACCTCTCAAGACCCTCCAAGAACCTTAGAACAATGGTGGAGGTGTGTGCTTAAGAGTTGTGGTGCAAAGGGGTCAAGAACCAACACTTTCTAAGCCTAAATATAGAGATATAGAGAGAGATACAACCCTTGTGCCTTAGACAATTTTTTTTCAACCTCTCTAAAGGAAATGGAGGGCCTCTCTTATAGAGTAACAAGAGGGTTCAAGCTTCTTGAAGAAGTTAGAGCAAAGGTTCAAGCTTCTTGGAGAAGATAGGGCAAAGGTTCAAGCTTCCTCAAGAAGCTAGAGCAAAGGTTCAAAAGGTTCAAGCTTCCTCAAGAAGCTAAAACAAGGGTTCAAAAGGTTCAAGCTTCCTCAAGAAGCTAAAACAAGGGTGCAAATCCTCCATACACGTGTATGGAGGGCAGGGTCTGTGCTTACCAGCTAGCACAGCTGGCATGCATAATGCCTAAAAAAAAAAAAAGGCAAAGAAAAGGTCTCGGCCAGAAAAAATGACCGATCGACCAAAATAATGGCCGGCCGACCAAGAACATTGCTGACCAGCCAACACTTTTGGCCGGTAGCAATAAAACAGAGCCGGTGGCAACATGCCAAGGCTAGTGGGGTGTGGGGGTGGCCAACAAGCCATTTCCTACCCTCAGAGGCAAAAACCTAAGTGCTAGGTCCACAACCAAGCACAAAACAAATAAGTCGAGAGGTCTTGAGGCAAGGCACGCAGCCGAAACCTCCGAGAACTCATGACGAACACGAACATGGATAATCATCGAGTGTTCAAACGATGACGTCCAAGTCTTGAGGACGGTCAAAAATGGGGTGTCTACAGTAATATACGCCATTAGCCAGTATTTGTATGCATGAGTATAGTTAGATAATTGTTTTGTTTGTCTGCCACATTAGCTTAATTTTTCTCATTTTGCAACTCCTTCAACTATTGCTGGAATTTGGATTTTATTAATCCTATTGTTCTGCATCACAAGGAAACTAGCACAAAATGATCAATCCACATTCTTGGAAGACTAAAACAGAGAAATACCGAAATGTTGAGGCCTTTCTAAAGAATTATGGATCTCTTGCTACAAAAAGGTACACTTACTCTGACATCAAGAAAATGACCAACTCCTTCAGAGTTAAACTAGGTTAAGGAGGCTATGGTTGTGTTTTCAAAGGAAATCTAGAAAATGGCTCCCTTGTGGCAGTGAAGGTTCTAAAAGGATTGAAAGAAAACGGAGAAGATTTCATTAATGAGGTTGCAGCCATTAGTAGGACTTCTCATGTTAATATTGTAAATCTCCTGGGGTTTTGTTTTGATGGTCACAATAGAGCTCTTGTATATGAGTTCATGCCTAATGGATCTCTTGAGAAATTCATATATGATAGGAATTCCTTGACATATCGCCAATTGGGATGGAAAACATTGTACAAAATTGCAGTTGGCATTGCTTGAGGATTAGAGTACTTACACCATGGTTGCAACATGCGGATTTTGCATTTTGATATAAAGCCTCACAATATTCTTTTAAATGAGAACTTTTGTCCAAAGATCTCTGATTTTGGCCTTGCTAAACTGTGTCCAAGGGGGGAGGGACATTGGGCTTAGGGGGGTCACGTGCCCCCCTTGACTTTTGAAATTTTTTTTTTTTTTTATTTTTTAGTTTGGTCTGCCTTGTGCCCCTCTAATACACAATTTCAAACCCATTTAACCACTGACACACACACACACCACGCACGACGCACCACGTTTATATATTTTATTTTATTTTATTATTATTTTTTTTTGGAATCTCAATCCCAATCCTAATCCTAATTAAATACTAACACAACGTTTTTTTAGGTGAGTGCACACAACTCCAATTACAGCAAGGTTAAAACTCTAAAACCTTAAAAGTGTATGAAATTCTTTACTTTTTTTATTTATTCACAGTACTTGTGAAGTATCTTCATATTTTCTTTGTCTCCCTTTGTTGCTTTGCAATTTACTGACTCGCGATTCACTAAATTAGGATCACACAGCACAGATTTGGGACCACACTACAACCTTGGTATCTTTTCTTCATTGTTTACAGGTAACTTTATTTTTTTTTTACTTTTAAATAAAAATTATGAGTATTAATTTATAATTATTTATTAAGTTTTGATTTGTAAAATTTTTTTATTTGTTATTATTTATGTTAAAATAAGAGATTTTGATATGCTAAAATTATGAATCTTAATTGGTGGTGATTTATATTAAAATTAGGGATTTTGGTTTGTTGTTGTTTGTGCTAAAATTAGGGATTTGATTTATGCTAAAATTAAAAATATTAATTTGCAGTGATTAATATTTAAATTAGGAATTTTGATTTGTTATAATTTGTGCTAGGATTAAAAATTTAGATTTCTTGTGATTTGTACTAATTTAATTTTTTTATTTTTATTAAAATTGGAGATTTTGATTTGTGAGGGGTTTGAGATTTTGATTATGAATTTTTATTTTGATTTTTGGTTTTTCCAAACAGTCATGGAGAAATATTTCAAAAGAAAATCAAAGTTGGAATCATCTCTTTCTCAAGAAAAAGATGATAATTATTCTTCTGCAAAACAAAGTCGCATAGAAATCAACTTAGTAAACCTTCCTGCAGATCCAAGACTACGACCTCGGATTATGGACTATAATGCTAATGATCGACACCGAATTCGTAGGGCATATCTACAAAAAAAGTCCTTGTCAATGTCATGATTATAATTTTCCACAAAAATCATTTGGACAAAAATTTCGGCGATTTAATCAGGCTTAGTTTAGTGAATTTCCTAATTGATTGGAGTATAGCATAGCAAAAGATGCAGCATTTTGTTTATGTTGTTATCTTTTCAAACCCGATATTGGAGATAAGCTAGTGGTGATTCTTTTGTTAGTGAGGGTTTCTCAAATTGGAAGAAAAAAGAAAAAATTCAGACTCATGTTGGAGGTCCCAATAGTGCTTATAATCAAGCTTCGAGTAAATGTCAAGACTTGTTAAACCAAAACCAACATATTGAAATGATTTTTTTCAAACAATCGGATCAAGCTCGAATTGAGTATCGAACCTGTTTGAATTCATCAGTTGATTGTGTTAAATTTCTTCTAAGACATGGACTTGCGTTTCGTGGGCATGATGAATCTGAAAATTCAAGTAACCAAGGAAATTTTCTTGAACTTCTCAAGTTTCTTACTGATCATAATGAAGATGTCAAAGTGGTTACATTGAGCAATGCTTCTCAAAATCTCAAGTTGACATCTCCTGATATTCAAAAAGACATTGTAAATGTGGCCGCATTTGAAACTATCAATGTGATTATTAGAGATCTTGGTGATGCACTTTTTTCTGTTTTGATTGATGAAGTCCGTGACATATCAATCAAGGAGCAAATGGCAGTTGTAATATGATACATTGACAAAAAAAGGCCAAGTGATTGAGCGCTTTTTGGGTATTGAGCATGTTGCTAATATGAATGCTCCGTCACTTAAACAAGCTATGGAAAATTTATTCTCCAGACTTGGATTGAGTATTTCCAGATTGCGGGGTCAAGGATATGATGGGGCTAGTAATATGCAAGGTGAGTTCAATGGTCTTAAAACACTTATACTGAAAGAGAATCCTTGTGCATATTATGTTCATTGTTTTGTTTATCAATTGCAATTGGTACTTGTAGTCGTGGCGAAGAATCATCATCAAATTGCCTTACTTTTCACTTTGGTTTCTAATGTGGTGAATGTTGTTGGAGCATCATGTAAATGCCGAGATATTGTTAGGGAGAAACAAGCTACAAAAGTTGCTGAGGCACTTAATACTGGAGAGCTATCTAGTGGGCAAGGCTTAAATCAAGAAACTAATCTTAAACGTGCTGGTGATACACGTTGGGGTTCACACTATGGTACTTTAGTCAGCTTGGCTAGTATGTTTTCAATAGTGATTGATGTGCTTGAAATGATTTCGGAGGATGGTTCAAATTCAGAACAATGAGCAGAAGCAAATGTATTGTTGGACTCAATTCAATCATTTGAGTTTGTATTCAACCTTCATTTGATGAAAACGATATTGGCTATTACAAGTGAGTTATCGCAAGCACTACAAAGGAAAGATCAAGATATTGTTAATGCCATTAATTTAGTTCAAATTTCTAAAGTACGGCTCCAAAAGATGAGGGAGAGTGGGTGGACATCTTTACTTGATGATATTTTGTCTTTTTGTGAAAGCACGAAATTGATGTTCCCCAAATGGAAGATATGTCTGTAGCTCGAGGGAGAAAAAGGCGCAATGCTCAAGAAATTACAAACTTACATCACTATCGCGCTGAGTTATTCTACACTGTTTTGGATATACAAGTTCAAGAACTAAATGCTCGTTTCACTGAGTCAAACACTGATTTGTTACTTTGTGTGGCATGTTTGAATCCATCTAACTCTTTCTCTAGTTTTAACAGGAAAAAGTTAATTCATCTTGCTGAATTTTATTCTAAAGAATTTTCTTTAGTGGAGCTCATGGTACTTAATGATCAACTTGATACATATATTATCGACATGCTATCCAGTAGTGAGTTCTCAATATTGAATGGAATTGCCGATCTTGCTAAGAAAATGGTAGAGACTAGAAGAGACAAAGTATATCCATTGGTGTATTTGCTCTTGACTTTAGCATTAATCTTACCTGTTGCAATTGCTACTGTTGAGAGGGTATTTTCAGCTATGAATATTGTGAAGAATCGGTTGCGGAATCAAATGGGTGATGAATGGATGAATGATAGCTTGGTTGTCTACATTGAGAGAGATATTTTTGATGGCATTGACAATGATACAATTATGGAAAGATTTCAAAAGATAAAAACTCGCCGGGGTCAATTGTAAAAGTTTAAAATTTAAAACTTTTTATAATGGATATTAATTTTTAATGTTTAACATTAGCTCGACAAATTATTATTATGTTATTGTTATTGATTGGGAAAGAAAAATTTTGAGATTGTAATTAATGGGTGCTCCCCCTATATTAAATTCCTGGCTCCGCCACTGACTGTGCCCACAAAAAGAGAGTATCATATCACTATTGGGTGCTAGAGGGACTGCCGATTATATTGCCCCAGAAGTATTTTGTAGAAACTTTGGAAGAATTTCACACAAGTCAGATGTCTACAGTTATAGAATGATGATTCTAGAAATGGTCGGAGGAAGAAAGAATATTGATGTCAAAGTTGATCATACAAGTGAGATATATGTTCCACATTGGATATACAAGCAACTTGAGTTGGATAAAGAACTTGGAGTGCATGGCATTATGAATGATGAGGCAAATGAAAGTGCAAGGAAAATGATTATAGTTGGCTTGTGGTGCATACAAACTAATCCCTCACACCGGCCATCAATGAATAGGGTGGCAGAGATACTAGAAGTGAGCCTGGAGTCCTTGCAAATCCCCCCTAAGCCTTACTTGTTTTCTCCCCCAAGATCACCAGCAGATTCTTCAACTACACGTGCCACAACATTGTGCGATTCACAATGCATACTTCTATTGCCAAGGTAATGTGCACAGGTAAAAATTAGGTAAATTGTATTTCTTTTTTGCTTGCGTTTGATAGTTGTAATTACTACAATTCAAATTTTGCCTAGGGTTTAAAAACTAGTTACAATAATAAGAAAAAAAATCTCTGTAATATCATGAACCTCTACAAATAATACTAGTATACTTATTTCATAGTACAATTTAAGTCAAGATCTAGAAAATTGTTTAGAAGAAAAATAGCAGATGGTTTTTCAATTTGATTGCTTCACACAAAGGCATTCAAATTGGGGAGATAAGGCTACTTCACTTTAGACCTTAAATTGCTCCAAACAGAGTACACCCTATTTCAAAGGTAAATGTGGAGGTTAATAACAATTTACATGTTTTCCAGAGTCAACCTGATCAATAAATTGATAGAAATTTGATGAATTCTATTAAATTTGAAAATTTTGAGTCCCTAAAAAATTCAAGTCAAGCCCAGTACCAATGGTTGAGTAAAGGGGAATATGCGGACTGCTGCTGTGACAATTGCTCTGAGGTTTTTGAGGATTTATTTTGAACTTATTTTGATTATTCAAACTGTTCATATTATAGAGTTTGTCGAATATATTATTCATATAAAAAATTAAGTTAATCTAATATCCATAACCCAATTATTGGATTCTAATTATTTTAAAAAACATTATCAAAATTATGATAGCTATTTATTATTTTTTTTTATAAAAAGAATGTGGTCTTTTAATAAAGTTACGAATATCTAATTAACTTGATTTTTTCATTAATGATTTATTCGACAAACATGATAATATGAACAGTTCAAATTATTGAAATAAGCTCCGAACGATACTGTAGACACCCTATTTTTGACTGACCTTAAGACTTAGACATCATCAATTGAGCACTCGGTGATGGTGCATGTTGTACTCGTTTAGAGGTTTCGGAGTTTTGGCTGAGAGCCTTACCTCCGGGCCTCTGAACTATTTTGTGCTTCGACTCGATTTGTGGACCAAACTTTGTTTCTCTTCCCGGAGGGAGGGAGAGGTCTTGTAGACCATCTCTTTGTGGTCGTAAACCACTTTTCATGGTCGTAGACCACTTTTCCCGCTTGGAGACTAGTTTTCGATTTTCGGAGCCTTCGGCCGCGCGCCTTGGCTCAGGATCGCTTAACGTTCTCCGTTCGGCGTGGTTTTTGTACCACACCTTGTTGCCTCTGCCTAGAGGAACACTGTGGCCTGAGACACCACTTTTGTGGTGGCATACCACTTTTGATGCTCGTAGACCAGTTTTCGAGGTTTTCGGCCGCGTGCTTTTCCTCTCGATGTCTCATCTTGCATCCGCTTTGGTTTATTTTTAGTACACACCTTTTTTTCCTTGTTTGGAAGGTGTTACAAGGGTGGGAGACCACTTTTTCTCCTTGGAGACCACTTTTCCTTCTGCCAGCTAGTTTTCTGGTCGGATAACTGGCTTGCTTGGTCTTTGGGCCACATTTTCTGGTCGGCCACCACACCACTGGCTTTCTTTCATGCTCTAGACCTCTCCCACCTATGGCCAACCAGTTTTTGTCTTGGGAGATCACTTGAAGTGGTCGGCCGACCACTTTAAGTAGCAGCACTTCAAGTGGTCGACTGCTTTTTGGCACTTTTTTGGAGATATTTTCCTCCAGCTAGCACAGTTGGAGGGCATTAGAGTTATCCTCCATACACATGTATGGAGGGATTTGTTTGAAGCTTAGCTTCTCCAAGAAGCTTTGCCTTTTAGTTTCTCTAAGAGGGAGGCTCCTCCTCCCTCCTCTAGGGTCAGAAACTTGAGGCTTGAGAGATAGATGTACACTTGTATCTATTCTTCCTTGTTTGTCCCCATTTTGTGCCTTAAAGTGTTATTTTGTCTTAGTTTAACACACAAACACACACTCAAACACCTTCCTTTGGTTGCTAAGGTGCTAAGGGGTTGTTTTTGGTATTCTTGGACTGGTTTAAGCTCAAAGAACTTGCTGGAGTTGTAGTTGTAAAGAAAGTCTTCAAGGGTGAGTATTTGACCTTTAAATCCCCCTTTCTTGCTTAAGCTTTTAGCCCTTCTTGCATACGTTTTTAAGCTTAACTCTTAACGAGAAAAATTTCTGTTTTTGCATGCTTAAAATAGTTGTTTAAGGTCACTTTTTTGTTTGGGGTGATTTACCCCCTCTTAGGCCTTGTTTTGAGCCATCTGTTTCGGCTCTTGTTGAGCCCTTTGCATGACCTTTCCACCACTAAAATCCAGAGGACTTTCAGTGGTGGAAAGGTAGTTTTGGTGTCCTAAATAGGAGAGGGTTATCCCCTCTCTTTGTATTTTGTTTACTTGCTTCATATGCCTCATGTTTGAGCATCTTTGTTAAGCTTTTGTTGGCCATATCTTAGCTTGTATTTATGGTTATTTTGCTGAGGCATACCACTATTTTTGCTTGGTTTGGTCACTCCATGCATGGTTAATACACTTGTAATGTAAATCACACAAACTAGTCTTGTATGCTTCATGAAGTAGCATGTCATTCTAGCTTATTTTCTTTCCATTTCAGCATGTTTTTGGTGATGTTTTAGCATACCATGACTCTGTTTTGGGTGGGTTTGTTGGCCTCTTGCATGCTCCATACACTTGTAGTATAATTCCGTGAAATAGCCTAACATGCATCATGCTTTGATATGTCATTTTAGCATGCTTTTGGCTTAGCTCTGAGAAGATTTTGTTCATGTTTTACCATGTTTAAGGTCAGATTTTAGTTGTTTTGGTCATGCATGCCTTGCTTTGAATAGTTATGGTTCAATCTAGCTTGTTAGCTTTGTGCATCAAGTCCATTAGCTTGCATTACTTGGACTATTTTAATGATTTGGCATCATTTATTATGTGATTTCAGTCCATGTGTCATGGCCATGCATTCACATTTGTCACTCATTCAATGCGTTGGAGGGATTCCCCCTTTATGCCTAAACATGAACCATTGCGTATGCCTTCATGCCTTAGCTCGCTAGCCATCATTTCAGTGTTTATATGGGGTTATTATGCCATGATATAACTCTAATTTTTATTGGTTAAGTCATCCCATGCTTGGTCTTAATAGGTGTAGTGTAATCCACCTTATTTGCCTTGTATGCATCATGCCTTATGCCCTTCATGCTAGCTTATTTTGGCTTCCTCCCATGCATGCTTTAGACTCATTTTGACATGTTCTAGGACTGTTTTGGGTTGCCTTTGCCACATGCTTCATGTTTTGTATACTTGTAGTACAAATGCTCTTGTTTGCCTCAAGCTTTGAGCATCATTGCATGCTTCATTTGTGTTGTGTACATGATTTGGCATCACTTAACATGACATTTCAGAGCATTTAGCATTGCCATGTTCCTACCTCAATCATGCTTTAAGTGCCTTTGAGCGTTATGCATTATTGCCTAGTTTATGCCTTAGCTCATATGCTTGCATGCCTAGGCCTTTGAGCCCTCGTCTCAGCACGTTTAGGTCCTTATTTTGACCTACTTGAGCTCTGTCCATGCTTAGTTCATGCATTTGTGCCATGTATTGCATGTCTCCTTTGTAGTCCTCTTTACTAGCTTTATGCTTTAAGGACCCTAGCATCCCAGACTTGTGTTGTTTGAATGATTTGACATCATTTCTTACCTTATTCTAGTGCACTTAGTATTGTTACACTTCTACGCTTTTCACTCTTTAAGTGTTCTTAAGAGTTGCACCTTAGTGCCTTAATTGGTGAGCCAATCGGCATGCATGCTTGTATGTGTTTTCGAAGCCTTCATTTTAGCATTATGGCCTCTGTTTTGGCATGACTAAGGTCTACCCACATTCGGTTTAAGCCCATTGAGCATTGTGTATGCCATATCACATCGCATCGTGCATGTTATCTTGTTGTTTGCATTGCGCATGCCATGCTCTTACTTCGCATTGTGTATGCCATGATCATATTGCATTTAGTATGCCATGTTAGTCATTGCATTGTGTATGCTAGTTACCATTTGCATTGTGTATGCTAGTTGTCATGAGCATTGTGTATGCCAGTTGTCATGAGCATTGTGTATGCCATGTAGTTCATTCGCATTATGTATGCTAGTATGTTAATTGCATGTTTGCCTACTTGTCCCTCCCATGTTTGTATGCTTGAATCGCATTGTGCATGCTATGTTATTTGTTGCATTATTGTTTAGAATAGGTGTTAGTCCAAACACGGGAAATGATGGACGTTTCATACTTAAAGTGATGAAACGCACCTCAATTCCTAGTCGCCAACGCTCTTGATCATACATGATAGAGTTTTAGGCTCTATGTGTTTACTTGTGCATTCATTTTACATTGAATTGTGCAACTTCGCCTCTTGGCCATCATGCATTGAAATGCACGATTGGTGGCCCGAGGGTCGAGAACCACACCCCCTTGAGTTCATGACATGATAGGGGGGTGGTTGTGCACACATATCTTGCAAATACATTGCCATGCCCTTTTCTTGCTCTCTGTTGTAGCAAATTGGAATTCAGCAGCAACAACTGGCCGGCCAGCCAGAAAAACTAGCTAGCCGAACACTTTTCTGGTTTTTCAACAACCAAAAGTGGTCGGAAGGTGTCTGGAGAGACCAAAAGTGGTTGGCCACCCTCCCACAGGTTTCCCTAGGTGGAGTTTCAGCTTTCTGGAGCTTGGTGCAAGTTTTTTAGAACAAATGAAAACAGAGGCAAATCGGGGCATCGCATTGGATTTCCGAACAAGGCGACCGAGAATGTATCCAGTCTTCTCCCTCCGAGAACCTCCTGTTTTACTGCTTTCCTTAGTTGCCATGCGTAGATATCTAGCTTTTGCTTTGGTTTGTACCCTTAATAGTTAATGCGTTTAGCTATTTAAATTTGTTTTGTAATAATTAGTTAACTAGGATTAGTTAATTAATTTGTTGTGTAATAATTAGTTTAATTAGCTTAGATTAGCTAGTTAGCTTCTTATTCGGTCCCTCTTTCAAGAGGGTGCATTATTGTAATAAGTGTGCGTGTGTGTGATGCATTTCTTCCAACCTCCATTTCTTTCTCCCTTTTACTTAACCGCTTACGATGGTTAGTTTTAGGGCATATTTCATTTAGCATACCTTATGTTCGCATGTGTGCATCCGTTCATCTGTCTTGCATGCACCGGCTCGGCGCATCATACTAACTGCATTGTATTTCAATTCCAATTTAAATACATGTATCAAGTTGCATTTCATATGCCATCTTAGGTAGCCGAGCCTATTTTAGTTGCATTTTCGCATGTGTTGCATTAGTCATCTTAACATGAACTAGGATCATACATGATTTCTAACTAGTTCTTTGTTTTGACTCGGAGTACACTGTGAGTGTTTACGCTTTAGCATACTACAGGTGTGTTAATGTTGCCATGATAGCATGCTTGCCATCAAGCTAATTGCTTAAATGTTTAACTGCCTGAATGCCTGTGGGTGAAGGTTGGATTACTTGAATTGAAACAATTCATTGAAAATCGCATTTTAGCCTACTTGCGAGTAGCAAACTTCAAACCGTTTTCAAATGAACATGCAATGTTTTGTTCCAAATTAGGCGATCTAGTCTATACTTGTTTGCTGTGCGCATTACATAGTAAGATTAGCTAATTAATCGGAATAAGAACACGTGTTTTCAAAAATAAGATATCATGCTTAGTACAGGCCGATCTTTGATCAGGCGAGTGGAGGTGCTCATTAAATGACCTTCCCCTCTCGTACCTAAGTTCCCGAGCCGAGGCAACTTTGGTGATGATGGACACGTGGCCTTAGGCACGAGTCAGGGTTTCCTAAATTTCTCCAAAATAAAATATTTAGGTGGCGACTTTGTATCTAGCAAAGCAGTCCATGTTTGGCACTTCTTTATGAAAATCAGTTTTCCAAAACGATTTGCCGGATTTGGACTCTTTGGTGATTTATCGGTCTTACATCGCACATTGTAAGATTAGATTCAGAACTGTGACATTTAAGTCCAAACTGTAGTAGCTCAGAGAACAAAACGAGAATTCACGCCCCGCCCTCATAGGCGCGTCGCGGATATTCGGAGAGTTCCTGGGGGCGCGTCCACAGATACCCCGCGAGCCTTAGGGATTCAAATCTCTCTATCGCATAGTTGTAATGGAATATCTCTATCACATATCTAATAAGTATCAGTGATGGATCCAGGATTCAAACTCTGGGAGGCAAAAACATATATAAATTGTCATTTTTTTAAAATGTCCCACTAATTACTAGTACATGGATTCTTACAATTTTTTATGGGTATAAAAAAATCATTATATTATTTTGTAGCCATTAGATATATAACAGAGATGATCAGTTTGGTGCAACTTAAACAAACATAAATAAGTTGTAAATTTGTTACACATCTTGGTAAGCCAACAAAAGTACACATTGGTAGAACAAAAAATATTGTTTAGGGGTTTTTAATCGAAAATAATTTCAAAAAAATAAATAAATCTAAAAAATTTCTTTTTTCATTTTCTGTAAATTCCGAACTATGAATTTGAACTCATATAATTGATTAGATCACCATTTTAAGTCATTTTATTAGTTAACCTAATCAAGCAAATGAAAAGTATGCACATCTCTTTGATTTTTAAAATAAAAAATAAAGAAAAATACATACCATAAACATATGGTTATCGATTTAGTCGAAAGACACTAAAGTTTGAATGATTCGGACCACTGAGTTGAACCTAAAATGGGTCCAAAAATAACTAAATTGAACCCTCTAGTCCAATTATTGAATCGGACGAAACTTGTCCTTGTGTTGTAATATATATGGCAGAATCACCTTTGCCCGCCGACAACTGCCTCCCTCCAAAATCACCTTTGACCTCCCCCTAATGTTGAAAATCACTTCCAACCATTGGTTACTACCTTTAGCAACCACTTTCAACCACTCATTCTCTTTTCCTTTTTTTTTAGAACAAATTTTTAAAAGTATTACAATATGGACAAATTTTTCTTTCAAATTCATGTGTTATGAAATCATAAAGTTTTGAAATGTCAAATGGAATCCAGTTTATTAATGTGATTAGTGTCATATCAATTTATAACAAAAATTTATTTGTATAGCATTACTCATTTTTAAAATAAATGTGGCCATCAAACAATTTTTTATTTTTATTTTTATTTTTTAAATATAAATATAATTATATTTAATGTTTTTTGTAAATAAAAAATAATAATAAAATATAAATGCTATAAAACCAGACCAATCAAACAAAAGGAAATTACAACACTGTGGTAGTTTCAGAAAATTGTTATAAATTTAGAAGAAAAAAAAATATAATTATAATTATTAATATTGATAAATTTTATCACTAATTTAAAATTAACTTTTAAAATACACACTTAATTGTTATTGTCCCATCAAACAAACCTAGCTACTAGTTTGGTTTCCGTTTCTGCCCTTTTGTTCTCACTTTTGGAAGGACAACAAAAGTGTGAGCTTGGAGGATATCATGTCTAACCTTCCATATTTTTTTCTTTGCTTTATTTAGTGCTACCGAACAAATGACAATGGAGAATGATTAGGGTTTGTGCTTTTCTTCATAGTCCATCCAATCACTATGCAAGTCAATGAACTAAGCTTAATTAAAAGAAGTACACATAACACCTCTCTACCTAAAATAAATTTTGTTTCCCGGCCCAATTTTTGAGTCGTTTTGCAAGTAGGCTCCCCCAAGTCAAAATATTTTGGATAAATTACAATAATTTCTTGAGATTTGCAAAAAAATATATAGTAAATTTCACTATTTTAGTATAAGTATATTAAACTTTTTTAAAATTTTAATTTACATAATATTTAATAAAAATGATTTGGAGCTCTAAAAAGAAAGTTTTAATAGAGCTCTAATAAATGGGCTTCACTTGTGACATGATGTGATATGATGTGTGTGCTTAATTTTTCATTTTTTATTTCTTGTCACCTAAGTAGAGCTCTACAATTAGAGTTCTCTATCATTGCTCAATATTTAATTCTATTTTTATCAATAACCCATTAATTATACATATAGAAAAATGATATTATCATCTCTTTTATATTAAAATGTAACTCTGTTTGGTTTAAATTTCAAATCATAATTTTATCCATATATTTGAATGTTAAGTTTGATTTAAGTTTTCAAAAATTAACTCAAATGCCACATTTGAATACACATTCCAATGCATGTTTAGCAGAGTAGAGTTTTTGAATTTTGAATTTGCGAATTGGGTCTACTTAGTCGTCCACCTGGACATCCTTGCGGATGTCCGGCCAGTTGACCGGAACAGTGCTCTTTTTTTTTTTTTTTGGCAATTACAACTTGTTATTTGAAAATAAAAAATTTATATTTGTTTTTGATATTTTTTAAATATAAAAATTATTTTTTAGATTGTTTTTTAAAAAAAATTTAAAAAAAATTCCAACCAAATATAAAATCAAAAGTAATTTTAAAGTAGGCTTGAGCAAGGAATCCGTAAAATCCGTAATCCGATCCAGTCCAGTCTAGTCCAATCCAGTAGGTTTGGATTAGTTTTTTGAATTCGTGGTTCGGTTCCGGATTGAAAAATTAAAAATCCATAGTTCACGGATTGGTTCGAGATTGAACCCCACGGTTCCGGATTGGAACTAATCTGGACCATATACAAATAGTCTATGTCACGCCCTCAAAATAATACATATAAACCAACCATTCAAGACCTCCATAGACGTAAAAGAATAAAACATAAATCCATTCATCAGAGTATTTGGTTAAAAAATATTACATGTTGACAACAAAAGTAAATGTCCTACGAGCTTTCAACTTTCCAAGCCAACACTAGGTTACACAAATAGAAAGTTCTAACTCTAAACACATTAAACCCTTGGCTTGAATTTACATGTAACACCAAAAATAACAAAACGACCAAAAGAGTCTTCAACTCCCAAAACCATCCAAGCTAAAACCTTGGTGGCTGCATATCACCTGCACCTGAAAATGATGTTCCATATAGGGTGAGCCAACGCCTAGTAGAGATATGCTAAACATAATATGAACAATCACTAAAACATTAGAATTTGATAAATGTTCAACTCAAATAGACAGACATACTTTTCTTTCATAACCAATCCATATTCACAAGTATATATATATTTATCAATCCTTTTCCGTTTCATTATTCAAACCAGTTCATAGTTGTGGTTCTCAATTCATCCAGATAGTTTATAACGAGACTACAACTCATGTTAACAATACTTCAATCATAATCACTTAATATAAGACTACAACTCACATTATTAACATTTCCATACTTCAATTCAAAATGAGACTATAACTCATATCAATAATACTTCAATACTTCAATTCATCTACGTTATGCAAACGTAATCAAGATTTCGGGACTTTCACCCTGGACACTCTGGCCAACTTAATTATTAATGCAGTCTATCCCCTATCTCCTCCCAAACAGGTGCGAGAGTACATCCCCTATCTCCTCCCAAACAAGATACATATGCAATTTATTTAAACACTTATCATGTATAATGATCAAGCAATCACATATTCAATGTGTTATTCCATCCGTCATATTCAAAGACATACTCAATTGATTAGTTTTAATTCACCTAATCATCATACAGTGTCTATAACAATCAAGACTATCCTCCACCGATAGCCCTAAGTAGTTATTTCTAAACAGATAATAAATTATCAAACAGATAAATTAACTATAATTTCAAATGTGAGTGATTTATCAATCCAACTACACCATTCCATCTCATAACTTCCCAATTTCATGATTTGCACCTCAATTTCACATTCTCATACTTTCCCAAATTAATTGTACAAATTAATTAATCACATAAAATTAGGGGTTTTCCCTCTTGTTTCCAACTTTGGCCCTAAGGCTCATTTATCATCAATAAACCTCAATAACCTCATTTTAAGACCCATATACGCATGTATAATTCAAAATGAACAAAACCCCTCTTTTCAATATTTCAAATCTCAAACCCTAACTTCCCAAATCAAACCATTTATACAAAATGCCCAACATCTATGTTAAATCTCATAAAAATGAGTAGTTATCCCTACCTTAAGTGTAGAAGACGAGACTAGCATGGGAAGAACTCCAAACACGCCGAAATCACTTTCCACTCGGATGAAAATGGAGGTCTTGAAGAGCCCAAGCTTTTTAATGAAAGAAGGGGTGAAGAGATCACTTGATCTTAATTAAAATGTAGAGAGAGAGGGTATTCTAGAGAGAGAAGCTCTCAAATTAGGGTTTTGGAATGTTTTAGAGAGAGAGAGAAAACCGAAGAAGTGATTTAAAATGACACAGTCGCGATCTGATATACGTATAGTCCGCTCGAGCGAAGAGTAATATGCTCGAGCGTAAGACACAAAAACTAAACCCGCTCGAGCGCAAAGGGATCCGCTCGAGTGCCAAGGCACAACAGCAAAACACAACCCGCTCGAGCGCAAATGGACCCGTTCGAGCGCAAATATACCCGCTCGAGCTCAAACTCGCTTGAGCGTGAAAAACACTTCTGCAGTATATTTGCAGACGCACAAAATGCTGAAAGGATGCAAACTCCGCTCGAGCGAATCATCAAAAATCTAGCAACAAGATTAGAGACTAAAACTCAACCAACCTGTTCGAAACACGCCCAAGACATTTTTAACACTCATATTCAAGGGATTAAAGGAAGGAAAGAGACATATACAACAACACTCAACCAATGAACCCAAGTCCAAAATACTGCACATAAAGGGAAAAACCCGAGATCGCTATAGTCTATATTTTTATTATACACCCTTCTGCATAGTATCTTCTCTTATTTCATATAAAACTTAAATCCAAACTTAAACTTGCATAGTATCTTATTTTATTACTTTTGTTTGCTAGTTTTTAATGTTAATTTGTAATGGTTTAAATACTTATGGCGGAACTAGTTTTCTTATGGTTGTTTAAATTCTAGAACAGTTTGTCGTTATTATGAAAAGACATGTTGCTATTGTGAAATTAATATGGTGCTATATTTATATTTTTATGAAATTAAAATGTTATATATATTTTTTTATTATTTAATTATGTAAATCCATGGTCCTAAACCGATCCAATCCGTATTTAAATGGATTGGTTCCACGATTTAAACGGATTGGATTGGTTCCAATTTTTCAGGATCCGTAGATAACGGATTGGTCCTGATTTTACTCCAATCCGGACTCCAATCCGGTCCAACCCGGACCATGCTCACCCCCTATTTCAAAGCACTAGATGAATATTTTTTTTTAAGAAAAAAATAATATATATTTTAATATTATAAATAAAAAAATATTTTCAAATTTTTTTTTTAAAAAATATATTTTTTCAATAATTATTTTTTTGAATTAAATTTTAAGAAGAGTTTGGTTATAAGTTTTTTGAATAAAATTTTCAATAGAGTTTTGAATTATATATTTGGTTATGAGTCATAAGTTTTTAAATTAAGTTTTGAAAACTCTTTTTAAAACTTATAATTAAACAACTTTTTTCATTTCAAAACTCATTTCAAAAATTCAAAATTCAATTCAAAACTCATAACCAAACAAATTTTCTCTTTTTAAGTCATAATTCAACAACTCACAAAGTCAAAATACAACTATATTATCAAATCATGATTTTAAAACTAAATCAAACACTGCATATATTTTTCTTCTTGATTCTTATTGTGTTTTCATACTATTTGCATTAGTTTTCCCTATTTAAACTTACTAGAAATAAAATTAGTATAATTATATCAAAATTGTAAAACTTACTATACTTTTTTCAAATCTCAAGAAAGATCAATGTAATTTAGCCAAATATTTTTGTATAAGAAATAATATTTATCAGCTTACTATTTTATTTTATTTATTGTGTATATTAATACAATAAAAATTATATATATATATATAAGACTTATTATGTTTTTAAAAATAATAAAATTAATTGTGTCACATTAAAAATTTTGCAAAGTAAGAAGCGTTTGAATAAAATATTTAGTGATATCCGAACTCATTGCATTGGAAAGTGCTTATGCAATCTGTTTTATTTCATGGTTGCCCCACATAGGGGACCAAGACCAAAAAAACAAAAGCAAAATAAATTAAGAAGCCTTATTATGAAAATTTGTGTGACAAATTAAATAATGATATATCTGAGCAACCAATGGCAACTTGTCTCCCTTTATCCTTAGACTACTGAATGATTAAACCTTCACCTTCTAGAAGAAAAGAGAAGTACAACTTGCCAGTAATGCAGAGCAAAAGTTAAACTCTCAATTACCATTTTCTAATCACAGAAGGACTACAAATGATCCTACATTTCATTTCTTTTGTCTTCTCTCATGCATGTTGGGGCCTTCAAACACTAAATCATCTTTTTCAAGTTTTGTCAGTTTTTTTTTTTTTTTTTTGGGTAGATGTTAGTTTAGGGGTGGTTTGGCATTCCCTAAATAATTTATCTTTTTATTTTTTTATCTTTTTTTTATCACATCACTTCTCTACTTTTTACACATCTTTTTATAAAAAGACAAAAAATATATTTATTTAGATCATCCTAAACAACTCCTTATTTTTCATGACAAAACCCATCCCTCAAATACTGAAATAAAAAAAAAAAATGAAAAATGATAATAAGCTAACGAACAACAATAATAAAACTTGGCATTTAAACAGTATCAAACAAGAATTTAAAGTATCTTATTAAATACTAATTCATTTGGCTGAAACCTAAAAATTAAGAATGTATCAAATAAATTAATTTTTCTAGTATTCACTTTTTTTAATCAATATTCTAGCTTTGACTCTTAAAGAAAGTTTAAGTAGGGTTTGGTAAATGACTTTTTAGTATTTCTTTTTTAAAAGAAATTTTATAAAATTTGATCAATTTTTTTCTTAGATTTTATTGACAGAACAATTCTAAAAAATTTTAAAACTAGAGTTAAATTTTTAGAAAAAGGTCATTTTTCTTGTCTTTTGTTTTTTGTATATAGCAAATTTTATTTCACTATTTACATATTTTTTAGAATCTTCAAGTAACTTTAACAAAAACAAATTTTAAAGTTCATTAAAGGCAAAAATTTAAAAGAAAAATGGTATTAAAATATTATTTCAAAAAATTATGGAGTATGCTCACATCTCAACATTTTCTTGACTTGAAACAAACTATCTAGATCTAAGGACGAGTCCCATGCGATCACAAGACTTCAACTCTATTGAATAAGAAGTTATTTGATAAGTTCGACTTACCAAATGGTTATATATTCGTGTTGTAACAAATGAACACACAATCAATTTATCTAAAATATATAATAAAAAAAAATTATTTCAAATAAATTATATATAAGATATAAGCCGGACGTATAGATTAATTTTGGATAAATTATACTTTACCCCCTTTATGTTTAGTCATTTTATCATTTTAGCCCTTGAAGTAATTTTTTCTCCACCGCATACTTGGTCACCCAATGCCATGGAGGATCCCACTCCAGTATCCGCTTTGATTCATGCAGCTACTATGGTAACAGCTGTCGTTTTCATGATAGCAAGGTGCTCCTCTTTATTTGAATACCCACATACGGCTTTGATTCTTATTACTGTTGTAGGAGCTTCGATGTCATTCCTTGCGGCAACCACTAGAATATTACATAACGATCTAAAAGGGTCATAGCTTATTCAACTTGTAGTCAATTAAGCTATATGATCTTTGCTTGCGGCATCTCTAACTACTCAGTTAGCGTCTTTCACTTAATGAATCAAGCGTTTTTCAAAGCATTACTCTTCCTGAGTGTAGGTTCGGTGATTCCTCACTACAAAAAAAAATCGATTTTTTGCGACGGCAAAACGCCGTCGCAAATACCCCAAACGCCGTCTCAAAAGGTTTTTTGCGACGGTAAGTGGCTTTTTGCAACGGCAAGTGGAGGGCCGCAACAAAGGAGGTTACAAAAGGGTTTTAGCGATGGCATAACGCCGTCGCCTTTTTTTTGCGACAGCAAAATGCCTTTCTCACGACAGAAAAATTCTGTAGCAAATAACGCATGAAAATCTGAGTGTTTTTGCGACGGCACTGTGTTGTCGTCGCTAAAAAGGTCTTTTGCGATGGCAAAAAATACAGTCGCTAAAGGTTTATTTGAGACAGCACCTAAGCTGTCGCTAAATGACTATTGGCGACGGCAATAGCACCGTCGCTAAAGGCCTTACGTTTTAACCACTTCCCTATCTTTTGCGACAGTAACGGTGCTGTCGCAAAAAACTCTGGTTCAATTTTTTTTTTGAGACGGTGTGTGCTGCCGTCTCAAAAAAAAAAAAATGTATTAAAATTATTAAAAATATGAAAATAATCTGTATTAAATGAAAAATAACTAAAAAAAACCAAATAATTACATAATAATATAAATACATACATAAACAAAAGTTGGTACATAATGAAAATTCATAATGTTGTTCCATTCATAACAATACATAAATAAAAATTCATAACAGTAAAAATTATCCCACTTCATAATGTCGCATAATACATACATAATGTTGTTTACAAATCTAAATAACGTAAATCAAAATCAAAAGTTTTCGTCTTGATTCTTCAGTGGGTTACAAAAACAAAAGTTGGTCATAATCTTTACAAGCCTGCATTCCACAAGAAGTAAACTGCTACTCAGAAAATATCTGAAAATAACAAAATAAAAATAATTAATGACAATATAATGGTGTTAATATTTTAATTACAGAAAAATATAAAAAATTAACTACTATATAATTACAAAGATAGTTTAGTGAATAATTTTGGCTACACAGAAATCTGGCCCTAACTCCCAAACCGGAAACCCGATTGGAGTCACGTCTTCTCCCACAAGTCTCTCGTGACTAGGCGATTGTGCGTGCCAAGTTTCGTGCTAAACTGACGTCGTTTAGTAATTTTGGGGGGTCAACACCTCGAATTCAAGTTTCTTAAGGAACTACTTTACCTAGACCGAAATACGGCTCTAACTCCCAAATCGGGAACCCGATTGGAGCCCTGTCTTCTCCCAAAAGTCTCTCGTGCCTAGGCGGTCGTACGTGCCAAGCTTCGTGCTAAACCGACGTTGTGTGGTTATTTTGGAGCGTTAACACCTCGAATTCAAGTTTCTTAAGGAAACTAGTTTGCCTAGATCGAAATCCGACTCTAACTCCCAAATCGGGAACCTGATTCGAGCCCCATTTTCTCCCACAAGTCTCTCGTGCTTAGGCGGTTGTGTGTGCCAAGTTTCGTGCTAAACCGATGCCGTTTGGTTATTTTGGGGGGTCAACACCTTGAATTCAAGTTTCTTAAGGAACTAGTTTGCCTAGACCGAAATCCGGCTCAAACTCCCAAACCGGGAACCTAATTGGAGCCCAGTCTTCTTCTACAAGTCTCTCATGCCTAGGCAGTCGTGTGTGCCAAGTTTCATGCTAAATCAACTCCGTGTGGTTATTTTGGAGCGTTAACACCTCGAATTCAAGTTTCTTAAGGAACTAGTTTGCCTAGACCGAAATCTGACTCTAACTCCCAAACCGGGAACCCGATTCGAGCTCCGTCTTCTCCCACAAGTCTCTCCTGCCTAGGCGGTCGTGTGTGCCAAGTTTCGTGCTAAACCGACGCTGTTTGGTGATTTTGGGGCGTCAACACCTCGAATTCAAGTTTCTTAAGGAACTAGTTTGCCTAGACCGAAATCCGACTCTAACTCCCAAATTGGGAATTCGATTAGAGTCTTGTCTTCTCCCACAAGTCTCTCGTGCTTAGGCGGTCGTATGTGCCAAGTTTCGTGCTAAACCGACGCCGTTTGGTGATTTTGGGGCGTTAACACCTCGAATTCAAGTTTTTTAAGGAATTAGTTTGCCTAAAGTGAAATCTGACTCTAACTCCCAAACCGGGAATCCGATTGGAGTCCCATCTTCTTTCACAAGTCTCTCGTGCTTAGGCGGTCGTGTGTGTCAAGTTTCGTGCTAAACCGATGCCGTTTGGTGAGTTTGGGGCGTTAACACCTCGAATTCAAGTTTCTTAGGGAACTAGTTTACCTAAAGTGAAATCCGGCTTTAACTCCTAAATCCATAACCCAATTGGAATCTCATTTTCTCCCACAAGTCTCTCGTGCCTAGGCGGTCGTGTGTGCGAAGTTTCATGCTAAATCCGGCTCTAACTCCCAATCCGGAAACCCGATTTGAGTCCCGTTTTCTCCCACAAGTCGCTTAACTTAGAATGTAAAGAATGCAAAGATACATTTTAGCTTAGAACGCAAAGATACATTTTATACTTGATTTTGTATTGAATTTATCAATACAAAAAATTTGGTTCAAAAATTCAATAAAACATAATAAAATATTGAGTGAGTGACTTAACCTACTTTATGAATAGTTGAACCGCGCTTGTATTGAATAAGATGTACCAATGAGCTCGTACCCAAGAAGTATTATCAAGATAAAAGCTTGTATTTTCACCAATAGTATGACCCAGATTATCAGTACCACTGTAGTTCCTCACGGGTCGAGTAGATTTGGTTTCCACATCATTGAGATATTGTGCATAAAAATTCATGCATTCTTCCATAAGATATCCTTTAACAATTGATCCTTCAGGATGAGCTCTATTACGCACATAATTGCTTCAAAGTAAGAAGATACCTCTCAATTGGGTACATCCATCAAAACTGAATCGCTCCACCCAATAATGCTTCATCAGCTAGATGCATAGACAAGTGCGCCATTATATCAAAAAAACTCGGAGGAAATATTTTCTCTAGATGACAAAGTGTTACAGCGATATGATCTTGAATATATTGCAAATCCGTCGCACGATTCACTTTGGAACACAATTGTCTAAAGAAATTGCTCAATTCAATCAAGGGTTTAATTACATTCTTCGGTAACGATCTTCGAAAAGCCAATGGAATAAGTTGTTGCATTAGAATATGACTATCGTGGCTTCTATCATGTGAGCTCACACGACGTGATATATTGGATGAATACCCGTCGGGAACTCTTACTTCCTTCAACACTTTCAAGAACAAATCTTTCTCATCCTTGGTCATCGTGAATTGTCCTGGTGGTAAATAGGCTTTATTCGACCCTCTTAACTGCAAATGTAGGGATTTTTTAATATTCATATCTTCTAAATCACGCCGAGCATAAACACCATCCTTTGATTTTCCTGCAACCCCTAATATTGTCCATAACACATTGTCACAAACATTTTTCTCTATATGCATCACATCGAGGTTGTGTCTTATTAGATTGTGCTCCCAATATGGCAGTTCATAAAAGATACTCTTGTTCTTCCAGCTATGGGTGCGATGTCTAGCTTTCTCCTTCTCTACCTGTCTCCTATGCCTCTCCTTAAGGTCATCCCTCTTGTATTGGGTTAAAATACCCTCAGATTCTAATTGTAGCAACATCTCAGTTCCAGACAACAGTTTTGGTTTGAGTCAGACTTCCCGACTACTATCAAATGATACATTATCCTTTCGGAATTTATGGGCAGTAGGTAAAAATCTGCGATGATCCAAGTATGATTGTTTCCTACTATGCTTCAACCAACACGATGTAGTTTCCTTATTGCAACAAGGACATGCATATTCTCCTTTAGTGCTCCATCTTGATAAGTTTGCATATGCAGGAAAATCAATAATTGTCCACAGTAAAGCTGCATGCATTTGAAAGATTTGATTTGTTGATGCATCAAATGTTGATACATCCTCATTCCATAGTTCTTTCAGCTCCTCAATCAACGGTTGCATATACACATCAATCTTGTCACCAGGTCCTTTCGGGCCGTCAATAAGCACGGATAAAATTAGAAATGGTTGCTTCATGCACATCCATGGCGGCAAGTTGTATGAAATGAGCACAACAGGCCAAGTGCTATGAACTATGTTCATCGTCCTGAATGGGTTAAAACCATCAGATGCTAAGCCAAGCCTTACACTTCAGCAATCATTACTAAAGTCAATATTCCGATGGTCAAAATCTTTCCATGCAAGGGAGTCAACAGGATGCCTAAAGACACCATCATCAGTTTGTTCCTCTGCATGCTATCTCATTAACTTGGCCATCTTGGATGACATAAACAACCTCTACAATCTTGGTTTTAAAGGAAAATACCTCATCTGTTTTGTAGCTATTCGTTTGCCACCTTTGTTAGGACCATTTGAACAACCATCACCATTTAATTTCTATCTAGAACTGTTGCATATGACACATTTATCAAGATTGGCGTCCTCGTTTCAAAACAACATGCAACTGTTGGGACATGCATCCCACGTCTCATACATGAAGCCCAAATCTGTTGTGACCTTTTGAACTTTATAATATGAGTCCGGGAGTTTCACACCCAATGGGAACGCCTCATTCAATAACTCAAGCAACATGTCAATAGACTTGTCTGTCCACTGATTAAGTACCTTCAAATGTAGAAGTCGAACAATGAATGACAAAGATGTGAACTTCTGACAACCCGGATACAATTCACTTTGTACATCTTGAAGAAGTTTGACATACTTTGCAGTCTTTGCATTTGGACCGAGCTGGGGTTCAGATGCATGGGGATCAGGCCCTTGTGGTTTATTACCCTCACCACTTGTACTGGCATGTGGATTTCCCATAGCCCCTTGCATCATTCCAATGATATCATCCCCAATGTCTAAATTAGCTAATGTTTCATTATCTCGATTACCATGTAGAGATACGTAAGACTCCACATGATTAATCCAATGTTTGTATTTTTTAAAAAAACTATTCAAAATCAGATGCTCCCGTACATCCTCTCGTACAAGATGGTATCGATTCTCACACTTCCTACATGGATAACTGATCATCGAACCTTCAACCCCATTAGTGTAGGCAAACAGAAGGAATTCGTCAATCCCATTAATGTATTCGCTCGATATCCTATTTGGCAAATCAATCCAACTCTTATCTATCATCTGTACACATCCACAAAAATATCTCATCAAAGTAACTCTAAATATAATACATACGTATTACACCCTCATCTCTTAAAACAAGTAGTACACTTCAATTCCATAGCAATAAATATAGCTATCCATTAAATTTTAAGGACCTAAAATGAATTGATTTGAGACAGAAAATGAAGATCATATTCATTTAGACTCCTTAAGTTTAAAAAACTTTTGAGTAAGACACTTAGTTCTAAAACATATGACAAGTTTTGACATGAATAAGACACTTTAGTTCTAAAAAAAACGACACTTAGTTCAAAACATAGTGCAAGCACCATGTTATTCTATCATGCTAGAGCCTTGTAGGCAAGCACTTGGTTTTCTAACTTTAACACTATTTGTAATTGAAATTGCTACTATTTTTAATTATTAAACTTTGGTCCTTGTTGTCTTCACGAAGAGAATACATATATGACCAAAAAGAGCACTACCTTGACTTTAAGATATGTTTTGAGGATTACAAATATGATATTCAAATTAATGTCAACCCAGGCAATATGCATTCATTGACAATCTTGCTTAGCAGACCTTGAAGACAAAATGAAATTTAGTATATATATAATTTTACAATGCACACCACTTAAAAATGTGGTACACATTTAATGTGTTCGTAACAAGGTTGTGGTCTGTCATAATCAAAGTTACTTACACATTGCATTGGTCACCAATGTGTACAAGTTTTCATTAAACATATACACATAATCTTCTAGGTTGGGTTTGGATTCTAAAGTGTAACGATAGTATACCTGTAACTCACTTTCTCCATTTTGACATTGAAATGTAGGAACTGAAATCAACCTAGGTGATATTGTATATGATGCTCCTAGGAGTGGCCCTACTCTATGGGAAATAGGCATTCCCGATCGCACTGCTGATGAATTCTACGTGCCAGACCCAAGTCCAAAACGTATTACCTATTTACTCAACAATGGTGATGACAATGAAGAGAAGTATGCTCTTAATTGTCAATACAAAAACTCCTAAGCATTTCAATACCATTATATATATATACACACACGGATTGCATTGTTAACTGCCAATATTTTGAATCAACAGGTTTAGGCAATATGGATTATGGAATCAGTATTCGGTTCTCTATCCAGACCAAGATCTCATCTACACCATAGGGAATAGCTCTTATGAAAAAGATTGGTTTTTTTGCTCATGTTACCAGGTGTTTGTTTATTCTATTTTATTATTGTGCCTTTTAACTTTTGTTAATTTTGCATGTGTTGTTACTGTTTCTAAGATAATTAACATTATATTGCAGGAGTCAAAAGATTAGGGATTCAAGTTGTTGGAAAAGAGACGACACTTTTAGTTACTAAAAAACTAACAATCTATAATTTTGTTATAAAAAAAATTAAAAAAAATCACATTTGAGTCATTTAAAAAAAAATTAGATTCACATATTAATCTAGGTAAAGTACATGTGAAAAAAATCCAAAAAAAAAAAAAAAACTAGTAAAAGAAATATAAAAATGTCTTTTTTTTTTTTCTTTTTTTTTTTTCATTTTTTGTCTTTGGTGATATTTTTTTTTTCCTCAAATTTCTTCACATATACTTATTATTTAGACGGAAGAAAAAAAAAATCACTAAAACAAATTTTTTTTGAGAATGTGAGATTTAAAAAATCACTAAATCAAAAAAAAAAAAAATCTCAAATTTCTTCACATATACTTATTATTATTATTATTTTTATTTTGTCTTCAAAAGAAATAGTAAGATTTAATTTCACCTCCCGTAAAAATAAATAGAATGTGAACAGATACTTGAACGAAGTTAAAGTTGAAGTTGAGTCCTCAAAGAAACTGCCGTCGCTAAAGAGCTTTATTCGTGACAGGTTAATCTGCCGTCGCAAAAGGTTCTGTGTTTTTTTACCTCCTTTTCTTGTAGTGCATGTCATGTTGGATGAGCAAGATATGCGGAAGATCTAACTGAATTTTATTCCAAAGATGTGATCTTAGAGCTCGCTTACACTAAGTATGCCATCAGTGGGAACTTTGCTTTCGAGTTGAGAAGTGTCTCTGTCCTTTTCACTTGGTATATTTCAATTTTTTCTCAAATTTATTCTTAAAGCTAATTTCTATTCAAAATTAGATAAAAAATGCCACGCTATAAAAAATATATTATTATATTGAGATTTAAATTTATGTCAAATCTATGAGTTATATATAATAAAATATTTTTATATCATGTGACAATTAATGCGTCTTTTTTTTTTGGGTCTAATTTTAGACATAATTAGCTTTTGAAGTAAATTAGAAAAAATTTGAAACATGAAAAGCCAAAATAGGGGAAAAACAAAAACAAAAACAAAAACAAAAAAAAACTTCAAAGGTCAAAGTAAAAAAAATAGCCGAACATAACCCATGCTATGCACATGAAACATGATCTATTATCTCTAAATGAGATATACAATTCGTAGTGATGCATAAAAGGGATAAATTGTAATTTACCCAATAATTTTCGTTGTTGAGCATTGTCCCAAAACACTAGGGATGGTTATGGATCGAGTTTGGAGTGGGCTTGTGATAATCTGCCCCCACCCTATACCATATCGGGGCGACACAAATCAAGAAGTTACGGGGATAGGATTGGAGAAAGGTCAATTTTGTAGGTTGAAATTTTAAAATATTAATCAGTGTGTTTGGTTTTAGTTTTTGAATTCCGTTTTCTGAAAATTGAGAATTTTGTTTTTCGTATTTTTTTTTTATTTTTAGTGAATATTTTTTAAAATTTTAAGCAATTTTTTTTTTTTACTTTTTTGGATGTACCTTACTTAAATGTATCTAAATAATAAATTATTTGTGAAAAAATATTTTAAAAGATTAATAAATATACAAAAATACAAAAAAATGTACTTAATTTTCATTTTTTTATATTTTTGATATTTAGTGAATTTTTTTAAAAAAAAATTCCGAAATATTATACTTTCTAAATGTATTTATGTTAGGTGTGTCTAAAATTTTTTAAAAAATCACTTAAAATATTAAAAAAAATTCAGTGAAAATAAAAAAAAATACAGAAAATGAAACAGTAAACTTTTCTAAAAAGTGAATTCTGAAAACTAAAAACAAACAAAGTGATAAAATTATGAATAATATAGTATATTACATATAATTGTTTATACTTAATGAGAATTATACAATATACGATAAAAAATAAATAAGTAAAAATTAATATTAAAATATAATATTTTAATTTTATTATAATGAAAAAATTAAATTTCATATATTATATATAAATATATTTAATAAATATAATTAGAACAGAATTGGATAAAACAAGGCGGGAAAGTATAACTCATCCCCACTCCACTTTTTCATCCGGATGAGAGATGTAAAGTGAAACGGAGCGGGAAAATTAGAGAGAATTACTTGTAAGTGGAATAAGAGAAAAAATTGCCAAAATATGGAGGATGCAAGTTACTTTGTAGTGGGATGCAACTCAAACACGAAAAATCATTAGGTACTTCCGAAGTACTACGTGAAGTTGCATCCCTCCCATGATTGTGTACATTCTTTCCCTCTATAATTTTTCCAAAAAAATTATTATCTCTATAAAACACCAAATCATAAGCACACAATGCATTTAAATTCACATTCAAGTTAATCCAAAATGGGAGCATTTAGATGTCTATTTTAAAATCGATTTTGGTGATACGAATCGTTTATTTTTATAGACTCATTAAATAGAATATTCATGTAAAAAATAAGATAATTTTACATTGGTAGTTATATATTTTAATCAAATTTATATTACAAAAAATACACGACAAATATAATTTTTATTTTTTATAATACAAATTTTATTAAAATATATAACTACGAATGTCCGATTATCTTAATTTTGTATATAAATATTCTACTTCTCAAATCCAAAAAAATAAATAATTTGAATCATTAAAATAAAATCTAGAATAATGTTATATGTACCAATTAGTATATTAACTAATGTATCTGATAATACAGTGAGTCCTCGTGAATGGGCTAGACCGATCCAGGTTCCTTAAGACCACTGGGTAACCTGCAAGCAAGTCCAATCGGGGAACAGGGTAGTCCCCCGGCGGACCCTCCGGTGTATGAATTAGTAAAGTGATGGACTAAATGTAGAGAGAGAGAGAGAGAGAGAGAGAGAGGGGTTGGAAAACTTAACTTTCTTTCTGTCCTCGAGCTTTGCTTATATCCTTTGGTAATCATTTCGCTGTCTCAGCCGTTCTGACCTTCCCTGCCGAAAGCTTGCGCCGTGGTTCGTCTTGTTCAGGATGAGGAGGCGTCATTCCGGCTGAGGGGTGTTGTCGCAATAAATGCCGTGATGGGTTGCATTAATGGTGATGTGCTGTGGCAATAACTTTGCAGATCTTTGTCTGCTGACATGGGCTGTTCTGCACCCGCCACGTGTCCGAGCATCATTGGCCTTTCTTGCTCAGTTGGTCTCCAGCTGTGCCGGGTTTTACTGACCGGGTTGTGTAATGAGGTCTGTATGGTGGGCTTGGGTTTACTGATGGTGGGCTGTGGTCTTTGTGGGCCTATCTGGACCTATCCATGTCATTAGTCCCCCATTCCCGAGTGCAGCTTTAGACCAACGAAGGGAATAGTGGCCATAAAGAAAACGAGTCCGAGTGTGAGAGGCCGACCGTGAGAGTGGCCGAGCGGGAGGGGCCGACCGTGAGGGTGGTCGAGCGCGAGAGGCCGACTGTGAGGGTGGCCGAGTGGGAGAGGCCGACCGTGGAGGTGGCCGAGCGGGAGAGGCCGACCGTGAGGGTGGCCGAGCGCGAGAGGCCGACCGTGAGGGTGGCCGAGCGGAAGGGCGCGGGGCTCAAGAGGCGGCGTGTCACGTGATGACTTGAAGTGGAAAAGACAAGGTGAGGGCAGAAGTCAGTGCACGTGGACCATACACGTAGCAAAATTTTGGGGGAGGGGAAAGGTCAACCGTTAGATCAGGAGTGAAACGTTAGGGCATTATTATGGGCATTGATGATACAGTTTTGGCGGATGATTTAAAAGGTTTTCAAACTGGCGAAAATTAATTTGGACCCTTGGAATATAGGCAAACCGTAGGCTTTTGGCATCATTCGATTCACCTACTTGTTTACAAAAACTCAAAACATTCCAAGTGTCCATTCCTTCGTCGCTCACGATACTCCGTTGAGACACTTCTTCGAGTTTTTAGCCGCTACAGCAGAAACTATTCGCAAACACAGCTTAGAAATGGCCCAGGAAGAGACGGCGATTGTCAGGGTAGATCCATTGGGGGACGACGATGCAGAGGAATTGGCTGCACAGTACAGGACGGAGAGGGTGGGGGAACCAACGGTACGTTTCCACGGGTCCACCTTGGTGGCAGCTCCGACGCCGATCAGTGAGGTGGGGCCAGATCATTGGCACACAAAGGCGGATAAGTCGACGGTGACGGAGGCGGAGTTGGGGGCGATCCGCGAGAAGTACCAGATTCCGGTTGAAGTGGAGTTGTGGTTGCCAACGTCGACGGAAAGGCCATCGGACGCCAGGATAGGGGGGTTTTCTCTGTACGGGGAGGCTTTGAAGGGGGGGTTGAGGTTGCGACTGCCTGAAATAGTGGTGGATGTGCTCAACCACCTGGAGGTAGCCCCGGGCCAGCTGATGCCGAATGCCTGGAAGATCCTGGTGGCCTGTGCGAGTGCGTGGCCAAAGGCGAATCAGGGGGAGGCGATGGCGGTGGAGGAGTTATTCGCTTGTTACAAGGCCTCAGGGCAACAGGAGACATGGGTTACCTTGCAGGCAGTTGTGGGTAAGGGGTTGGTGGCTGGTCTGCCCACATCAATCAAAGGATGGCGGGCGCGGTGGTTCTACGTCTCTGCCAGTGGAGGACCGGGGGTGCGCACCACCTGGAAGGTGCCAATCAGAACGGTGGAGGCAAAACTGGGACCTGCGGTGGGGGAGAGGGTGAAGAAGGTGAAAGAGTAGAGGGAGAAGGAGAAAGTAAGATGGGACGACCTCGTGCAGCCCTCTGCGCTGTTTGAGGCAGGGCTGGGTCCTCAGCCGATCGGTGGGGATCTTGACCGAGCAGAGTTGGAGGCGCGGAAGGAGGCTCAGGAGGCTGAGGATCAGGCCCTTTTTGCCAAGGCCACCATGTTCAAGAGGGCGCAGGACGATCGACCTTCACAACCGATCGCGAAGGAGAGGATCAGGCCTCGCCTGAAGCCGTTGGGGGAGAAGGACTTAAGTAAGTTTGAACCGCGGAAGCTCCCTATTGATCCCGTGAAGGAGAGGGCCAGGGGGGGAGGCGTTGAAAAGGAAGAGGAAGAAGAGAAGTGCCCCTGGAGAGGCTGCAGGGGAGCCTGGGCCCAAGAAAGTGAAGGAGGTCCCAACCATGGTGGAGACTGTGAAGGAGGCCCCAGAAGTAGTAGAAGCATCAAAGGTCGTCCCAATACTGGAGTCTGTAGAGGTTGCCCCAGCAATTCAAGTGGCAGGGAGTGTGAGCAGTGTGGGGCCAAGTGGGGAGCAACAGACCCAAAGGGGTCCTGCCCCCCAGGAGGGAGGAGTGGGTCTGAACACCGCCTTCTACCACGCGCGTGCGGTCGCTGGGAGGGTGGAAGGGGAAGTGGGGCCAGCCAGGGCAAGGGCTGACCGTCTGTTGAAGATTGCCGAAGGGTCAGACCTGCGTGCGGCCGCCAGGTTCAATGAAGCCGACCTGCTGAGGGGGTTATGCTCCGCTCAAATGGAGGTAACTGCCCTGGCAGGGGCTCTCCTAAGGAAGGCGGGGGGAGCCAGGCTGAAGGCAAAGAAGGCTGAGGCACAGTTGGAGAAGCTGAAGATGGAGAAGGCAAAAAGGACGAGTGCCCAGGCTGAGCTGCAAGCAGTCAAGCTGGAGCTGGAGGATACACGCCGCAGGGTTGTGTCACTCGAGTTCCAGCTGGTCGGTGAGCAGAAGAAGTTGGCAGAGTCCCAGCAGGCCTGTGCCATTGCCAACGATCGGCATGAAGAGGCCATGAACAACAACGAGGAGCTGCTGAAGCAAAAAGATGAGGCAGATGCTAAGGTGGAGGCTCTGCAGAAGGCGTTGGAGGATGAGCTGGCCAAGGCAGAGGAGGAGAAGGTGAAACTGAGGAGGGAGTTGGAAGTAGAGGGTGAGAAGACGAGGGCGGAGAGGGAGAGCCTAAGAAAGGAGGTGGAGGAGGAGAAGATGAAGTTGACTGCTGAGGGGGAGGCCTAGAAGAGGGAGCTGGAGGCTGAGAGGGCCAAGGCTGCAGCTGAGAAGGAGGCCCTACAAAAAGAGCTGGACGAAGAGAAGGCGAAAGCGGCCTCGGAAAGGGCAGCCTACCCTGATCTTTGTGTTGCGGCTGTTACTCAATTCAAAGGGTCTCCTGAGTTCCAGATGGCTATTGATGCAACAGTTGCCAGCAGCTTGGCAAGGGAAGAGTCTGGGGGGGTTGGCTCATCACGGACGACGGCTGAAGGAAGACCTGAGTCTGAAGTTATAGAGAGCTTCCAACGATCAGATTTTTATAAGCATGAAATGGCAGAGTTTTGGGACAGTGGCTGGAAAATGTTCAAACGCAAGGCTGAAGAGCTGTTCCCAGAGCTTGACTTCAGCAGGGTAGTGGTGGAAGAGGATGATGTGGCCCAGACCCCCCTAGACGAGGGGATAGAAGAAGCAGACCTTGTTTCGAGCGAGGAGAAGGGGTGATCTGTCTGATGAATAGACTTAGGAGTTTTGGTTTATTTATTTATTTATTTTTATTTATTTTTATTTTATTTTATTTTTTTGTTGGAAGGGATGTAAGTAATTTGTACACACATTTTTGAATGAATAAAATGGCACTTATGGTTCTAGTTGATGATTCCAGTGTATTTAGGCGAAACTAAAGTCATGCAAAAATCCAAGTCAGAACAGGATGGGGAATTGTCTAATACAGAGTGAAATAGCAAATTTGTTTAAGTGTGGGGGGAATCTGGAAAGTAATGTTGCAAGTCGAATGAGCATGGAAGCAGACTGAGATGTAATGTCGAAGAGGTGATGTGCAAATGAAATATAGGAGAACATCTTTAAAACATTGACTAAGTGTCAAATTACCTTGAAAAAGTAGGCTGAAATGTAATGTTGAACATGTGATTTGAGACGTGGGAGAACATCGTTAAAATATGACTAAGTGTCAAATTATTTTGAAATTGTGGTTAAGCGTCAAATCGTGACTGAGGCTGAGGTCTGGCTGAGGCTTTTGAAAGTGCTCAGGTCTGGCTCTGACTGAGGCTTTGAGTGCTTGGTCTGGCCGAGACTTTTGGAGGTGCTCGGGTCTGATTGAGGCTTTTGGAGGTGCTCAGGTCTGACTGAGGCTTTTGAAGGTGCTCAGGTCTGACTGAGGCTTTTGAAGGTGCTCAGGTCTGACTGAGGCTTTTGAAGGTGCTCAGGTCTGACTGAGGCTTTTGAAAGTGCTCAGGTCTGACTGAGGCTTTGAGTGCTCGGTCTGGCCGAGGCTTTTGGAGGTGCTCAGGTCTGACTGAGGCTTTGAGTGCTCGGTCTGGCCGAGGCTTTTGGAGGTGCTCAGGTCTGACTGAGGCTTTTGAGAGTGCTCAGGTCTGACTGAGGCTTTGAGTGCTCGGTCTGGCCGAGGCTTTTGGAGGTGCTCAGGTCTGACTGAGGCTTTTGAAAGTGCTCAGGTCTGACTGAGGCTTTGAGTGCTCGGTTTGGCCGAGGCTTTTGAAAGTGGCGCTGCAAATAAAAGTTTCATGGAAGCTACATTCAGACAGTTGAATTATAGAAAGTGGGAACTCCAGTCGATATTTGTATTATGTACGGAGAAAGGAAAATACAATAATTTTGACAATATAAAAGTAAGGATTCATTGATAGTAACGCTTCAGATGTTCAGCATTCCAGGGATGGGGAAGGTCTCGGCCATCCATGTCTTGAAGTCGGTAAGTGCCTGGCCGTGGTCGGGCCTTCACAACGTAGGGCCCCTCCCATTTGGCTGCCAATTTGCCCTCGGTTGGATTCTTTGTGGCAAGAGTTGCTTCTCTCAAGACAAGGTCGCCAATAGAGAACTCCCGCGGTCGGACTCTGCGGTTGTAGTGTGTTCTCATTTTCTGCTGGTACGAGGCCAATCTGACAGCAACAGTCTCTCTAAGCTTCTCAATGAGATCCAGGTCTGCTCGACGGAGTTCTTCGGCTGAGGCAAGATCTGGATGTAAGACCCTGGGGGTCGGCAGACCGACTTCTACAGGAATGACCGCCTCAGCGCCATATGTTAAGCGAAAAGGGGTCTCCCCAGTAGGAGTCCGGGCAGTAGTTCGGTAAGCCCAGAGTACATATGGTAGTTCCTCAGCCCAAAGGCCTTTAGCAGCCTCAAGCTTAGTTTTGATGATCTTCAGGAGAGAGCGGTTGGTGACCTCAACTTGACCATTTGCTTGGGGATGACCGGGAGAAGAGAAGCATGGTTGAATTTGGAGATCTGCACAAAATTTCCTGTATTTAGCATTATCGAACTGCTTGTCGTTGTCGGAGACGATGGCCTGAGGGATACCAAATCTGCAGACAATCGATTGCCAGATGAACTTGGTGGTGTTCCGCTCGGTGATTGTGGCAAGGGGTTCTGCCTCGACCCACTTGGTGAAGTAATCAATGGCAACAATTGCGAACTTGGTCTGGCCTCGACCAGTGGGAAGTGGACCAACCAGGTCGATACCCCATTTGGCGAACGGGTAAGGGCTGCAGAGAGTGATCAGCTCGGCGGGAGGAGCATGGGGGATGTTGGCGAAGCGCTGGCACTTGTCGCATTTCAGGACGAAATCAGAGGCATCTTTGGTGAGGGTCGGCCAGAAGTAGCCTGTACGGAGTACTTTGTGTGCGAGAGACCTGCCACCCGAATGATTACCACAGATTCCTTCATGGATCTCTTGCATTACATAGGTTGCTTGGGCGGGGCTGAGACATCGCAGGTATGGTCGTGAGAAACCGCGCTTGTAAAGGACGCCGTCGACCAGAATGTAGTTGGCCGACCGAGCTCTGACCTTGGCAGCCTGCTGTTGGTCATCTAGGAGTTCTCCAGTGGTTAAGAAGAGGAAGATGTCGGATGCCCAAGGTATGGGTTCCGTCTGAAGGAATTGCACTTCTTGCGGGTCGGGTGAGATGGCCGGGTGAGTCAGGTATTCGAGGCGAACTCCATGGCTGAGGTCGGATTGGTCGGCGGAAGCCAGCTGAGCCATCTCATCTGCTTTGGAGTTTTCCGCCCTAGGTATGTGTCTGATCTGGAAGGTGTTGACGAGACGAACAAGGGTGAGTGCCATGTCCCTGTAAGTCCGCATTGTGGTATCCTTGGCATCGAATTCACCCGTGATCTGGCCGACGATAAGTTGGGAGTCACTGAGCACTCGGATTTGGCTGACACTAATGTCTTTGGCTAGACGAAGTCCTGCTATCAATGCTTCGTATTCGGCCTCATTGTTGCTGGCCACAAACAAGAGACGGAGGGCACATTTGAAATAACCCCCTTCGGGGGATGTGAGGATGAGGCCAGCCCCACTTCCCTCCCTGCGAGACGAGCCGTCAACATTGAGTGTCCAACAATGAGGATCTTCAGGCTCTGGTGGAGTTGGTGCGGGTGGAAGGTTAGTGGTTGAGGCTGGATTGGTAAATTCCAAGATGAAGTCGGCTACGGCTTGTCCCTTGATTGCTGTCCGGGGGCGATAAGAGATGTCGAACTGGCTTAGTTCTACCGACCACTGCATTAGTCTTCCTGAGAGCTCGGGTTGCTGCATGACCTTCTTCAGCGGCTGGTCGGTGAGAACCACTATCGAATGGGCTGGGAAGTAGGAGCGGAGTCGTCTGGAGGCAGTGACCAAGGCCAGGGACAGCTTTTCTAATAGGGGGTAGTTCTGCTCCGTTCCCTTGAGAGCCCGGCTGATGTAATAGACCGGTCGTTGGACGGAGCCGTCCTCTCTGATGAGTGCTGCACTGATTGCGGTGCTTGATACTGCTAGGTAGAGAAAGAGGGGCTCGCCGGTGATTGCCTGTGAGAGAAGGGGAGGGTTGGCCATGCACAGTTTCAACTGTTGAAAGGCTTCTTCTGATTCAGTTGTCCATTCAAAAGTCTGCCGCAGGACTTTGAAGAATGGTAGGCACTTATCCGTTGCGCAGGAGATGAAACGGTTAAGGGCTGCCACTCTGCCGGTGAGCCTTTGGACCTCTTTAACGGTTTTGGGTGAGTGCATCTCAATCAAGGCCTTGATTTTCTCAGGGTTGGCCTCGATGCCGCGCTGACTGACCATGAAACCCAGGAACTTGCCCGATCCCACTCCAAAGGCACACTTCTCTGGGTTGAGCTTCATCTGATATTTGCGAAGTGTGGCAAAAGTCTCTCGCAGGTCGGTGAGGTGGTCAGCGGAGAGTTTGCTCTTAACCAACATGTCATCCACATACACTTCCATGTTCCGTCCGATCTGATGGTGGAAGACTGTGTTGACCAAACGTTGGTAGGTGGCCCCAGCATTCTTTAGTCCGAACGGCATGACACGGTAATGGTAGGTGCCCCGATCGGTGATGAAAGATGTGTGTTCCTGGTCGGATGAGTGCATCACAATCTGGTTGTACCCTGAAAAAGCATCCATGAAGCTGAGCATTTGATGACCGGCCGTGGCGTCGACCAGTAGATCAATGCGGGGGAGAGGGTAGCTATCTTTGGGACAAGCTCGGTTCAAGTCAGAGTAGTCGACGCAGAGACGCCACTTACCATTGTTTTTGCGGACCAGGACCACGTTGGACAGCCACTTAGGATAATCCACATTTCGGATAAACTGGGCCTCGAGAAGTTTGTCAACCTCTGCAGCTATGAGGTTGTTGCGCTCTGGATGGAAAATACGCTGCCTCTGTCGGTAAGGTCGGAAGTGAGGCTCGATACTGATGCGGTAGGTTATGAAAAAGGGGTCGATGCCTGGCATGTCTGCATGGGTCCAGGCGAAGACGTCTCTGTGTTCGGTCAGGAGAGCGGTGAGGTCGGCCTTGGCTTGGGAAGGCAGTTGGCTGCCGATTTTAGCAGTTTTGAGTGGGTTGGTGGGATCGATGTTAACTTCGACGAGTTCCTCCACAGGTTCGCCTCTGATCAGTTCGTCCTCATCTCGGACGTCAAGTCCTTCTATGATCATCGCCTCATTCAGTTTGACCTCTTTGAGTGAGGCAACATAACATTCTCTGGCGACGGTCTGTTCTCCTCTCACCGTTCCGACCCCAAAATCAGTAGGGAACTTGAGGGCAAGGTGGTAGGTGGATATGATGGCTTGGAAGGCATTGAGGGCAGTGCGGCCGAGGATGATGTTGTAAGCTGAGGGGCAGTCGACAACAAGGAAAGTAAGCAACTTCGTGGTCTGCCGTGGGTAATCTCCAATGGTGATGGGGAGATCAATGGAGCCGATAGAGGTCACCCGGTCACCGGTGAAACCAACCAGAGGAGTTTGGAGTGGGGACAGGCTTTCTTCCCTGATCTTCAGTTGGCGGAAACAGTTTAAGAAAATGATGTCCGACGAGCTGCCATTGTCAATGAGGACTCGTCTGACCTTATAATTGGAGAGGACAGTGGAGATGACAAGGGGATCATCGTGAGGATAACGGATGCCTGCACAGTCGGCGTCCGTGAAGGTAATGGGCTCTGTCCACTGCTTGGGTTGCTTGGGGGGTCGGTCGACCGTGGCGACTGTCTTGTCCGAGCCCTATCGTATCTTTCTAAGCTCTGCCCTCTGAGCCGAGCGTGATGGTCCACCACAAGCAAGACCACCTGAAATAACTCTGATTTCACCAACTGGTGGAGGCGGATTACCTTGAGGCCGAGGTTGTTGGTTGGGTTGGATCATGCCCCTGGTCTGGTTGAGCTGGTCGCCGTGGAGGGGTATGCCTGCGATTGTCTCTTTGGGGCTCGGTCCTTTGTCTCTGCTGAGGGCGGGTATCTGTGAATCGGCTCAGGCGCCCCTGGCGAATGAGGGTCTCTACTTGGTCTTTGAGGCTGATGCAGTCGTCGGTGTTATGGCCATGATCCTGGTGGAAGCGGCAATACTTGGACTGGTCTTTGCGGTTGGAAGGGTTCCGTGGAGGAATAGGCCACTTGAGGGGGTAGTCCCGTTGGATTTGGTTAAGAACTTGTTCCATGGGAGTATTGAGGGGGGTATATTGCTCGAACCGACCGGGGGGTCTGGTTGGGGCCGGCCGGTCGGCACGAGGGGGTCGGTCAGCATAGCGGGATGTTTGGTTATGATGCCGGGTGTTGCTGGGTTCTTGGTCTTTTCTTTTTTCTCTGGGGGTCAGATATTTAGTTGTGGAGTCCTGCCGAGCGGCTAGAGAGTCCTCGGCGTTCATATACTTCTGGGCTTTGGAGAGCAAGGTTGCCATGGAAGTCGGGGGGTTCTTGGAGAGGGAGAAGAGGAAATCGGATGACCGCAGACCAGCCATGAAGGCTGTGAGGATGACCTTATCGTCATTTTCAGCAACTTGTAAGGCTTCGGTGTTGAAGCGAGTGACAAAGCTGTGTAGTGACTCCCCCTCGGTCTGACGGATGTTGAGGAGTTGGGTCGCCGGACGTCGCTGGCGTTGGGCTCCGATGAAGTGGCTCAGGAAAGAGTCACTGAGGTGTTGAAATGTGGAGACCGAATCTGGTGGCAACTGGCTGAACCATAGCCGAGCCGATCCCTTCAGGGTCACGGGAAAGGCTCGGCACATGATTTCGTCAGGGAAAGCATGGAGGATCATGAGTGTACGGTAGGTTTCCAGGTGGTCGACGGGGTCTGTTGTTCCGTCAAAGGGGTCGATGGTAGGCATTTTGAACTTGGGGGGTAGGGGCTTGTCTCGGATAGAGGCAACGAAAGGGGAGTTTGCTGTAGTGGAGGGCTTGTGTTGGATGTTTTGCATGACCCCTTGGAGTTGGAGTTTCATGGCCCGGAGTTCAGCGTCCCAAAGGGGAATGTTGTCACCTCCAGAGGGAGATAGATGTTGGACGCTACTAGCTTCTCCCTCGGGAGCTGGGGCTATGACTGAAGGACGTGGGGGTGGAGGGGGAGGATGTATATGTGGGTGAGGGGGTTGCAAGCCCCCCGAGTTGGGAGGATTGGGTTGTGGGACAGTATGACCTGGGACTTGTTCTGGATGGGGTGGAATATATGGAGGTGGTGGAGGAATAGGGAGGTTCCGTTGGAGCAGAGCGTTGATTAAGGCCTGGTTTTGTTCGGCCATACGGTTGATGCTATTGGTGAGGTCGATGAAGTACTGTGGTGGGTTGTTTGGATTGGGAGGGTCGGTCTGATGATCGGCAACGTTATAGTGGGAAGCCATGGATCTGGTCGTTACCATGCACGTAACGGGTGAGGTGAACTAGGTTGCTGGGAAAGGGTCTCCGGCGGCAATGAACACAACTGGCGCATGGACAAACCGGTTTCCCACAGACGGCGCCAACTGATAATACAGTGAGTCCTCGTGAATGGGCTAGACTGATCCAGGCTCCTTAAGACCACTGGGTAACCTGCAAGCAAGTCCAATCGGGGAACAGGGTAGTCCCCCGGCGGACCCTCCGGTGTATGAATTAGTAAAGTGATGGACTAAATGTAGAGAGAGAGAGAGAGAGAGGGGATAGAAAACTTAACTTTCTTTCTGTCCTCGAGCTTTGCTTATATCCTTTGGTAATCATTTCACTGTCTCAGCTGTTCTGATCTTCCCTGCCGAAAGCTTGCGCCGTGGTTCGTCTTGTTCAGGGTGAGGAGGCGTCATTCCGGCTGAGGGGTGTTGTCGCAATAAATGCGGTGATGGGTTGCATTAATGGTGATATGCTGTGGCAATAACTTTGCAGATCTTTGTCTGCTGACGTGGGCTGTTCTGCACCCGCCACGTGTCCGAGCATCATTGGCCTTTCTTGCTCAGTTGGCCTCCAGCTGTGCCGGGTTTTACTGACCGGGTTGTGTAATGAGGTCTGTATGGTGGGCTTGGGTTTACTCATGGTGGGCCGTGGTCTTTGTGGGCCTATCTGGACCTATCCATGTCAGTATCCATTGATAATGTGGCATATTTTAAAATATTTTTTAAATTTGTAATTTATATAATAAGTGAGATCAATAATAATATCATAACTAGTGTTAATACATTAATTAATACATATAATACTACCGTAAAATCTATAATTAATTTCACAGGTTGCTGAAATTCTCCCCCGTTGGGATTAGGTTATTTTTTAAGCCTAACCTAATCCTAAAAAGATGATTGAATGGAAAAAGCATAAGTTACATCTCTGAATTACAAGAAACCCCAAAATAAAGTTAAAAGAAAAAGGAGAAGAAAGATCGTTTTCGCTTTTTTTTTTTTATGCCTCGAGCAAGGCGAGGCTCTGCAAAAGCCCTGGTCTTAAAATAATCAAAATATCCCTGCCTCTAGCTAGCTCAACAGCTTCGAGATTAGACACGACATTGTGCCTGTTTGGTGCAGCTTAAAAGCTGCTTATTTCAGCTTTTAGCTTAATTTAAGTTATTTTGATGTGTTAGCTTATAGCTTATAGCTTTTTGGAAGTCAGAAATCAGCTTATTCTTTGAGTGAGGCAGGAGATGCTTAATTTATAAGTCAGAAATCAGCTTATGTTCATAGTTATAAGCTAAGCTGTTTAGGCATAAGCTATAAGCACTTTCCCACAACTCTACCAAACAGGGCCATTAGCTGTCAGTCATTGAATAACCATGGAAATTAGAGGAATTCATTAGCTAAATGAGGGTTGCTTGGGTCTTTAACTAACGTTTGTTTAATAGCTGTATGACTGACTTTAAGGGTGATTCCACTTACATTATTATTTTATCTCTTTACATTCTTTATATGAATTTTTTTTTTTTCAATTTTATCATTATGTAAAATTATCTTTAAGGATAAAATATTAAAATTAAATATATTTTATTATTTACTTACACCCCTTGGTCTTCAATCCTTATTCTTCTTTTTCCTTTCTTAATTTTTTTTTCCCTTACACATCTCTTTTAAAAAAGTGAGAATCATAATATTCTGATCATTAAAGAAAGTAATGGATAAAGAAATAGTGGTGAAGAATCACAAAAAATGTGAAATGGTGAGTTTTTTTTATTTTTTTTATTTGATAGGTTTTTGTTTCGTTTTTCTGGACTAGTGTTTGACTTTCGTTTGGTGGTTCAAAGTCAAACAAAATAAAATAGTCCGACATCACATTGCCGAACAAAAAAATATAAATCTGGTAACCAACTACCGAATAAATGATACATTTCCAGTAACCGCAAACTGAATTTTTTTAATTTGTTCGGCTTCTCATTACCATGTATTTTCAGTTTCATTTTTTTATATTTTTTATTTTTTTGCCTAGAAAGGTAATACTTATACTTATTGCAACAATGCAAATACTACAATATTAGTGGACTTTAGTCATGAATTCATTACAGATGAGGTTTGTTAAATTATTTATTTATTTATGAATACGATTTTTTCTTATTTATAATTTGTATTAAGCTTTATTAATAATTTAACGTATAAATGTGTTTATTATCATTAGATTTTTAGTAGTCTTGAAACATTAATTAAATGGGCTTCTGACGTCAGGAAGAAAACTAAATTTGTCATTGTTATAAAGACATTAAATGCGAGAGGCAATGGCAGAAAATCAAAATTTACACTTGTTTGTGAAAGAAGTGGTTACTATAGAGATAATAGGAAGATCAAGGGGGAACGATTGAGATTGACATGTTTTAAAAAGTGTGGATATCTATTTCTATTAAAGGAGAGAAATTACCTACAAATTACCAAGACGAATTGTGACAATATGTTTGATTGATGGATGCAAACAATGACAGATTTTATGGATATTTTATGTATATTCATACACTTGATATTTTTATGAATACTTTTTATGTATGATTTTATAGATGCGTGTTTGATTTATGAATTTTTTTATGGATGCTTCAAGGAAAAAGTAAACCTTTCAATATACAGCGACGACTCTAGACAACTCTATTGTATCACTAAACAGACACTTCACAAGTGGCCCAAATTAATTTCTTGTTATCATCTAATTGGACAGCAACATAATGCTGGAAAAAAAATATTGTCCGATAACATGGCACTAGAATAATTCAAATTACAGTCCCGATTTAGAGCACTAGATTGGAAGCTCTAAAAGCACCACTAATGAGGTGGCAAGTGCAAGAAAAAAAAAAAGAAAGGTTAAACTATCGCATCAATAGTGGGGTCCACATGATGCCATGTCATTAGTGGTGCATTAGTAGTGTTGAATTAGTGGTATGAAGCATTTTTCTTCAAATTAATTAGCGTTGTATTACCGAACAGGCCCACCACAAATGAAAAAATCATTGTTTGGAAGAAAGTGGTTCTGTAAATGTATAGTAACAAAATGCTGGAGAGGTCTATTTTTTCGGGTAGCATAACATTGGAATAATGTAAATTATTTAGCACCGTGTCACCAAATTAGTGGTGTAAAGAGATGACATTGTTAATTTAGGATTAGTTTTGATAATATAATGAGAATGTAATGAGAATTATATTTTTTTTAGTGGTGTAATGAAATGGAGGGTATAAAGAGATTAAATAGTGATGTAAGTAGAATCACCTGACTTTCATTGCCTTGACCGGTTTGATTAAAAAAAAAATTACATTTTGCTCCCTTATGTTTGGTTATTTTTTCACTTTTGGCTTTCAAAGTTTTTGTTTTGTTTTGTTTTGTTTTTTTTTCATATTTTAAATTTTTCTCAATTTCTTTCTAAAACTAATTTTTGTTCAAAATTAGGTGTAAAATCTCACGTTAACTATCACATAATATAAAAATATATTATTATATTAGAGTTTAAGTTTGTCAGAAGTATGAGTCATATATAACAAAATATGTTTACGCAACGTAATTGTCAATGTATTATTTTTTTTTAAATCTAATTTTGGATTCAAATTATTTTTTAAAGTAAAGTGGAGAAAAAATAAATTTTAAGAATAAAAGTTAAAAAAAAAAAAAAAGGGACCAAATATAAAGGAGATAAAGTATAATTTATAAATAAAAAAATAAAAAATAAAAAAAAAGGTAAGCAAGCCAAGCCACGAAGATCTTGTGTGGAATTCAAAGGGCAAATTAGACTTTTGACAAAATCTCTCTAAATGAAGGGGAATTTTATTTCCACGCACCTAATTAACTCAAGACATATCTTTTCTCAATACACACACCTATCAATTTGATTATTAACTAATTTTCTTAATCCACACACTTAAAATTACAATTACATCACTCACTCATAACCATATACACGCACCACTTTACCGTCAAATCCACACACTTTTATTGACCCTACTTCAAATTTCTAGTTCCACACAAAAGTGAAAGCCAAAGTCTCAGTTTGGTTCAAATAGGGAAAAAAAAAGAAAAAAATAAAAAAGGTCTGTGAACTTTCCTTACCTCCATTGAAGACCTTGAAGACCTCTATTGAACCTCCACTAAAAACCATTGAAAACTCTTGTTGATGATCAGGAATCTCCTTACGGGGCGTTGCTTTCAGTGGTGGATAGTCCAAGAGGGTCTTATGGCTAGGTTTGAATTCAATTTCGGATTTGGGGTTCAGAGTGTTTGGAATTTGGAAAATAACGATTTGGATTTGTATGTGGTTGTAGAGCTAGGTAATTGTTGGATTGATGTAGTTTTTGATTGTATACAGATTCAATGTTGATAAATCTCCCATCTTTTCTATTACAATTGTTTAGTTCTAGCTCAGTTTAATAACAATCAGCTGATTTGGTTTAGTTGATGTTTCATATTGAAGATATGGGGTTTGATTTGTGAGTTTGGAATTGCAAAATAGCATTAGGATGTATAATTTTGTGTTGTGTGTGCATTACGAAAACCAATGTCTAGTTTTCTTGAAAAAATTTGAAGGGCTTGAAACTTATTGTGGATGTGATTAACATCTGGTGCTGACTTTCCTGGTGATATTGCTATGAATGATGACTTTACTGGTGATGATGCTGACATTATTAATGAGAGTATTGGTTTGTAAGCACTAAAAGAGTATAGTGTCAAGCAAAGTGACAATAATAGAAAAATTAGAGTTTACTTTTTTTAACTCAAAAAGTGTATATTGAGATTTTTTTGTTCTTAAAAAATGTATATAAAGAATTTTTCTATATAATATTATGGATGTTGCTGGACATGTTTACTTAGGATATAATTGTCATTAAATTAATATTTTATTAAGTATGTGCGCTGAGCTAATTAGGTGTGTGGAAATATAATTTCCCTAAATGAAGTGATTATTAGGTGGTTTTCAATTCTGTTCACATTATGACATTTCTTCATTTGTCTTCTAAATTTACCATGAAAGTAAAGTCATTCTATAGAAAAAACTTCAATGTAATAGTGATAGCATATCGTCGATATTGTTGTTCAATTATTTTTCATCATTTACTTTCTTATCTATATGCTGCACCTACAAAGTGGGGGGTTGACCCTCAACATGTTGGGATTATTGTTTGTTAGTGATATTATATCATCCGTATCACTGTTTCACTGAATGCTTTAGGATTTTGTATTTGATCAATAAAAAACTCTATTTATATATAAAATTTATATAAAAAATACGTCAAGAATGACGTGGCAACAGCAATATTATAAACATAAGTCATCTTTATAAGTGTTTTGTTTTAAAATTAAAGATTGCTATTAAACCACATCATTATGTACGAGAATTTTGTATAGATTTTTTGTATGTATATCATCATCGCTCTTGATATATTTTTTTACAAATGTTTTTTCATTTTTTATTTAATAATTTTTTAGATTTTATCTAATTTGTTAATTTCTAAAGCCTTCATGAAAAAAATTTAAAAATTAAAAAGCGAAAAAAATTAGTTTTTAAAATTTTAATAAACATAAAAAAATTAAATCAATAAAAAAGTAATGCAAAATTATATATATATATATATTAAAAAAAACTCAAGGCTTGACCTTGACAACAAATCCAACCCTGATTTTTTAAAATGATATCAATTTTAACCATCCTCTTGTATCCATCAATGTTTGGGAAGAGCTCATGGGCTCAATGAGCCATGTAAGGACAAAAAAGGCTCAAAAGCCCACTAAATGACAAAACCAACAATCTTGTTTTGCAATCTTCAACTCTAACCTCCAATTCACAAAACTACCCCTCATCCAAAAAATGAAAATGCGGCAGCAGCCAAAATAAAAAAATAAAAAAAAAAATATTTTTTGTTTTTTGTTAAAATATTTTATAAAAATAAATTCAAACTCTATTTTATAAAAATAGTTTTAAATATTTTAATTTTTTGTTAAGTGTTTTTGTTATAATTTGAGTGTAGAGTTGTGAAAGTAGTATGGAGTTTCAAGTTATGTGTTTGGTTATGAGTTTTAAAAATAATTTATTATGTGAGTTTTATTTAAATTACAAAAATTTTTTTGCCTTAAAATAATTTTTTGTATATTTATTTTAATTTTTTTCTATTGACAGAATTTTTAGATTATTTACATTATTTAAATACTTAAAATAAAATTAAAATAAATATAAATTTTAAAACGCAAATTAAATTATTATTAAAATAAAATTAAAATTAAAGTATTATAAAAAAAACAGAAATTAAATTATTATTAAAATTAAATATTTAAAATTAAATTAAAATTAAATTATTATAAATTAAAATTAAATTATTTAAAATAAAATAAAAACGTAAATTAATAACATTAATAACATTTTAAAATAATTTACAAATTAAAAAAATAATAACATTTTAACTTAATAAAAACGGCAAAACACGTAAATTACAAATGAAAAAACGTCAAAACCGTAAAATAGTAATTAATTAAAAAAATGGCAAATTAAAAAAATTATTATAAAAAAAACGTCAAAACCGTAAAATAGTAATTAATTAAAAAAATGGCAAGTTAAAAAAAATTATTATAAAAAAAACGACAAAACCGTAAATTAGTAATTAATAAAAAAAATGACAAATTAAAAAATCTATATATATTTTACCAAAAAAAGCCAAAATAAAACCCAAAATAATAAAATAATAAAATTTAAAAAAACTACGCCAAATCCAAAAAAAAATAAATTAATAAATTATTTTAACAAAAGAAGGCAAATAAAACCGAAAATTAAAAAAAACAAAATAATACGGCAAATCCAAACAACAAATAAAATAAATAAATAAATATTTTATCAAAATAAAATAAAACCCAAAATAAAAAAAACATTAAGCAAAAAACGGCCCATACATGCCACAAATTTAAAATTAAAAAAAAAATAAATAAATAAAGCAAAATTCGGGAAAACCACACCCCAAAAAAAAAAAATTTTTAAACCAAACAAAAGTTATCAAAAGGGCAGTTTGGTAATTTCAGTGGATGACACCTCACCAAAAAGCCAAAAAAGTCAAAAAGCCAAAAAGCCAAAAAGCCCTTCCCAAACCAGGTTTTTGAGCCCCAGGCTCATATAGCCAAAAAAGTCAAAAAGTTAAAAAGTCAACCTACTTCCCAAACGAAAGCTTATTAATAGCGGAAAAAGGGACAATTTAGACAATCTAATCATTTTTCCATTATAACTATAAATAGCCACCTTACATCCTTAGAGTGATCCATCACCACCCTATCTCTTCTCCAATCCACTATTATCTCCATCCCTTGTCCCACCCACGGCTTACTCACCCTCTTCTCCAGCTTACTACCACCCGTCTCCTTATTGCTTCAGTTCATAGCCACTGTTGACAAAAAATAATTAAATTATCTAAATTGCCCATATTTTATTAACTGTAATTAGAATTAATATAATTTTAAAAATTACAAATTAAAATTGAAATAATTAAAAAATTAAAATTTAGTTGTTACCATACTTAATCCTGATTATATTTTTATTTTTTTTTGTAATTTAATTGACTAAAATCATTGTAAAAAATGTGGTAAAATAACATTTGCTAAACCCACCTCAATTGGTCCAAAATAACCAGTTTTACCAATCTTTCCTTGGATTTGTTCAGTTTTCCTAGTAAATATACCTTGAAGGGTTAAGGATATTTTTTCCTCTCTCTCTTCTCTCATCTCGCTTTTTGCCGACGGACTCCATCGTCGTCGTCTTCTTCGCTCTACTGCTGTCGACAGTCTTCCACACCGTTGCATCTCCTCTTACCACCACCGCCATCTTCTCTCTCGTCTCCTCCTTTTGCTACTCGTGGTGGTGTTTGTCATCCCTTCTGAGATCCAATGCCCTCCTCCATCACGTCCGCCTCGCGATCGAGATCCAGTCCGATCATGATCCACATAGATCATCCATCATCATCTCCAAATCCACATAGATCCGTCATCTCCGCCACCGCCAGCCTTGAGATCCAACCTCACTCCCTTAACCATCGCCGCACCGTCGTCCTCCGCCATTGAGGTAGTGTCGGCGAGTTCTTCAACATCGGCGTCGACATTACTCGACTGTCCAGACTCAAGGTTCTTCAATAGTATTCCACAAGCTACAAACCCTAGCTTCCGTCATCATCATTTACCGTTAATTTCACGAGTCTGATGATGTCATCCAACGATTCATCATTGATTGTAAAATAATGTGTTTGTCGCCAATATTTTACATATGGATGTCTATTTGTGCATGTCAGAAACACAAAACCATATATACGGGCCATTTTCACCATAGTGTTAATATATATTAGCTTTATACTTATTTATCTATATTGTAGATATATCTTATACCTATCTCCTTGTATTTCTATCTCTATCTCTAACTTCTTGTATCTCTATCTCTATCTCCTTCTATACTTATCTAGGTTTCATTTCAGCCTATAAATACAGGCTTCTCCTATTGTATAATTCATTCAATAATAATACAGATACATAATTTCCTTTCTTTCAATCATTCCACCATGGTATCAGAGCATAGGTCTTAGATCCTAGCTCATCTTTTCTTCTACTTATTGCCCGTACACAGTGGCATTATAGCATCTCTCTTCTTTTTCATCAATACACCATTCTTTGTTCCACAACAGTATTTCGTCACTGTTCCATCATCATTTTTGACCAAAATTTTATAAATTTTTTACTGCACTGCTCGGAATTGTGCCTGGGTTCCAATGCCACCAGGCAAAACCCTCCACACACATCCTTACGTGCCACTTTTCTAGTCAACGCATCGAGCCTTCTGTCACCACTCTCCCACGCGCCAACACGCATCCTTCCATGCACCCGCATGTGTCGTCCTGCTACTGTGCACCCGCGTGCGTCGCTGCAGCTACTGTGCACCTGCATGCATCGTTTCTACTACGGTGCATTGTACGCCTTTGCTGTTATTGTGCGCTACGCCTCTCTCTGCTATTGTGCACCACACCTCTGCTGACATCATTTAGCCTCCTGTTGATGTCATATTTGCACCATTCAGCCATTTCCCAGCTATTTTCGGCTTTTCGGACTCACTAGTACGATTTGTTTTACCTATTTTTGCTCCTATAGTTCTGTTCCTATTTATTTTTTCCTACCACCATATTATTATAAATCGTTATGATGCCTCTCATTTAGTTTTTGTAATGCTTGATGGATGCAATTATGTTCTATGGATCCAAGCCATGTTTTCCTTCCTCAAATGTCAAAAAATTTGGTGTATTATCACCGGGGACGTGACCAAACCAGTACCAAAGGCCATTGAAATTGCTGCTAAATATGAAGACCTCTTAGAAGATTGGGACAGTAAGAACTATCAGATCATTACTTGGCTTCGAAATACATCTGTTCCTTCTATTAGTCTTCAGTTTGGTCGTTTTCAGCTTGACTCTGTTACCACTCATACTAAAGACATTTAGGAGTTTTTAAAAGAACGATACTAGACTATCGGTCATCAGTA